>CM035420.1:145631580-145641580 GCA_020310875.1 Ceratopteris richardii | reverse complement strand
TAACATGCTAGTGGTGAATGCTTCCAATTCAACATCTACTATGATTCCATTGATGACCTTTTTGCATATTTTCTCTTCATCTATGAACACTCGAATGTTTCCTACCTCATTAAGTGTGTCCTTGAGATTATTGAAAAATTCCATGACCTTCTGCTTGGGTTTTTTTTGTTAAGAGATATGCACAACATCCATAGATGATTCTTCCTGGCCTTGGTGCTTGAAGAGAAGGATTCTTGCAATGCACTTTAGGTCTTGTATGAATTCTAAGAACCAGTATTGTGTAGAAGTAAGAACAAAAAAAATCAAATTCTTGTAAAAAAAAAGCCCTAATTTGTTTGCTCTAATTTTCAGCACCAATTCAATGCCTAGCATCAAGTCCTTCTTGAAAATGGGAGCTTTCTGCATATATTTTTTCATTAATCAACTCTAGAAGGAAGATTGGACGTATGATCGATATCGTCTTAAAATTTATATATTTGCGTCCTTTTTTACTTCAACCATGAGAATGAGAGAGAGAGAGAGGAAGAGATAGAGAGAGACAAATGGATAGAGAGACATGTGACTTTTGAAATGTCCAAGACTAGGGCAATCAGAAAGCGATGTCCTATATCATTTGATTGACGTATTTTGGGCAAAATTTTATTGAAGTTAATCTTTGGCCTTAGAGCATGTAGAAACAAGTTGAGATTATCTTGGACCGATGCAAAAGAGACTCATTACTTATAATCTCAACCAACTCAATACACACGAAACAAAATGAGGGTAAGTCTCTCAGTTAGATAGAAAATGATCTCATACAAATAACAATAATGGTTATCCATAGATACACATTGAAACCATCAATTGTTGTTCCTAAAATTCTCTAATGCTATGAAAGTATTAGGATCATATTGTAGTCTTCTTTCGTTCATATCCTTTTTTATTTATGCAAATGTAAGTGAGTGTTCTCATAGAATACAACTTTTCTGGTCTATTTCATAATTCTCTCTAGTCTAATCGAGTATTCTCATGAAATATGGCTTTTTTGCTCCATTTCATAATTCTTTCTTGAATTTATCGGTTAACGTTTTGTAAATTTAGAAAAATTTGACTACCTTTACGTACTCAAAATTTTGGAAATATGTCAAAAATTGGCATATTTTTGGGGGACTTTTGAAAAACTTCACAATAAAATAAATATGTGTATAATTTTGCACGATTTTAAATAGATCTATAGAGAATTCTTGTACGCTAAAACTGTGTATTTCTGACATCGGCTCTCTATTTGAGGAGAGTTTAAATTCAGTTGAAAGACCACATAAATAGCTTCAAAATAAAGCGAGCTATTTTACATAGGAAATCACACCAAGCATAGCGAGTTGTAACAAGCACCAAATGAGTAAATACCAAAAATACTTTGTATTTTTGACATCTAATCTTGGTTTTATGAGCTTTGAGTTTTTTTCTCTTTTTTTTTTGGAAACCTCTGTACGCGTATATTTTTTTGTAAGGCTTAGAAAGTAAAGGTGTGCACTGAAAGAAAAGAAACTTGTAAAAGGAAAAACACCATTTGAGTATTTAACAGAACTTGTAGTATAGAGATAATGTAAATTTTAGAATGTCGTGTAGTTGACGAGATTGATTTCACTTCAAAGTCATCATAGAATACTCAAGCGTCCTGAACACCTTGTTCATTACAAAAAAGCTAAACTATCATGATCACGACAAGTAAACGGAATATGGAACAAAACTAGATTAAACAAAAATTGATCGAAGAAATGTGAATGAATGATATGGGAAATCTACTCTTTCTACACGAGTAGACGTAGTGTCCTCGTAACTTTGTTTGCGAAGTGTACAAACTTAACGGCTAACATGTGGGTTAAGCATCCAACGAGGATTAAGCACTTGATATTTTTTTTTGGTCGCATTATTTCTATAATCTAGCTACCATCATGATCGAACATGTTTTTCGTATCAATAAATATTTTCGGCCGAGGTGCATTTTCCCATTCAAACAAAAAATTATGAAATAGGAATGATTCTATAATTTTATGGAGTGAAATTATATTTCAGCTTCATTTTCTGGTGTTTTGGGTCCCTAAATTTACCAAGTCTTCTCGTTGCGTATTCTCCTTAATATAGGCTGGAAGCTTTGATGTTAGCTTTTTTTATTTTCTACGCATAATAATCTTACAATTGTAAATAACCTTAAGTCATATGTCGCCACGCTTTAGACCAAGTTTTGCATTCAATCAGAGTAGAAATATTTCAGTTTTGTTATTCTTTCACTCTAATTTCATAAAAGTTGGCTAATTCTTTAATGATTGGGGGTTTTCTGTGTTCACTCTTATTGTTCCAATATTGATTATAAGAAGAAGTCATAATCATTAATATATTTGTAAGGAAATTCTTTGGAAGAATTTTTTCATATTCAATTTTCCTTGCTTCACTATGAATAGGTAGGAGTACATCTTCCGAATGAATTCTACATCCATCAGTGGTCATTTCTAACTTTGGTTCATGACCTTCAACAAAGTTCATCAATCCATAGCATGTTAGTACTATGAATCACATTCCCCATAATCCTACGCGCATGGCGAGAAAATAAATAAACCATCCTACTTGTGTGGACAACGAATTTGATGGACGCAAATCATGTATGCGTCTAAAGCTTGATTTGACTGCTCATTTCCTACAAATCTCTAGAAGAACTATGACGTTTACGAACATCTTTTGCCATCAATCCTTATGGCATCTTTCCAGAGACCACTGGTAAATGCTAGTGCGAAATCACATGGAAGGTCACAGAGTCGCATGGAAGGTCACAGAATCGCATGGAAGGTGTACTTAATTATTCTATATACATGACAATGTACACAGGCTTTCGGGATTCGCTGTGCTCGGAGTCACGAGTTTCAAAGGAAATAAAACAAATGTATATTTCTTACCAAGGCCTCAAGTGGGATATTAGAGCTTCGAGGTAGATCTCAATTCTTATAGTCCTTCTAATGACTATAAGAAACGAGATTAGATACTGAGTATGCAACGCAAATCGAACGCAAAGCCAGGATACTTGGAGCGACGACACAAAAAAAAAAAAAAATAAAAAAAAATTGGCAATGGAGGAGCGAAATATACACTCGTTCCTACAGCTCCGAAAATTGTCTCAGAATTGTCTTATCGTATTAAAGTTCATGGAGCAACTTGCATCGAGCTTTTTCTAGTATCTTGTCTGTCCTTTCCTTGCGTCGTATATATGTAGAAGTTCAGACGGGAACGAGACTGCCAAAAGTTCCGCAATCTAATGCAGCAGAAAGACTTTCTACATTTATTTGATCGCTTTCGTTTATATAGATCTGATGTTGACATCGACACTTGCCATTTAAGCTGGAAACATTGCATAGTTTTTTTTTCGTATCTTCGTTTCGATCAGTCCAGCAGTTATGCTGCTCTTAACCTTCTTCATCGAAATCCATTTCATATGAATTCATTGGTTGGCATGAAAATATATCCTTACATGTAAATAATATTGTCGAGCCTAAGCAAACTCTTGGATGAGTCAATGGTAGTCCAGAGGGGATATGGTTCTGTCGCTCCCTGGGAAAGAGAAAAGATACGAGCGAATCACTTAACTTCCTTGGAGTATAATAACTAAAGAAAGAGGACGCTTGGCTTCATTGCCCCTCCATGTTAAAGCACTGCGCATGTCATAAAATGCCGGATGCGAAATGAATTGGCATCGACATGCGATTTGGGACACATCGTCTTCTACTGTCGTAAGATAAGCATGAACCACCGATTCGTACTTTTTTTTTTTCAAAAAGAAGTTGGGCAATCCCTTTCCGATTCGTACTCTGATAACCTCTACAAGTGTTTTCTTTGATGTAGACGGTCTCCTTCCATATACATCGAATGTCTAGACATACAGGCCATGCTGACCCATCGTCTTGCCCGTTACGATTATTTAGTTTGTATGGGACAATGTCTAGATTCTACGCATGTACGGCAGAACTTTCATTTGAGTTTGGTCGACATTGAATCTTTAGGAGAAAAATGGCTTTGCGGCTCAGATATAACAAGTCAGAAAATTTTATCTTCCTGCCCGAATGTCTGAATTGAGTGCAAACCAGACACTCTGGATACATTCTACCTTTTTTATTAATTTCACTTCAAATGCATCTATTGAACACAATGCAGAGGGTTATTTCACGAAAACTACTACTTAGATCGTTACAGATGTATTACATTGGCCTTAATTTGATCTGGTTCGCATCAGGCTAACTGAAGAGGAGAACCTCCGATAAGCCAAAAGAAGTTTGGTCTAAAGGGTTTCAGTAATCGAAGGACTTGTGGTTCCAACCTCAAACAACATGGATAAGATTTGAGGACATTGATCAGAGACACAGAGTCGTTTAGGAGGATTGGTGCCTCTTAAGTACAATGATGAATACTTGGTGGGACTTGGAATGTTGCCTTTTTATCGGATAGGAAGCACCGAATCCGAAACGTATTAAATGGAAATATGGTAGTCCGATTGAGGATATCCCAAGGATCACAGAACCAAAGGATTTCCTTCAAGATCTCAACACGAAGTGGCACTTTAAAGTTGGTCTTGGATTCGATGGAGTCTCCAATTGAACAACCTTTTGCATCTTATGATAGGAAGAAGGAAATTGGTCCTCCTATGGAAAAGCTTCCATAGCTGAATCTCGACCAACGTCAAAGCTCCTATAACATATGGAGCTTTGTAATATTTAAAAGACTCCATCACGAATAGGAAGAACTTTCTTAGCTATTCTTCTCCTACCCTAGAAGTGCCCCTATCTAGATGAGGGTCAAAGAACATCTTCTGTTTGATCACTCTATCAACTAGAAACAAGTTGTAGTGCGGTGCAATTTTCTCTCTCTCTCTCTCTCTCTCTCTCTCTCTCTCTCTCTCTCTCTCTCTCTCTCCGCTCCCTCCCCCATAGCTCCCCCCATCTAGTCTCCCACCCACCTGCCCGCAGCCCCCACCACCCCGTCTTACTCCCAATCGCAGCCCCGGCCACCCCCTCCTACTCTAGCCCGCAGTCCCCGCAACCCACCCCCCCACCCCGCCCCCCCCCCCATACTCCCACCCGCAGCCCTCGCAGCCCACCCCCATGCTTCCCTCGCAGAGTTCCCCGTCCCCCGCCTAGTCCCACCCACCCTCTCTCTCTCTCTCTCTCTCTCTCTCTCTCTCTCTCTCTCTCTCTCTCCCCCTCCCCCCCCTCCCCCGTTGTCCCCCCATCCTAGGCTCTCCCAAAAGCCACCCTCCTGTAGCCCTACCTCTCCCCCATCCTCCAATTCTGTAAGCCCACAAGTGTGCATCCCCATTGACCAACTAATTCCCTCCTCTCCATACAAACGTACATGGTTGCTTATAACTCTTTTTCTCCTGCAATGATGCAAGGCAACAGAAAGAGCATAAATGAACCTTTGCATACACAATTATATGAGTATATTAGTCTGATTTGAGCTCATTTAGGAGTAAGCGATAGTGTGCGACTTCGCTCACATTTAGTAGACCTCGAGGATAAAGCCCGCGATTGAAGGATGAAATGAGAAGACCAACCTCTTCCCTCCATCCCACCATCCCACCATCCCTCTTTCCCTCCATCCCACCATCCCTCAATTCCACCATCCCTCCATTCCACCATCCCTCCATCCCACCATCGCTCTATCCCACCATCCCTCCATCCCACCATCCCTCCATTCCACCATCCCTCCATTCCACCATCCCTCTGTCCCTCCATTCCACCATCCCTCCATCCCACCGTCCCTCCATCCCACCATCCCACCATCCCACCATCCCTCCATCCCTCCATCTCACCATCCCTCCATCCCACCGTCCCTCCATTCAACCATCCCTCCATCCCAGCATCCCTCCATCCCACCATCCCTCGATCACTCCATCCCACCATACCTCCATTCCACCATCCCACCATCCCTCCATCCCAACATCCCTTCATCCCACGATCCCTCCATCCCTCCATCAAGTAGAAACAAGTTGTAGTGTGGTGCAATTCTCTCTCTCTCTCTCTCTCTCTCTCTCTCTCTCTCTCTCTCTCTCTCTCTCTCTCTCTCTCTCTCTCTCTCTCTCTCTCTCTCTCTACCCCACAACTCCCCCCACCTAGTCTCCCACCCACCTTCCTTCAACCCCCTCACCCCCTCTTACTCCAGGTCGCAACCCCGGCCACCCCCTCCTACTCTTGCCTGCAGCCCCCGCAACCCAGCCCCCCACCCCCTCATACTCCCACCCGTAGCCCTCGCACCCCACCCCCATGCTTCCCTCTCACAGTTCCCCGCCCCCCGCCTAGTCCCATCCATGCTCCCTCCCTCTCTCTATCTCTTTCTCTCTCTCTCTCTCTCTCTATCTCTCTCTCTCTCTCTCTATCTCTCTCTCTCTCTCTCTCTCTCTCTCTCTCTCTCTCTCTCTCTCTCTCTCTCTCTCTCTCTCTCTCTCTCTCTCTCTCTCTCTCTCTCTCTCTCTCTCTCTCTCTCTCTCTCTCTCTCTCTCTCTCTCTCTCTCTCTCTCTCTCTCCCCCCCCCCCCCCCCCCCCCGCTGTACCCCCATCCTCCGGTGTCCCATAAGCCAGCCTCCGGCAGCCCTACGTCTCCTCCATCCTTCAATTCTGTAAGCCCACAAGTGTGCATCCCCATTGACCAACTAATTCCCTCCTCACACACAGATGTACATGGTTGCTTATAACTCTTTCTCTCCCGCAATGATGCAAGGTCTTTGCATAAACACTGATATCAGTACATTGGTCTGATTTGGGCTGATTTAGGAGTAAGTGATAGTGTGTGACTTCGCTCACATTTAGTGGAGCTTGAGGATAAAGCCCGCGATTGAAGGATGAAATGAGAAGACCAACCTCTTCCCTCTATCCCACCATCCCTCCATCCCACCATCCCTCCTTCCCTCCATCTCACCATCCCTCCATTCCACCATCCCTCCATTCCACCATCCCTCCATCCCTCCATTCCATCGTTGCTCTATCCCACCATCCCTCCATCCCACCATCCCTCCATCCCACCATCCCTCTGTCCCTCCATTCTACCATCCCTCCATCCCACCGTCCCACCATCCCTCCATCCCACCATCCCTCCATCTCACCCTCCATCCATCCCTCCATCCCACCCTCCCTCCATTCAACCATCCCTCCAGCCCTCCATCCCACCATCGCTCCATCCCACCATACCTCCATTCCACCATCCCACCATCCCACCATCCCTCCATCCCACCGTCCCTCCATCCCACCATCCATCCATTCCACCATCCCTTTATCCGTCCATTCCACTATCCCTCCATCCCACCATCCCTCCGAGTTAGATAGCAAATAATCTCATAGAAATAAAAATATTTATTTTCATAGATACACATTCACACCATCAATTGTTGTTACTAAAATTTTCTAATGCTATCAAAGTATTATAATCATATTGTAGTCTCTTTTTGTTCATTTTTTTTATTTATCCAAATCTAAGTGATTATTCTCATAAAATAAGGCTTTTTTGTTCCATTTCATAATTGTCACTCGCGTAGGTGAGTATTCTCATAAGATAAGGCTTCATCGATTCATTTCAAAATTCTCTCTTGAATTTATCAAATAAGGTATTGTAAATTTAGCATAATTCTACTACCTTTATGTAGTCAAAATTTTGAAAATATTTCCCGAATTGGCATATTTTTGGGGGAATTCTGAAAACCTTGTATAGTGGTGTAAAGATTTTTGAAGAGCATGCACAAAAGGCTATTTTATCACATATATTTTCTCTTTTATTGACGTACTTGTCGTTTATCATGACGCAGTGTTTAAAGTTCAATGAGAGTCGGATTAAGAAGTTGTTTTCGTTTTATCAAATGAGATGCTTGAGATGGGGATGCATGTATGAGAGCATGACCATTGCTGGTTACATTTACATTTGCAATAGAATACAGTCAAAATAATGAAAAATTCATGTGTCTGTGTGCTGTCATGAATATGTCGACTAACTAATATTGTTTCTTGAACGTTTTTTCTATACCTATCTTCATATCTTCGTCTTGGAATCTAAGATTATGTTATGGGTGCAATCTAGTCTCATTCAGGTTTTTAAAAGTATTTAGAGATCTTAACCCATATTCTATAGAAAATTCCGAAAAATGTTTAGAAAACCTTGAGGATCACAAGGAGGCAAGTTCCTAAAACCATGTGACCAAATAATACTAGTAGGTATTGATTTGTTCATACTTTCTTTTGGGCTTGAAAGCAGCTATCAAACAAATTACAAAAACTTTACAATAAAAAAAAACAGATGTATACAATTTTGCACGATTTTAACAAGATTTTTAGAGAGCTCTCGTACGCTGAAATTGTGTATTTCTGACATCAGCTCTCTATTCGACGAGACTTTAAATTCATTTGAAAGACCACATAAGTAGCTTCAAAATCAAAGGAACTATTTTACATAGGAAATGAATAAAAAAAAATTCTTTTTTGACATCGAATCGTGGTTTTATGGCTTTTAAGTTTTTTATCTCTGTTTTTTTGAAACCTCTGTATGCGTCCTTTTTTTTGTAAGTCTTGGAAAGAAAACGTGTTCACTTAAGTAAAAGAAACTTGTAAAAGGAGAAAACAAAACTTGAGTATTTAAGAGAACTTTTAGTATAGAGATAAAATAAATATTAGAATGTAGTGTATTTGATGAGATTGATTTCACTTCAAAGTTATCATAGAATACTCCAGCTTGGGAACACATTCTTTATTACTAAAAAGCTACACTATCATGATCATGATTGAAAAAATGAATATGGCACATCATTAGATTAAAGATGAAGTGATCGAAGAAATGTGGATGAATGATATTGGAAAACATTCCAGTACACATAGTGTCTCATAAGTTGAGACATACACTGGGAGCGATGACAAATAGAGATGGTAACAAAGAACTATCCGACGTAAAAAATCTTTCTTTCGGGTAAGTTGATGCGTTTCAGCCATATTTGTTTCCCCGAGAAGCGAAACATACACTCCTTGCTAGAGGTCTGAAATCGTCAGAGAGTCCGTCTTTCATAATAAAGTATCTGGCACACGACTTTTAGAATCCGTCTAATGCAGCAGAAGCACTTTCTACATTTATTTGATCGCTTTCATTTATATAGGTCTATGTTGACATAGACACTTGCCATTTAAGCAGGAAATACTGTGTACTTTTAACCGTCTCTTCCTTTCAATCAGTTCAGCAGTTATGCTGCTCTTCAGCTTCTTCATAGCAATCCATTGCATGTAAATGCATTGGTTCACATGAAAGTATATCTTACATGTAACTAATATTCTCAAGTCTCCTATCAAAACATTAAATAGGGCTAATTATGGTAATTACAATTTTTAGTGTATGTATATCATTTAAATTGTTTTATTTTCGACAATTAACATACTCACACTTACTCATTCCTATGAACATACAAACATATATAGGCACATGCAGGCTCAAACATATACACATAAATACATATGCACGTACACACATATACACACACATGCACATAAATGTACATAAACTTATACACACACACATACGCATATGCATATGCACAAACATATCTACAAACACATAAAAGGACATGCATGCATGCATCATTCCATATACACATACACATACACACATTAACACATACTTCTACACATGCATGCAGATACACATAGATGCCAATGGAGATGCATGCACATGCACGTGTAGGCTCATACATATACACATGCATATACATACACATGCCTATATATATATATATATATATATATATATATATATATATATATATATATATATATATATATATATATATATATATATATATATATATATATATATACACAAATACAGAGATACACACCTACACATACACATACACACACACAACATACTAAAACACATACACATACATATGCACATACATACATTATACATACATAAATTACATATACATACACATACACATCCACACACATATATG
>CM035420.1:145536580-145629080 GCA_020310875.1 Ceratopteris richardii | reverse complement strand
TCAATGTAAAACATATATCTAATGTAATATATCAGTCATCATGATCATCCTCATCCACATTTTTCTATAAGTCATTCTTCTCATAATCATCATCATGATAATCATAATTATCATATATATATATATAAGTATATATATATATATATATATATATATATATATATATATATATATATATATATACATATATATATATATGTGTGTGTGTGTGTGTGTGTGTGTGTGTGTATCAATGTAAAAGATATATCCAATGTAATATATCAGTCATCATGATCATCCTCATCCACATTAACCTATAAGTCCTTCTTCTCATGATCATCATCATGATAATCATAATTATCATCATCATGATCCTCCACATGATCAGATGGATCTATCGTGGCATCCTGGATAACTATGTGAGGACTCTATGAGCATCGAGATCTTCTTACTTGTTTGCATCTCTCCACCTCATCCATATCCACCTCTCCATAATACTTGTGTATTACATATAACAAAAAAATAAATAAAACATATAAAACGTCACTAGAAAAATAGTTTTATGAAATTTAACAGTACTCACAAAAGCATTTGGATGAACTTGCATCTACTCAGTGAGACATCCATATCCACAATGTGTAGCAAAATGGATTTCCTTTTTTGTAGGATATCAACCATAATCCTTTTGCTGCATTGAAACAAATAAGAAGGATAAATGATGTGTTTTACTGAAATAATAAATATAGTTTCAATAATATAAGTACAAATGTAGCTACAAAACCATGATGGCCCATTTGGCTTAGGTGTGATGTATGACTAGAATCAACTCTCCTCTTTCCAGGAACATGCACTTATTTAATGAACCAAAAATACATAGATTAAATGTAAAACATGTATAAAATATATGAGAATTATATGTCACTATAAGATAAACTATTAATTTGTATACCTTCAAGTGAGGAAACCGTTCCTGAGTTATAGTTGTGTGCAAAAGACTTGCCACGTTTTAGGTGGTATGTTAGGTCTTCTCTTATTTTTTTCTACCATACAATATTATCTGTTAATCTTATCTCAAACAAAAAAAGGATCGCCATACAAAAGAAACTTTAAATTATAAACATGCATATACAGACACACATACATACACTCGCACATACATACTTACACTTATCTCAATCAAAGGGTACTCAACCACATGTTAGATGGTGGTGTAATTTTCTCTATGGCACATATCAAATACCACAATTATGCTGTATTTAACATGAGGTAGAGCATGGTAGTTTTGAGTGTGCACCATCACATGATGAATGTGAGAGAACTTGGGTATGTGATGAGTCTATAAACTAATTTCATTATTTTACTTGAAAATAATACACAAAATCAATGTATACTTAATATACAAGAATATTTTCTCGATGATGATTGTGATTTTCATACTAATAATGCAAATATACCTCCTCCACATCACTGAACTGCCTTTCATCGCTTACAAGTACAACTTTCTCCAAATCCTGTACATGATACATGTGTCCACATATGGCACAAGGTGAAGAGCTTTGAGATCTACCCTTACCTTTTATTCCTCATCTATCTCTTCCTCATGAACGTCTCCCTTTGCCTTTGTGAGACTTTTTCCTTCACACTTTTCCCCTTTACATTTGATATCTTTAGTTCTATGTTTTTTTTGTATGGGGTAGGAGAGTGATTATCTTTTTAATTATATCCATTCCTCATAAGCTTGGCTTCATGAGTAAAGAGTTTTCACATGATTATGTTGATATCTAGTACTTGCATATCCACGTATAATAACATGCTAGTGGTGAATGCTTCCAACTCAACATCTACTATGATTCCATTGATGACTTTTTTCCCTATTTTCTCTTCATCTATGAACACTCGAATGTTTTCTACCTCATTGAATGTGTCCTTGAGATTATTGAAAAATTCCATGACTTTCTGCTTGGAATTTTTTTTGTTGTTAAGAGATATGGACAGCATCCATAGATGATTCTTCCTCGCCTTGGTGCTTGAAGAGAAGGATTCTTGCAATGCACTTTAGGTCTTGTATGAATTCTAAGAACTCGTATTGTGTAGAAGTAAGAACAAAAAAAAATCAAATTAATGTCGAAAACAAACCTTAATATCTTTCCTCTAACTTTCAGCACGAATTCAATGCCTAGCATCAACTCCTTCTTGAAAATGGGAGCTTTCTGCATATATTTTTTCATTAATCAACTCTAGAAGGAAGATTGGACATATGATAGATATCGTCTTAAAATTTATATATTTGCATCCTTTTTTGCTTCAACCATGAGAATGACAGAGAGAGAGAGAGAGAAAGAGATAGAGAGAGACAAAGGGATAGAGAGACATGTGACTTTTGAAATATCAAAGACTAGGGCAATGAGAAAGCGATGTCTTATATCATTTGATTCACGTATTTTGGGCAAAATTTTATTGAAGTTAATCTTTGGCCTTAGAGCATGTAGAAACAAGTTGAGATTATCTTGGAGCGATGCAAAAGAGACTCATTACTTATAATCTCAACCAACTCAATACACACGAAACAAAATGAAGTTAAGTCTCCCAGTTAGATAGAAAATGATCTCATACAAATAACAATAATGTTTATCCATAGATACACATTGAAACCATCAATTGTTGTTCCTAAAATTTTCTAGTGCTATCTAGTCTAATCGAGTATTCTCATGAAATATGGCTTTTTTGCTCCATTTCATAATTCTTTCTTGAACTTATCGGTTAAGGTTTTGTAAATTTAGCAAAATTTGACTACCTTTAGGTACTCAAAATTTTGGAAATATGTCAAAAACTGGAATATTTTTGGGGGAGTTTTGAAAACTTCACAATAAAAAAATATGTGTATAATTTTGCACGATTTTAAATAGATCTTTAGGGAACTCTTGTACGCTAATATTGTGTATTTCTGACATCGGCTCTGTATTTGAGGAGAGTTTAAATTCAGTTGAAAGACCACATAAATAGCTTCAAAATAAAGCGAGCTATTTTACATAGGAAATCACACCAAGCATAGCGAGTTCTAACAAGCACAGAATGAGTAAATACCAAAAATAATTTGTATTTTTGACATCTAATCTTGGTTTTATGAGCTTTGTGTTTTTTTCTCTTTTTTTTTTTTGGAAACCTCTGAACGCGTATATTTTTTTGTAAGGCTTAGAAAGTAAAGGTGTGCACTGAAACAAAAGAAACTTGTAAAAGGAGAAATCACCACTTGAGTATTTAACAGAACTTGTAGTATAGAGATAATGTAAGTTTTAGAATGTCGTGTAGTTGACGAGATTGATTTCACTTCAAAGTCATCATAGAATACTCAAGCGTCCTGAACACCTTGTTCATTACTAAAAAGCTAAACTATCATGATCACGACAAGAAAACGGAATATGGAACAAAACTAGATTAAACAAAAATTGATCGAAGAAATGTGAATGAATGATATGGGAAATCTACTCTTTCTACACGAGTAGACGTAGTGTCCTCGTAACTTTGTTTGCGAAGTGTACAAACTTAACGGCTAACATGTGGGTTAAGCATCCCACGAGGATTAAGCACTTGATATTTTTTTTTTCGCGTTATTTCTATTATCTAGCTACCATCATGATAGAACATGTTTTTCGTATCAATAAGTATTTTCGGCCGAGGTGCATTTTCCCATTCAAACAAAAAATTATGAAACAGGAATGATTCTATAATTTTATGCAGTGAAATTATATTTCAGCTTCATTTTCTGGTGTTTTGGGTCCCTAAATTTACCAAGTCTTCTCGTTGCGTATTCTCCTTAATATAAGGTAGAAGCTTTGATGTTAGCATTTTTTAATAATCTTACAATTGTAAATAACCTTAAGTCATATGTCGCCACGCTTTAGACCAAGTTTTGCATTCAATCAGAGTATAAATATTTCAGTTTTGTTATTCTTTCACTCTAATTTCATAAAAGTTGGCTAATTCTTTAATGATTGGGGGTTTTCTGTGTTCACTCGTATTGTTCCAATATTGATTATAAGAAGAAGTCATAATCATTAATATATTTGTAAGGAAATTCTTTCTAAGAGATTTTTCATATTCAATTTTCCTTGCTTCACTATGAATAAGTAGGAGTACATCTTCCGAAAGAATTCTACATCCATCAATGGTCATTTCTAACTTTGGTTCATGACCTTCAACAAAGTTCATCAATCCATAGCATGTTAGTACTATGAATCACATTCCCCATAATCCTACGCGCATGGCGAGAAAATAAATAAACCATCCTACTTGTGTGGACAACGAATTTGATGGAAGCAAATTATGTATGCGTTTAAAGCTTGAATTGACTGCTCATTTCCTACAAATCTCTAGAAGAACTATGACGTTTACGAACATCGTTTGCCATCAATCCTTATGGCATCTTTCCAGAGACCACTGATAAATGCTAGTGCGAAATCACATGGAAGGTCACAGAATCGCATGGAAGGTCACAGAATCCCTGTGCTCCGAGTCACGAGTTTCAAAGGAAATAAAACAAATGTATATTTCTTACCAAGGCCTCAAGTCTCAAGTGGGATATTAGAGCTTCGAGGTAGATACTGAGTATGCAGCGCAAATCGAACGCAAAGCCAGGATACTTGGAGCGACGACACAAAAAAAAAAAAGAAAAAAAAAAAGATAGGCAACGGAGAAGCGAAATATACACTCGTTTCTACAGCTCCGAAAATTGTCTGAGAATTGTCTTATCGTATTAAAGTATCTTGTCTGTCCTTTCCTTGCGTCGTATATATGTAGAAGTTCAGACGGCAACGAGACTGCCAAAAGTTCCGCAATCTAATGCAGCAGAAAGACTTTCTACATTTATTTGATCGCTTTCGTTTATATAGATCTGATGTTGACATCGACACTTGCCATTTAAGCTGGACACATTGCATAGTTTTTTTTACGTATCTTCGTTTCGATCAGTCCAGCAGTTATGCTGCTCTTAACCTTCTTCATAGAAATCCGTTTCATATGAATTCATTGGTTGGCATGAAAATATATCCTTACATGTAAATAATATTGTCGAGCCTAAGCAAACTCTTGGATGAGTCAATGGTAGTCCAGAGGGGATATGGTTCTGTCGCTCCCTGGGAAAGAGAAAAGATACGAGCGAATCACTTAACTTCCTTGGAGTATAATAACTAAAGAAAGAGAACGCTTGGCTTCATTGCCCCTCCATGTTAAAGCACTGCGCATGTCATAAAATGCCGGATGCGAAATGAATTGGCATTGACATGCGCGTTGGGACACATCGTCTTCTACTGTGGTAAGATAAGCATGAACCACCGATTCGTACTTTGTTTTTTTTCAAAAAGAAGTTGGGCAATCCCCTTCCGATTCGTACTCTGATAACCTCTGCAACTGTTTTCTTTGATGTAGACGGTCTCCTTCCATATACATCGAATGTCTAGACATACAGGCCATGCTGACCCATCGTCTTGCCCGTTACGATTATTTAGTTTGCATGGGACAATGTCTAGATTCTACGCATGTACGGCAGAACTTTCATTTGAGTTTGGTCGACATTGAATCTTGACGAGAAAAATGGCTTTGCGGCTCAGATATAACAAGTCAGAGAATTTTATCTTCCTGCCCGAATGTCTGAATTGAGTGCAAACCAGACAATCTGGATACATTCTACCTTTTTGATTAATTTTACTTCAAATGCATCTATTGAACACAATGCAGAGGGTTATTTCACATAAACTACTACTTAGATCGTTACAGATGTATTACATTGGCCTTAATTTGATCTGGTTCGCATCAGGCTAACTGAAGAGGAGAACCTCCGATAAGCCAAAAGAAGTTTGGTCTAAAGGGTTTCAGTAATCGAAGGACTTGTGGTTCCAACCTCAAAGAACATGGATAAGAATTGAGGAGGATTGGTGCCTCTTAAATAAAATGATGAATACTTGGTGGGACTTGGAGTGTTACCTTTTCATCGGATAGCAAGCACCGAATCCAAAAAGTATTAAATGGAAAAATGGTAATCCGATTGAGGATATCCCAAGGATCACACAACCAAAGGATTTCCTTCAAGATCTCAACACGAAGTGGCACTTTAAAGTTGGTCTTGGATTCGATGGAGTCTCAAATTGAACAACCTTTTGCATCTTATGATAGGAAGAAGGAAATTGATCCTCCTATGAAAAAACTTCCATAGCTGAATCTCGACCAACATCAAAGCTGCTATAACATATGGAGCTTTGTCTTATTTAAAAGACTCCATCGGGAATAGGAAGAACTTTCTTAGCTATTCTTCTCCTGCCCTAGAAGTGCCCCTATCTAGATGAGGGTCAAAGAACATCTTCAGTATGATCACTCTATCAACTAGAAACATGTTGTAGTGGGTGCAATTTTCTCTCTCTCTCTCTCTCTCTCTCTCTCTCTGTCTCTCTCTCTTTCTCTCTCTCTCTCTCTCTCTCTCTCTCTCTCTCTCTCTCTCTCTCTCTCTCTCTCTCTCTCTCTCTCTCTCTCTCTCTCTCTCTCTCTCTCTCTCTCTCTCTCTCTCTCTCTCCCCCTCCCTCCCCCATAGCTCCCCCCACCTAGTCTCCCACCCACTTGTCCGCAGCCCCCGCCACCCCCTCCTACTCCCAGCCGTAGCCCCCGCCACCCCCTCCTACTCCTGCCCGCAGCCCCCGCAGCCCACCCCCCGCCCCCACCCACCAGTACTCCCGTCCATAGCCCTCATAGCCCACCCCCATGCTTCCCTCTCACAGTCCCCCACCCCCGCCTAGTCCCACCCACCCCCTCTCTCTCTCTCTATCTCTTTCTCTATCTCTCTCTCTCTCTCTCTCTCTCTCTCTCTCTCTCTCTCTGTCTCTCTCTTTGTTGTCCCCCCATCCTCCGTTCTTCCACAAGCCACCCTCCCGGAGCCCTACCTCTCCCCCATCCTCCAATTCCGTAAACCCACAGGTGTGCATCCCCATTGACCAACTAATTCCCTCCTTTCCACACACACGTACATGGTTGCCTATAACTCTTTTTCTCCCGCGATGATGCAAGGCGATAGAAATAGCATAAATGAACCTTTGCATAAACACTGATATGAGTACATTGGTCTGATTGGGCTGATTTAGGAGTAAGCGATAGTGCACGACTTCGCTCACATTTAGTGGAGCTTGAGGATAAAGCCCGCGCCTGAAGGATGAAATGAGAAGACCAACCTCTTCCCTCCATCCCACCATCCCTCCATCCCACAATCCCTCCTTCCCTCCATCCCACCATCCCTCCATTCCACCATTCCTCCATTCCACCATCCCTCCATCCCACCGTCACTCTATCCCACCATCCCACCATCCCACCATCCCACCATCCCTCTATCCCACCATCCCTCCATTCCACCATTCCTCCATTCCACCATCCCTCTGTCCCTCCATTCCACCATCCCACGGTCCCTCCATTCCACGGACCCTCCATCTCACCATCCCTCCATCCCTCCATCCCTCCATCCCACCGTCCCTCCATTCAACCATCCCACCATCCCTCCATCCCACCGTCCCTGCATTCCACCAACCCACCATCCCTCCATCCCACCATCCCTATATCCCACCATCCCTCCATCCCACAGTCCCTCCATCCCACCATCCCTCCATTCCACCATCCCTCTATCCCTCCATTCCACCGTCCCTCCATCCCACCATCCCTCCATCCCACCATCCCTCCATCCCACCCTCCCTCCATCCCACCGTCCCTCCATTCCACCATCCCTCCATCCCTCCCCACACCACCCAAACCACCCACCACCTCCCACCACTCAATCTGTAAGATAGGCAAAAAAATGATGCTTGATTTTGCATGACATCAAAAGATGATTTCTTTTGTGATCAGATGGTCAAAAGCTACTACAAGAGTTATGTAAAGGATGTGCTTCTAAGGTTCATTACATTATGACGGCAGCACATAATGAGGATTCCATGATTTTTTTTTGGGAGCTCATAAATGAACCTAGATGTCTAGTCCAAGTCCCATTAAGAAAGGGATCTCACCTTCGATTCAAAAGTGAAAGTAAAAGTGAAAAAAGGTAAATGAGTGTTGCCACCAACCATTCACGATGACAGGGCCGTGAGTGCCTATTTTTGAGGATTTAATTCAAAGCTAGTGGAGTATGATATTTGACCTACTCCTCCAACTTTGGGGCAATCAATCGGTGCATATTCAATGAACGTGGAAAATCTACAAGGCCCTCTTGGCCTATGGAAGCCTATAAGAGCAATGGACTAGTACTCATTGGGGACGACATATTTCCGGTGTCTATTTTGGATCTCTCTTTGCACTTTGTGGCTACGAGCCTACTGTAGGAAGTCACTTTGTGGTGAGGATACAGAGCATGGGCTTCCCAGTGGAGGGCTAATAGCACTATAGTGTGAAGAAGTGGCTTGGTTTTGTCATTCAGTGGGAGCGAGTGGTATTTGCGTGCTCTTCCCCATAGAGCAAGTCTTTATACAATTATACTGATCAGTGCAAGTCCTCAACAAGTTGTGTTCATTGCATGTATTAGATGGATCTCTTGTATTTATTCTGTTTATTTCTAGAATGGCATGTTAGCCTAGAGCATTGATTTCTAGAGCATTTCTTTTGCTTCTCTTGTAATCATCTGTTATAACTGAGGAGTGGTTTCATCCTTCACTATTGTCATTTGTCATTAATCTTCCTTTAGAGTGTCTAGAATACTCTACAACTCTTATGATCTGCTTGCTCATAGAAATGTTAAAGGGTATACTTCCCTAAAGAGAACCTCCCTTGAGTAGGCGAAGTACTGGAAGTGCATATGTCCTGCTCCTACTAAAAGTAGGTACCCCAGTACCTCCTCTACAGTTTGGCATGCATAGTGGGACACTTGCATTTTTGTGAGAGGCTTTGAGCATAAAAATAGTCTGTTTCCATTATTTTTTCCATATTGCATCTTTCAACTAGGTACATGCCATACTCAAGCAGATAAGGAGTCTCTTCGTGTACAGAGCAGCCTTTAAAGTCATCTTTACCTTCAAAGAGTGAACCTAGATCTCCTCTAGCCTCCTTGAATTTATCTATTGATTTGGGTGCGACACCACTGTCAAGGGAAAAGCATAGGAGAACATTAGATTTCTCCTCAGATATGTCACAAGAAACATGAGTGCCAATGGAGGATCTCTCTCACTTACTCTCTAGACTCAATATCAAGCTCCCTACCTTTAAGGGACAAGCTTATGAGGATGCTGATGATCATGTGAGGAGATTCATCTCCCTATGTCGTGGACGAGATATATAGAATAGAGAGGATGCAATGCTCGTACTCTTCCCATCCACGTTGGAAGGCCTTGCTCATTAATGGTACAGTCAATATGCAGATGGAAATTTTGCTACATGGGAGGCTCTGAAGACAGCGTTCTCACAAACATTTCACCCAAGTGACTCCTTGGAAAGAGCTCTAGATCAGCTAGAGAACCTAAGGCTAAGATCAAGTGAATCATTTCACGAGCTTCACACTAGTACAAAAGCACTTGTTGCACGTCTGCCACATGCTCTAGGTGATTTCTTAGTTAAAAAAAGGATAGAAAATGGCTTGCCCAAGTTATCTCAGTAGAAGCTACGTGAGTCTCTTAGATTGGATGCAACCCTTAATGATTTTGTTGCAGCGGCATCATGCATTGAAGAAGCTAGGCAAAATTTTGAAGGCGAAAGACAACCAAATTATGCACTAGAACTAGAACCTATTGGGAAACTGAGGAAAGAACTGGAGGCATTGAGAATGGAATAAAATCACCAAGAAGAGAAGGTCTTGCCACCACCCTCGAGTTGCATTGATGATGAATTAGGCCAACTTCCGTGAATTAGAAGATTTGCGGACCACTCAGGATATAAGAAGGCACATTTGGTTTCATCCTAACATAGTAAGTTTTCAATTTTGTGGAAAGGATGTCCATGAAGCTATAGATAGTTACTACCTCAAGGGTACAGAAGAACGAGGTAACCCTCAAGCTCTGGATTCATATTATTCCAAGTCTTCAAATGCACCTAATAGAGAAGAGAATCGTCCAACGAATCCTAGATATAATAGGCCATTGATGTGTTATCGCTGTGGTGAGTATGACCATATGCAAAATAGGTGTTCCATTCCTGAAGATGCACCTCCTTGTCAGCATTGTCTAGAGGCTAAGGATCACTATACCAAAGACTGCCCAAGAAGCCATCCTTCTCCAATTCACATGATTGCAGTCTCCCCACAAGTAGAAGATATCACCAGTCAGTCTTATGCTGTTTCATCTTCTTCAATGCCCATGATGACTAAAGCTAGACAAGTGGCAGCAACCTATAGAGAGGAACAACAAGGACTCTAGGATAAATAGGAGCAAAACAAGGCTGGGTGGAAGGGCCAAGCAGATATTGAACGAGCTTATGAAAGGATGGCTACTTCACTAAGGGACCAACCAACCAGTCTACAAGAAGACACACATTAGGTAAACATTGAGCAGATCCTGAAAGGTATTCATCACAAGGTTAGTCTGTACAACCTCATAAAGATGGATTCAAAAATAAAAAGTGACCTATTAAAAATTATACACTGCTTACTTGAGCCAACCACCTAGCATAGATGGTTTCATGGTTGATTTTCCCCCTGCACCCCTGGCAAACTACCAAAGGTCAAGGTTATCTGTTTTTATAAAGGATGAAGCTCTCACAGGTGTGATTATAGATGGAGGCTCTGGCATCAATTTGATGCCAGATTTCACAATGAGGAAACTGAATTAGAACCCCACCAAGATGGCACCATTCACAGTTACACTAGTAGATCAACATAGGGTTGTGCCACTTGGCATTATTGAAAAGGTACTCATGATAGTATGGGGTTGTCACTTTGTTCTAGATTTTGTTGTTATTGCACTTCCACAAGGGACTTGTTACCCTTTACTCCTGGGGAGGCCTTGGATATGGCAAGCAAAAGCTTTTCAAGATTGGGGGAACAATAAACTATGGATTTCAATAAACACCAATTGCCAACTGCAACTACATTTGGAAGAAGGATTCGACTCAGGGAAAACTACTGGGTATTCTATGGACACTCAGGTAATGCCCTCTTTACCCCAAGAAGAAGATACATTATTGAGTTGGATGATGGACAGTACAAAATGTTGCACGGTGGAAATCAATGAAATAGAAGAAGAAGTTGCAGATGAAGGAGTTGCAAAAAAAGGCCATGAAGTTCACAACGAGTTAGAGAATGAGATTTTGCACTGGAATACAAACTTTGAAGGGGCAACAAATATAGAAGTATTAGGGAAGGAAGGATATGAGCCTGAATGCAGAGAAGATCTCCCCTTTTCTTGATATACCTCAAGGGTGGACTAGAGAACATATTGGAGAGTATAAGCTAAATTCCACTCCTACATATGGTGGAGATGATTTCTCAAGTAAGACTAGTCCTAAAACACTTGTTCAAGAAGTAAATCTAGGAGAAGAAGAGAACCCTCAAGTAGTCCACTTAGCCTCTTGGCTATGGCATTATCCCCCTTTACTAGAGAAGGTAACTTTTTTACTTTTTGCTTATAAAAATGTCTTTGCATGGTCCTACAAAGATCTAACAGGGATACGAGAGGAGCTTGGATTACACCGACTACCCTTAGTTAAGGGAGATGTGCATGCAAGAAGTAGGCCGTATCTACTCAATCCAAAGTATGCAGAGGTGGTAAAGGTGGAAATTACAAAACTAGAAGAAGCAGGTAAAATTGTTCCAGTAGAACATTCGAGGCGGCTTTCTTCTATGGTTATTGTACCAAAGAAAAATAGTGGAAAAATAAGAGTCTGCGTTGATTTTTGTGCCTTGAATAGGGTAACTAATCAAGATGGATTTCCTCAACCGTTCATAGAGCAAGTACTTGAGGAAGTAGCAGGATACACTTTGTATAGCTTCCTGGATGGTTTTAGTGGCTACAATCAGATAGTGATCCATCCTAATGATAGGGACAAAACAGCCTTAGTTACTCCATGGGGCACTTATGTCTATACCCGCATGGCTTTTGTCTTGAAAAATGCACCAACTTCATTTTATAGAACAATGTATATGATATTGGGCAAGTGGTTAACAACCTTTTTGCACACTTTCATGGATGACTTTTCAATGTCTTCAGGCACAGATAGAAGAGTAGCAGTTCAAGATTTCCATGATCATTTGGAAAATCTAAAGCAAATCTTTGTGCAATGTCTCAGAATAGGTTTGAAGTTAAACCTTGCTAAATGTCACTTTTTGGTCACTAAGGGAAGTCTTCTTGGTCACATAGTATCTCCTGAAGGGATAATGGTTGACCGGGCAAAGGTTACTTCTATTCTTTCCATGCCTATTTCACAAACCCCAAAGGAAGTGCAAAGTTTTTTGGGCCATGCAGGATACCATAGAAGATTTCTACGAATATATTCAGAAACAGCTAAGCCCTTGTCAAGGCTAACTAGTAAAAACCCTTCTCATGAAGTCCTGAAGCTGAGAGAGGATTTTGTGAACTAAAATTAAGGTTATGTACTACTCCACTTTTAAGTGTTCCTAACTGGTCATTGGAGTTTCATGTGCATATAGATGCCAGTCTTCATGCTGTTGGTGCGGTTTTGGCTCAACCATCATCACACAAGATTGATAGATCTATGTCCTATGCAAGCACACTACTTACCAAGGTAGAAAGCTACTATAGTATGACCAAAAGGGAAGGTTTGGCTATTCTATTTGCTCTTCAAAAGTTTTGGCATTAGCTTCTCGGTGTACATTTTATAGTCATATCAGACCATCAACCCTTGAAGTACTTGATAAACAAGCCTAGAGTCGCGGGCAGGGTTTGGCGATGGTTACTACTGTTTCACGAATTCAACTTTGATATTCATATTACGCGAGGAAGAGAGCACTACATGGCAGATCAAGTATCCAAGACCGCAATGAGCAAAAAGGCAAAAGGTATTAATGATGAATTGGTGGATAGTAATCTCTTCCTAGTAGCAATGTCGGCTGAATGGTATGAAGGAATTCTGCGTTGCCTCACTACTCGAAACCCAGAACACTTAACACCTATAGAAAAGAGAAGAGTACTCCTTAAAACGAAAGCATACTCACTTATAAATGGGAACTTATATAGATATTGTTAGGATGGTTTCTTGAGAAAGTGTGTTTATCAAGAGGAGGTAAACCTTTGTTGGAGGCAGCACACAGTGAAGGGCATCTAAAGGGGGAAGATTTGGCTCACAGAATCATCCACAGAGGACTATGGTGGCCTCATATCTACCTGGATGTGATCAAGTTTTCTAAAGAATGCCACATTTGCTAGAGATGTGCTCCTATGCCAACCAAATTGAATTTCGAACCACTAGTCATATCTATAGGATGGTAGAAGCTATATGCAAGGAATACAAAGAAGCTATTCAGGAGTATATCAAGACTGTGGAAGAAAATAGAACGTGGACTCTTGTACCAAGGAAGAAAGATATGAAGGTAATTGGGAACAAGTGGGTTTATAAAGCAAAGATACATTTAGATGGAACTATTGCTAGATATGAAGCTAGGCTTGTATCGAAAGGATCCACTCAAACTTATGGATTAGACTATGAGGAGAACTTCAAACCTATCGCTAAACTGACTAGTATCAGAGCCATCACTCCAATCACACCAAGCAACAATTCGAAGATGTACCAACTTCATGTGAAGAATGCATTCCTCAATGGAGAAATAGAGTAAGTTGTGTACAACTTGATACTTGTAACCACCTGCCCACCGAAGGCTTATGACTAAGGCATTGGCCAAGTAGACCTTGGCATACTGTGTCATCCAAATCACAGAGGTCACCACTGGTTATGCGAAGGGAGGACCTCCATCAAGAAAGATGGAGGTTCCTGTCACTTCCTCAGAGGTCACCCACCCTAGTTTGCGTCAAGGGAGCACTAGATTGTGCTCTCTGACTTCACTAGACAAGATTTTGAAAATACACTTATGATTACAAGAACACCCACATAGGGAAAATAATACAAGAAGATGTATTTGATACAAGACGTCCCACAACCCGGGACCAATAAGTATGGAAAACTGGACTAGAGATGATACAGGAGATCCCACAACCCTGGATCGTAAGTATGAGACAATATGTCTGATTACAAGAACTCCCTTCTAAGAGATGATCTGAATACAAGAAAGAACTTGACAAGATCTCGTACTACGAGATTACAAGAGGACAAGACAGGATGTCCAAGAACTAGACTACACAAGATTGGAACAAGGAACAAAACAAGAACTAGAACTAGAACTTGGAGAGTACTTACTTGGTGGTCATGACTCCTTGAGCTCCCAAGACTGGTATTCGCAAGAATGATTATGAATGTGTCCAACCCCTCCTTATATAGTTTTTCCAAGGGTGGTTCTAGGGCAGTCGATCTTAGGGTTTTCGCATGTTTCAGACGTAATGGAAGCATTAGTTTCCCCAAATCCTAAACCAATCATGAGATATAGGACTCACATGGAATCTGAGATAAATTTCCTTTGTCCATGACATTACCTCCCCCTCAAGCGACGAGTTCCACGAGGAGCGGTCACGTTCTCTGGTCTCAGCTTCATTGGATTTCTCTTATGGAATTCTCAAACCTTGATTGGTGCTCTTTGAAGGTTTTTTGTAGGTTCCCAAGTACGATCACTGATGTCATGCCCTTTCCAATGAATAAGATACTCTAATCTTCCTCGGGATATTCTAAAATCTAGGACATGCTCAACTTCAAATTCGTCATGATCATCACTCTCGATAGGTGGTGAAGGACTAGATCTCTCCTCCTTCAATGGTGAAACCTGATATGGTTCCAACATGGATACATGGAAAATTGGATGTATTCTCATGGTACTTGGTAACTAGAGCTTGAAGGTGACTGGATTAATCTTGGCCAAGATGGTAAATGAACCAAATCTCTGATCATCTAACTTTGCACAAGGCCTTGAAGTTTGCAAATTGTTTCGGATTAACCATACTTTATCCCCAATTTGACACGATGGATTTGGGACACGATGTTGATCTGCATAGTACTTATATTGTTGTTGAGCTTTATGGCTCTCTTCCTTGAGTTCTTTGTGAATGTCCATCAAGTACTAGGCCTTGTCTCTGGCAGCTGGGTTCTTGACATAAATTGAGAGTTGTATATCCATCCTTGGATGTTGTCCATAGTTTGCAAAGAAGGGACTTTTCTAAGTGGATGCTTTAAGACTATTGTTATACGCAAACTCAGCAAAGGATAACAACTCAAACCAATCATTTTGGTGATAGTTGCTAGTGCAACGGAGATATTGCTCTAGGACTTGGTTGACGCATTTTGTTTGTCCATCAGTATGTGGATGATTTGCTGTAGATAATCTAACTTGAACATGAAGGAGCTTGTGAATATTGTTCCAAAAGCTAGATATGAACTGTGGACCTCGGTCACTAACAATATGATGAGGCAATCCATGAACCATAAAGATGTATCTGAGAAAAATTCTAGCAGTGGCTGCACCTATGATTGCCTTTGTAGTTGGAATGAAGTGTGCCATCTTTGTGAATATATCCACAATAACAAGAATGGCATCATACTTATATGACTTTGGTAGATCTCTGATGAAATCCATAGACAATGGAGCCCATGGCATTTCTAGAATAGGTAAAGGTTGCAAGAGGCCATGAGGCTTATTTCATGGTACCTTAGATCTATTGCAAGTGTCACAGGTTCGAATATATTTTTTGACTTCCTTCCACATTTGAGGCCACCAAAAATCCCTAGATATAAGTTCTATTGTTTTATTTACTCCAAAACGTCCTGCTTCAAGGTTTTCATGACGTTGTTGAAGTACTTGGATCCTATGCTTTCCTAGAGGGACATACAATAGGTTCTTATAGAATAGTAACCCGTCCTTTTTCTTGAATTCATTTACTTCTTGGACTTTCCCTTCTTGAGTTTTCTAATTAACATTACAAAATAATTCATTTTGTGGTAGATTCTTATGAATCAAATGATTCAATGCAGAATCTTCAAGATGTGTTGAAGAGATAGCTAGTAACTGGAGATGCCTAGCCTTGAGTATTACACTCTCTTGTTGATCGAAGGCCTATTCACCCTTCTTTGGTGCAAGGTAAGATCTTCTAGACACGGCATCTAACTAACAATGTTGATGTCCTGGACGATAGGTGATGACAAAGTCGAACCTGGATAGAAAGTTACTCCATTGAGATTGCCTTCTATTGAGAATGCGGGTGGTCATGAAACATTCTAGGTTCTTGTGATCTTTATACACAATAACTTTATGAGCTTCTCCTTCTAGATGGTGACGTCAAGTATCAAATGCATCCACTATGGCAAGAAGTTCTTTATCATGAATTTCATAATTAATTTCTGGAGGGGAAACTTTTCTTGAATGATATGCAACTCAATGTAGGTGCCCATCATCTCCATATTGGGAAAGAATGGCCCCTAGGGCAAAGTCTGATGCATTTGTCTCTAGGAGGAAGGGCTTACTAGAATCAAGATGAACTAGAATTGGAGCAGTAACGAATGCTGATTTCAAGGTCTCGAAGGCTTTTTTTGCTTCTTTGGTCCATGAGAATTTAGAGTTCCCTATAAGTTTGGTAAGAGGTGTCACTATCTTGGATTAATCTCTGATGAATATCATTTAGAAATTGGCAAACACCACAAAACATTGTATATCTCGAACACATGAAGGTGGTTGCCAATCATGGATTGTTTCAATCTTTTTTGGGTCCATAAAAATTCCTTTATCTAATACAATGTACCCTAAAAATTCCACTTATGTGTTATGGAAAGAGCACTTCTCCAATTTCGCATATAATCCTTTTTCTCTTAGTTTCTCTAGGACTATCTTTACATGACGTTCATGATCCTCTAGATTTTTGGAGAACATCAAGATATCGTCAAGGTATATTACAAAAAAATTATCTAAATATTCTCCAAAGATATCATTCGTCATATGTTGGAAGACAGCTGGAGCATTTGTAAGACCGAATGGCATAACTACATATTCAAAATGGCCATACCTTGTTCGAAATGTTGTCTTCCATTCATCTCCTTCTTTGATCCTGACAAGGTTGTAAGCTCCTCGAAGATCAATTTTTGTGAATAATTTTGCTTTTCCAAGGCGTTCCAAGAGCTCTGATATGAGTGGTAGAGGGTATCTGTTCTTTATAGTGACTTTATTCAATGCCTAATAGTCTACACACATCCGGAGAGTCCCATACTTCTTCTTTACAAATAAAATAGGAGCTCCTGTTGGAGACTTCGAGTGTTTGAGAAACCCCTTTGGTAGATTCTCATCAATGTTCTTGCATAGTTTTATAAGTTCCTCTGGAGATAGTCTATAGATTGGTCCAAAGGGTGGTTGTGCTCCCTCTTGAGGATCTATGGGACAATCATAAGGTCTATGATTTTTGGAGTCATTTTGGGTACTTTGATGCATAGTTCTCATTATATACATAAATGCACATGCACTAAACACACATACACATATGCATTCACATTGCCTTATTCTCATGTAAATCAATTCAATTGTTTCTAAATTTTTAGGCCATTAAAAGGAGAATGGAGATGTAGCAAGAAATTTTGTGATATTCTTTTGGTTCTAAATCTAGAGATGGTGGCCATTCAATTTTACCTATGAGAAGTAACCAGTATGATTACCTCTAGAAGCAAGCGAAATGGATTCATTCTCCTACTTGTTCCTTAATATTCTACACATTTCTTTTGGTGATTTGTTTGCATCTCACACCAATCAATCCTTAGTGTGAATCTGAGCATTCTTCCTTGAATTTCCTCTTTGTATCTTAGCTTGATTGTCATCTTTTGCAACCTAGATTGGAGATGGTAATGGTATTTGTGGATTTCCGTATGGAGATGCCAAACTCTCCTATAAAAATTCTCTCTTTTGTTATGAAACATGTTTTGGAATTCCTTGTGCATTTTGAAAATAATATTTCTTTTCTCATAAATACCATAATAGAACACTTGGTTAGAGAGGAGGAGGCCATGAAGGACTATTTGCATGTTTCGAAAACCACCTATTGAAATGAGAGGAGGGAAATGGATGAAAGATTGGCATGACAACCAAAGTTAGGGTCATCACAATGAGTTTCTAGTGCTCCTCTCATTCGAACATAAGCACTTCATGCTAAGCATTTCCTCATTCTCAAAAAGTAGAAAACATGGTTTTCTTGCAAAAATTGCATATCCAAACAAAAAGCTTGTGGGGAAACTACTCTTTTTTAGACTTTTTATAACGGGATTCGAGAGCAGGTTTCGGCCGAAATGTTTTCTTTAGATAGAAACCTTTTTCAACTAATCATGCTTCTCTAGAATGGTCCCCATTGGAAGGGTCACCACAAGGGGTTTAGCGCCAAACACATCTAGAGAAGCACAAGAACCACGGACTTCTAACCCTAGATGTAGGTTATGTAGAACAAAGGAAGGCACAATCCCTCGCATGGAAAGATCAATAGGAAACTGCAAAAACAACAACCATTAGATTCCACAAAGTAAAAAACCAAGTCCAAGAGAAAGCAAAACTCCCACAAAAAAGAAAACCTGAATTGGGAGAAGTGGGTGAAACTAAAGGTGCAAAGGGTCTAGAAATGGAATCTTGAATAAATGTTGATGCTCTAGATGCGACCACAATTCTAACCATTTTAGTTTGGAATTCAGAGATTTCTCAATCTTCAAGAATCTTTAACTTGACGTTGAAGGACAAGGAGCACTCATACACATGAAAAGGACTTTAGAGACCAGGTAAGAAGGTCTGTCAACCCAAAAGCGATGCTCAACCAGCCATAATCGTGACCCTGTCAACGCTCTGAAAACGTTGATGCCCATCCGAAGGGATGCTTGTGCAATCACAAGCACGATTTTGACAAATGGGATGTTGAAACAAGAAAAAATGGGACAATCTTGATGCCAAGACTACGCTACAACCCATGAGGTCCTGATGTCGAGCCTACACAAAATAACGATTCTCACTTATGCGATGCACAAATGAGGAGAGAATCGCCATTCCTAGAGGACCAATGACAGGAAATTATGACGAGAGAGAGAGAGAGAGGGAGAGAGAGAAACTATTCTTTGTTAGAAAATGAGGAGCAGGAATGATAAAAATTCCACATCCATTAACAAGTATGCAACTTAACAAACCGAGAAGCTTCCTACAGGCCCGGCTGAGCACTTCCTCATTCACCATTTTCATCCAGGGTGAATATTCTTTGAAATAAAATCCAAATTTTGATTTTCATCTGTCGTGGATTATTCAATGAGGGAGATTCTCGCCAAGTAACTTTTTTTTTATACCAAATGAAGATATATTAAAAAGGAGAGGGTAGAAGAGAAAGGAGCTAGAAAGAAGGCTAGTGGCCTTATCACCCTTTGCAAGGGGAAATTATCAACAATGACTAAGAAGCTTAATGATGGCTTGATCACCATCGTGCAAAAGCAATTTACAATCGCGCTTCTTGCTCTCTAAAATAAAGACTCTATTGTGCTTCAAAGGGGGGAGGGAGATCTTACATTTTCTCATTCTTCTAGCGTGAAATTCTAGAGAGGAATCAACAGACCATTTTGAGATGACATATCAAATTTTGTAGGAAAACACTCTCTCCAAATCTTCTAGAGAATCTCACTTCCGATCGCATTCGAACGGGTGGAGGACAAATCAGCCACCTTCTCTATGGGCTTGTTTCTAATTGATAGAGTGATCAAACTAAAGATGTTCTTTGACGCTCATCTAGATAGGGGTGCTTCTAGGGTAGGAGAAGAATAGGTGAACAAGGTCTTCCTATACCCGATGGAATCTTTTAAACAAGGCAAAGCTCCATAGATTCTAGCTCCTTTGACGTTGTTCTAGACTCCACCATGGAAGATTTTCCATAGGAGGGTCAATTTCCTTCTTTCGATAATAATGTGCAAAAGGTCATTGAAATTGAGACTACTTCCAATCCAAAACAAACTTTTAAGTGCTACTTGCTGTTGAGATCTTGAAGGAAATCCTTTGGTTGTCTGATTCTATAGATATCCTCAATCCGATTACCATTTTTCCATTTCATAGCTTTTGGAGTAGGTACTTTCTATCTGATAAAAATGCAACGCTCTAAATCCCACCAAGTATTCATCCTTTTACTCTAGAGGCACCAATCCTCCTAATCGAATTTGTCTCTGTGATCATTATCGTCAAATTTTTTCCATCTTCTTTGGGATTGGAACCACACGTCCTTCAATTAATGAAATCCTTTGAACCAAAGTGTTTTGGCTTTTCGGCGGTTCTCCTTTTTAGTTAGTCTGATGCGAGGTGTTGGTAACCAGATATAATTAAGGCCAATTTAATACAGTTGTAACGATGTAAGTAGTAGTATTCGTGAAATAGCTCTCTGTATAGTGTTCCATTGATGCATTTGAAGTAAAATTATTCAAAACTCAATTTGGACATTCAGGCACGAAGATAAAATTCTCAGAGTTGCTCTATATGAACGCCTAAGCCATTGTTTCTCCTAACCGGCAAGACTATAGGTCAGCATCGTCACTATGTCTAGACGTTGGATATCTATGGAAAGAGACCGTGTACATCAAGGAACAAGCGGAGAGCCGAAAGAAAAAAAAAGACACTTGCACAGGTACGAATCGGAAGACTATTGCCGAACTTCCTTAACTTACTTTTGAGAAAAAAGTAGTAACCGGTAAAAGACGATGTATGCCAACTCGCATGTCCATGCCAATTCATTTCGCATCCGGCATTTTATGACATGCGCAGTGCTTTAACATGGAGCGGCAATGAAGCCAAGCGTCTTCTGTCTTTAGTCATTATACTCCAAGAAAGTTAAGTGATTCGCTCATATCTTTTCTTTTCTGCAATACCATTGACTCATCCAAGAGTTTGTTTACCTTAATGTTTTGATAGGAGGCTCGACAAGATTATTTACTTTTTTTTATATATAAATAAAGGAAATTCGGCCTTAGCCTACTCTCCCGGACAAGATTATTTACTTGTAACGATATATTTTCATGCGAATTAATGCATTTATATGCCATGGATTGCTATGAAGAAGCTAAGAGCAGCATAATTGCTGGACTGATCGAAAGGAAGAGAGGGAAATAAAAAGTATGCAATGTTCCCAGCTTAAATGGCAAGTGTCTATGTCAACATCCTATCTATATAAACGAAAGCGATCAAATAAATGTAGAAATTGCTTCTGCTGCATTAAATTGCGCAATTTCTGGCAGTCTGATTCCCGTCGAAACCTCTACATATCTACGACGCAAGGAAAGGACAGACAAGATACTAGAAAAAGCTCGATGCAAGTTGCTCGATGAACTGATTCTGAAAGTCATATTCCAGATACTTTATTACGTTCCAACCTCAGGATGCTCGTTTATCATTACAAGGACAATAAGAATCGAGATCTAATTCGAACCTCTAACATCTCACTTGAATACCTTCTAAAGAGGCTGATTAGAAATTCTTCAACTCATGTATGGTTGGCCATCTTGCACTCACAAGGCTGCCATGGCTCAGGTATTGGCTTCAACAATGGTTGGATGCCTAGGCTTGAGGAGAAACATGAGCATCCAAGCCATCAATGGATTACTGCCTCCTTGAAAGGCCCCTAGAGTTCACCATTGTCAGAATTTTTGAACCCACTATTGACACCTACCAGAAAATTACTTGGAAATCACTCGAATCTTTATCCCCATATGGGATCCTTTGTAGAGATTTTATATGGTAGAATCTGAGTCCAACAAATGCGATTGCAAGGGCCTTTTATGGAGGACCCTAAGAAGGACATCTAGGACCATGCGAAGCTCCACCATGATCTAGTGTAGATAAAAGATTGGTTCTTGGGGTGTTGCATGCGCTTTGGTTTTTATAGAGACCATGCGCTTTGGGGAGTTGTATGATTGCCGCAACAAAGATATGTTTAAATTGATTCACAAAAATGACTGTAAAAATAGGATCAAGAATAGGAGGCCTTTAACAACGCTACAATTGAACTACAAGACTTTTGCTAACATTCTGGCTAATGGCATTGCTTGCCACCTACACTCATGGATGAATGAGGACAAAAAATGTTTCACTTATGGCATGTCCATCCTCAAGGACATCATTGATCTTTGAAAAGCACTGACCTTTTGAGAGGATTCCACGACCAATGCTCTCTCTGTCACTCTCTCTCAAAACTGACTTTGATAAAGATTATGAAAGACTTAAGCAGAACTTCATTCTTGAATCTCTTAAAGACATTGGATTCATCCCAAAGTTTTTCAAGATGGTTACAATGCTTTTGGAAAATGCATCTACTCGTATTTATATGAATGGTAAGCTCTCTTAAAAAATTAGATCAAAAGGCTAGATTAGACAAGTTTGCGCCATTTCTCCACTCGTTTTGCTATCTCTTTCAATGGAATTAGTTGATTGCTAAACCATGATTCCCATACTGCTTACATCAGTGGGCCTCTGGTGCCTCATAGACAAGATAAGATGCTCATGAGAATGTTTGTTCATGACTTGAATACTTTCTTTTATAATGACCTAGATCGTAGCACTTCCCTTTGGCACTATCTAAGTACCTTTTGTGTGTCCTTGCAACAAAGAATATATCACTCAAAACCATGTTCAAGGCTATCATGGCAAACACATCCAAGTTTCTTGTAGATCAAGGGTGTCAAGTGATTCCCAATGGTCAAATGCTTTGTATCTTGATTTTCCAATTGTGCATTGATGTTAATATGGATCAGCGATCGAGCTATGGTGATAAACATGCTCCGCACAGCCTTGATTATCTATTCTATATTGTGCAAGAGATAAGAAGACAAATATCTAGACACGCACCACAGAATTTAGAGAAACTTTTTTTTCAATGGGTGATCCGAATAGGAAAGGTGTGCAAAATATCAAAATGACTATATGTATGAGTAGATAAGACCATCCTAGGCTCAAAACTCTTGAAATTTATGTTTTAGCCAATAAATTAGCAGCCAAATGGCTTATCAACGCTTGGAGAAATATGAAAAACTCCAAAGCGAAAATCTTTTTAGACATAAAATGATCTTACTTTGTTGATTTTCTGGGTTCGAAGGATCTAGATTTATTCACTTTGCTATTCTATTATCTTTTTACTACTCGCGAAGCCTTGACGTAGATGTGTTTGCTATGGAAAAGTTGGAACAAAATGATACCTCTAGTCGTGGATTGAATGGGTTATTGGCTGTAGTTTCTTCATGAGGTGAAAGGGCATACACCAATTGAAACATTCAAAGATATGAAAACCCCAACAACAACGCAATTTGATGAATACATAAAGGCTTACAGTTGCATGCTTTTAAAGTTTCTTTGTAAGTTCAGGTACCTTTCGTAATATTCATTCTTTTTATCATAAGAATTCCTCTGTTGTAACTCATTCTACGCTAACTTCAACTTCATTAAGGAGTTTATAGATTGACTATTTTACTTCAAGAATGCATTTCTATAAGCCAAAAAGGGAAGGCTTCAACTTGATGGGAACGTAGAAATATGGTGAGAGGAAAAAAAGAGGAATCCATGTAGGGAGGGAGAGAGAGAGAGATAGATAGATAGATAGATATAGAGAGAGAGAATATGCTGAAGACCTCCGGATGATGTTAAGGGTATGAATGATTTTAATTGTATATACAACTTTGAAGCGGATTTTTCGTGAAGCATCTATTATAATTTTAAGATGTTGGTACTATCGTGCTCTCATCTATACTTTTAGAATTTGCGAGGAATGATAAGCATCGGTTGGAGTGCGTGTTTGGATATTTTCTACTTCGTTTGAATTTAGTCTGCTAATCTCAATTTTGAATCTACAGTTCACTGATGAGAGTCTATAATCCTTCATTTATAGATAAAATAAGTGTCGTGAAAGTTGATGAAGTCGTCTTGATGTGTGAAAAATGTTATGTTCATATTTTCGTTATTGTTTTGTGTGGCAAAACGTATACGTAAATAAGACAACAAATGAATTTACTTGTCATTCACAGATCTTATGCTTGAAAACTTTGGATATGAATCTCGATAGTGTGTGTTAAGGCATTGTGCAGTGCAGATATAGATTGTTTCGTGCGAGCTCTAGAGAATTAGAGGAAAGCTTTTTAGATCGTCTGACGCAACTCACATGCAAGTACTTGTTAAGCTCCTAGATAAACAAACATAGGTTTTGTTTTTTCAATGTATATGTTGTTGATATTGTTTCTGATTTCTGCCTCAAAATTCATGTTCTCCTTCTTTCATATCATCTTTAGTGTTGAAAAAATGTGCATATCCTGATTGCGACAAGTTCGGTCACTTAAAACACAATTTCATAGTGGAGAACTCTATGATAGTAAAAACGAATGATAGCAATTGAACTTGTATGATCATGTCTCAATTTTATACTCCAAGATTTGTGGGATTCAGCTTTCTTAGCTTGAAATGTGCAATTTGTTTAGTTTTCCATGATCACCTATGTCTTTTACATCCAACTTTTAAGAGTAGCTATAGAGCTTTCTCAATGATGTGATCTAATTTCTCATTATCTTTTAGCTACATATGTCTTAAGCCTTTTGGGTCTCACTATTACGTTTTCGTTCTCCCTTAGGAATCTTAATATAATGAAACCTAAAATGTACACCTATTTTGTTGGAATGGTTATTGCAAGTGATCGTTATTGATGTTTAAAGATCCTCTCAATAGGATTAAAGTCAAGGTTATTTTCTTGGCACCCTGTGTGCACCCCTAAGTGCACAATGTCTAGGCAACAAGAGTGAACCCAAGTTGGAATGTTTAGGGGATTTATAGGGAGAATTTCGTCTTTGACTTTAAGAATTAGTACAAGATGGGTGACGAGAGTCAAGCTAGGGAAGAAAGCATAGGAAGAGGAATCTAAGGTGACTTCTACACACGAAGAGTTAATGCGTTCTTAGAACCTGTGTCCATGACCCAAGATACCAAAGTAAATAAAAATTCTTTGGTACAAGCATTAGAAACAATTGTTAAAGAACATGGATTCTTTAATGTCCAAAATGTATCGAGACTTTTACATGCTTATGACCTCAAAATATATCTTTATTGAGTACCAATGACTTTTGAAATAATCCAACTTTGTGAGAGTAGTTACACTAGCAATTAAGCCTAGAATCATTACACTTCAAAGGAAAGGAAAAACTTGGAATGAACTTAAGAAGGTCTTGAAAGAAGAATATTTTCTAGAGGACTTGACTATGCCCACACATCCATCATTCAAAGAATGGGTAGCTTCTCCTAATAAGGGACTTGTAGCAATAGAATTGATATGTGAATCTGAAGAAAGGATTAATCAAATGGATGAACCATACCAAAATGCATTATCTCTTAATAAAATTGAGCTTTTTGTTTAGCGTGCTGGTCCAACCCTAGCCTTAAAGCTCGAAGATATGCTTGAAGACTTGAATGAACCAATATGTTTGACTATTGAATGGGATAATGTGTGAGAAGGTGTTTCAATGCTTGTGAAATGTAAATATTGGAAATATCGAATTTCTCAAGACAAAACTGAGGAATTCAAGAAACCACAAGAGGTTCAAAAGAGCTTAAACCCACATCCAAAAGAAAAAACAATCTCATCCCAAGTTCCAAGTACTGGTTGCTCCACCTGCATACATGGATGAAATCATTCAAGGTATGAAGGATCTACATTTAAAATTAGCCACATTGGAGGAATATAATGTGATAAAGGAGAAACAAGAACCTAAAGCGAATATATGATAAGATGTATTTGGTGTGATAGTTTGGAGCATGCTAGTAAGGTTTGTGAATCTTTCAAAGATGCTAGACCTAAAAATCTTATGTTGTTGATTGATGGCAAGATTTGTTGTACTCACAGAGGAAAGCCCATACCTACCAATTTTGATAAAGGAGGAATGAGAAAATTTTTTGAAGCTTCTTCCATCCAAATGCTTTATGATACATCTAGCTTCTTGTTTAGACTTGAAAAGGGGCAAGATGACAAGCCCAAAAATTAATGGGACAATATTTTGACTACTATTAAGAAGGAAAACTTCATATAAAGTCATTGAATAAAGTTGGGGATACAATTTGATTACAAAAAAGTTGAGATTCTCCTATTGATGCATTTACTCTATATGCATATGAGGCTAATGTTGAAGAAAAGCAAAAACCAGAAGAGAGGAATCAGGGTTCAAGTAAGAGAGTAAGAAGAGAAAGTGAAAAAGAGGTAAGAATTGAGGAGCCAATTCAGATGGAAGCTAGTAAGGAAGAAAACAAAGAACACAAAAAAGGTCCTCATTACAAACTAGTTTCATATTTGGAGAAACAAATGGATTTGAAGCAAGTGTTTGATGACAATATACTTGAGAGCATTGTTTCTATTCTATTATGTGATTTACTTGGAATCACTAAACGTGAGTTTATTGATGAAAGACTTGATAGTATTAAGAAAAGAGGCAATACTTTAAAGAAAAAGTAATAAATGAGCCACTTCCAATGGTCCAAAATATTTAAAGAGAAGTAAAATGTAATGAATTCCAAAGATTGGCTAAATTACTTCTCGATGATGAGCAAGATTGAAATGTACTTGAAAGTTATTATGCAAATAATCTATGGGCAAGAGGGACAGAAGAAACTATGGTGAAACTTGTTGGCAATTCAAGACCTTTTGTGGCTCTTATGGACTCTCGATTGTAAATCAATGTGATTTCTAAAAATCTCTATGATCAAGAGAAGTGGCCTATTGATTGAGAGCATTGTTGAAGAATGAAATCTGCAAGTAACTTAATTGGAGCTTTACACGAAGCATGTGCTCAGGTCCCAATCTCCATAGTAGATGTTTGTGATGACCATCATTTTTTATACATGATGGTTGTCCATATCCGATACTTTTGGGCCAACGGTGCATTAGTGAGGCACTAATGCAGACCAAATTCCTCGACGATGGAAATGCGTATGCACGTATTTGTTGCTGGAAATAGAAAGCCTAAGTACTTGCCTATTATTGCATGACTAAACATTAACTTATGTACCTCACATGGAGAATCACATATATGAACACTTACTTATCAATTTGATTGTATTCACCATGGATAAATATAGAAGCCTAAAGATTATATAATCTTTTGATGTTAGCAAGCTGAACCCATGACTCATGTGGTAGAACGAATCAATTTAAACCATCCTAAAGTGTAGGAACATTTTTAGTTGAGGAATAAATTCAAATTCAAATTCACAAGATGAGTATAAATAGAGATGATTTTAGTGGTGGGGTAGAGAGACTCATTATAAGAGTTACTGAGTTACATCACTGAGCATAAATTATTGAGCTTCCCTTATGTATGAGAAGTCCACAACCCTTCCCTTCTATCGTATGCTCATTAGCATATATGATTCGATACATTTCTTGAAGTTCACCTCTGCCTACTGTACTCTTTTGCATCTTATCATTTTAGTGATTTTGCATAAATGATTTCTTTCTAAGTACTCAAGCATTTTCTGTAGTTTAACTTGTAATAGTTAGATTGAAGTGTCTATTTTTTAGTTATCAAGTTTCATAAACTTTTGTTGAGCTGATGTGGAGATATGAATCATAGAAGATGCTTGTGTCTACACATCTTCTAACTCTTGAAATATCATGATGACCCCCTTGTGTATAGTGCCTTTAAAATCATGAGATAACTCTCGTTAGCTAGCTATACTCTCTAATTAGATGTATGCAAAAGCTCCCTCATCAATTCATACCAAGTTATGGGCTCTAAGAAAAACACTAAGTACTTCTATTCCCAAATTAGAAGATTTCTTCACCTTTCTTGTACATGCAAGTTATCTCTTTTGGTGCAAACTTTTGGTAAGGGTGTTTGAAAGCAATTGGTGGTTCCAAATGCATTAATGTGAAGCAAAAAGAGTCTATTGAGCATCATTAGAGATTACTTGGCAGGTGTAGAGTAGGTTTTGTGCAACATTGTAATAAGCCTTTTTCTAGTGAAATAATTCAGTTCGAATTTTCTGAATTTCATTGTAGGGATATTTCGTAGGTTGAACAAATAGGTTATTTTATGCATGTCGAAAAGTTTTTGGGATGGAAATTTTCACATTCTTTCTCTAGACCTTATCCGTGTCATGTTTTCGTATTGAAAATTGAATGTAAAGATGAAAGAATTAGGAAAAAGTCTGTATGATAGAAAGGTAGAACATGCTTTAGAGAGTAAAATTGCCTCAATGATTTTTTTGTGAATCATTTTTTAGGTACCTTGTCCAGGGTTTTACATTTAGTTCACTGTAAGAAAATGCCTTGGTTTTATTCTCTCTCTAGAAGATCTAAAATTATTGGGCTCAAAAGTGGTACTTGAAGCCGGATTTGGACCTAGGTTGTAATAAAGTAAGTCTATGATCTAAGGGTCTGGCCGGCTCAGACAAATCTGAAATCAGACATCGTTTGGTCACTCATGTGTATGGACAAATATCTTAGAAAAGACTCAAGCATAAGTTCATGTGCTCTCATATTCAAGTGATCCACTTAGCCTGGTGGTTAAGTCTCATGGTTGTGAAGGAGGAGGTCTTGGGTTCAACTTCTATGGGGAGCATGGGGAGAGAGTTGTGCCCAAGGAGCTCTAGATCCTTCTAACTCAAGTTAAGGTCAGTTAACTTGAGTCTAGGGAGACTTAACTCAAGAGGCGAGTACAACAACCACTAGTGGAATCTAGTGGAAGGTATCAAAGGAGTGGAAGAGATTGCACATGCACTTTGTGGACTCTAGTTACATTTGTGGTCCTCGTTGATTCAAGTAGCTATATATAAGGCATAAGGTTGGGAGGAGAGTCATCTCTCTAGCAGGTGGTGGTCGTAGTCCTTGCTCTCTTGCATTGGTATCTATGATCTAAGGGTTTGGCCGGTTCAGACAGATCTAAAATCGGACACCGTTTGGTCACTCATGTGTATGGCCAAATATCTTACAATAGACTCAAGCATAAGTTCATGTGCTAGAGAGAGTTCTATTTAAAGTCCCTAGGGTAGGTACCTAAAGCATGAGTAAAGAAAAGAATCTAAAGGCAAGACGTCACTACAAAATTGGTCAAGAAAAAACCAATTGAACTTGAATTTGAGAAAATTCAAGTACTTGGAATTATAATTGGTTTCTTATTTGAAAACCCTAGTAAAGAAGAATTGATATTCCGTGAGAGGTTTTCAAGTTTCCAACAAAGCACATGATTGAGAGACAATCATGTGTAGGAATCAAAACCTAGAATATCTAGTTAGAGATAATGCCTGAAACTTCAAAATTCTTGTCAAGAATTGAAGCAAGAAGGAACTCTATCAAGAGATGTTTAGACTTTAGGATAAGAATCATCCACACATTAATGTGAATATAAAATAGAGTGGTATGTGACACCAAATTTTATACTCAGATTGATGTAGGAAAGACGGTATGGGACATCAGACCGTCGGATGATAATTATCTTTAAGTCCTAATTTGGATTTTGAAATTAGGTTTGATCCTCGAGGGAATTAAGACTTCAAGGAAAGTTTAATTGGTAAAGGATGAAAGTAGTATCTTATGATACTTCAAGATAACTTCAAGGTCAAGGAAATTGAAGATATGAAGTAACTTCCAAGATCTTCTTCGAACACTTCAAGCTTAAGTGTTGTCAATCAGAAATATTTGATAAATTTATGAAAAAGTTGAACTTTGACTTTGAGTTGATCTTTTCAACCAAGGATTTTGATTGACTAATTCAAGCATCAAGTTCCTAGTGTAACTTGCTAAATTCACTCTTTTGACTCAAAGAAATGCGCAAGAATTGCATTGCTAGTAAGGAGTGAGAAAGATTGAATGTGACCTGAACTTAGTCTCAAATGAAGCATTATTCAAATACTAAACTCATCAATATAACTTTAGTGGGTCGACAAACTGACGTTGGTTACCACACTAGTATCTTGTGGTTGGTTGATGTTTTCGAGTTGCTTTGAATCTTTTTAAGAATACACTTTATTTATCTTAAAGATATAGAAAATGCTTCAATACCTTGTTGAAACAAGATCTTTGAGAAGTTAAAGTCCTAAGTCATCTAGATTTTGACTCATAGCAAGTTTATGTATCTTCTTCAAAGAATGTTCCACTTTCCAAATCTTTTGGAATCAGCTCAGACATGGTCTGATTTCTTTTGCAAAAGACCACGGTTAACTAAATTGAGCAATTCTAGATGGATGTTCTGTACAAGAACCTTTTTTCTTCAAAAGATGATAAGTCCAGATTGACTTATTTATTTAAGTTTTGCTTCAAGTTATAGCATAAATAACTTCTTAGAGTCTAGTATACTCTAGAATAAAGAAGTTAGTAATTGCTTAATAGATGGATAATTCCCAAGAACTTTGAGTTCAATTCTTTCAGAAAGTGTCCTAAGTTGGACAATTTTCATTTTGAATTTGTATTGTTCAAGTTAGTATGGTTGACTCAACCAAAATGGTAAACTTTCTCTTACAGTTTACATAGGATTTTTAAACTCATTTAGGACAAAGTAGTCCTCTAGTCGGGTGAAAGAATCAAGTAACTTTTGGATCAAAGTAAACCATTGTACAAACATCTCAGATAGATGTTAGAGACAACCAAATCTCTAGTTTTCCAAAACAAATTCAAGAGAATCAAGAGTTCTTAAATTGTTGTGAGGGATAGGAATCCCACCTTTGTTACTAAGTCCATGCGCCAGTCATGACCAGAAATGGACTAGTATATACAGACTTGAAATCACTTGTATATTACATGGAAGCAATATACATACACTTGTGACCATCATTGTCTTGTTACTTCAATTCTCTATATCATCTTCTTCACCAATAGTAGTCTTGGAGAGGCTGCACCTCTCTCTCCAAAGCACCAAATTGAGTGGAAGATGGCGCATTGGAAAGTTATTAATGTCTACTTTATGCTTATTAATTTTCATAGCATTTGATTCTTTAGACTGGGAGAAATCTGAGTTTTTCTGTCTTGGGGTATACACTCAACCCATGTGTATCACTCCCATAAAAGGATTTTTTCTAATTGTAATCACGCTGGTCGCTATGGGCATTTGAAGTTCATTGTCTCTTCCATAGATAGTAAGTTTTTTGAGCTGGTCGACCTTCGAACCTATCTCTTTTGTATCGACTCATTCTCCTTGATGCTCCAAAGTACATAGTCTGTTTATTTGCACTTATCAAATGCTTATAAGTTCTATATGGGTCTACATAAGCTCAAGGGCTGGTCTTGTGCCGGTTGGCTAGACCAAACTTTGTCAGTTCGAAATACATTTTTCTACCCTCTACAACCTTCTCCAAGTTCTTTGAAACATAATCCTAAGCATGTTGTACATCTTAGGAAGACTTTAAAAACTCTTAGAGAACACAAAATGTATGGAAAGAAGAGTAAGTGTTTCTTTGATAGGGATAAAATTGTGTATCTAGGAAGTGTCATATTTAAAGAGGCAATTCATATAGATAAGGATAAATTGGCCAATTCCTAAAACTGTTAGGCCAATTCCTTAAACTGTCAGGGATGTTATAAGTTCTCTAGAATTGGCACAATATAAAAGAGCACATATTAAGGATTTCTCTAAGATAGCTACTCCCCTCACATAATTGATCAGAAAGAATGCAACATTTGTGAGGAGTGATGCTTGTCAAAAGTCATTTGAATCACTGAAATAAAAAGTCATTGAATATTGTGAAATTATGAGAAATGGGACAAACTTTTGTGGTTGCATATGATGGAAGTGGTAGTCAGATAGGATGAGTTCTTTCATAGGATATTAGGGTGATTGCATATGAGTTGAGAAAATTAAGAAAAAATGAATTTAATTATCCTATTCATGATCTAGAAATTCTTGCTATTGTACATACACTTAAGAATTGGAGACATCTATTTTTAGGGGTAAAGTTTGAATTGAAAAAAATTCATAAGAGTCTAAAATACATTTTTCACACATCCATTTCTTAACAATAGGCAAAAACATTCTATTGAATTATCAAGGGAGTATGATTTTGACATTAAGGTTTTGCATGGTAAGGAAAATAAGGTCACTGATGCATTGAGTCAAAGACCTTTATATAATCTCCTTTATCTAATAAATTGTGATTTTCTCAATCAAATTCAAGAAGAACTGAAATAGGACTCTTTTTACTTTGAATTTCTTGCATGCAAACAAGGGATCGATGCATCATGATAAATTTCATCTGTAGATATCATCTGATGAAGATGACCATCACCAAAAACCTCATAAGTGTAGGTGAGATTATTGAAAAAGGATTCCAAATCAGTTCCACAAAGAATGGAGTACTTGTTGAGATCCACATAAGAGATTCAAGAGGATAGCAAGAGGAGAAAAGTCAGGTGGACTATTCACATTTGAGCTCCAAGACACTATGAACATTGCTTTGCTCAACAATGGTAGTGAAACCTTGTCAGAACTAGAAATTTTTCCCAAAATGCTAGCTCATATAGATGAAAGGGCTCATAATCAAATTAGTAGGGATCAGATTGTGCTTGCTTTACCAAATGTTAGTATGTGCATGTGTATGTGTAAGTGTATGTGTGTGTGTGTGTATATATATATATATATATATATATATATATATATATATATATATATATATATATATATATATATATATATATATATATATATATATATATATATATATATACATATATATATATATATATATATATATATATACACACACACACATATATATATATATATATATATATATATATATATATATATATATATATATATATATATATATATATATATATATATATATATATATATATATATATGAATATGCATGTTTATGTATGTGCATAAGCATGCATGTGAATGTCCATATGAGTATGTGTATGTATGTGTGTATGTGTACGTGTGTGTATCTGTATGTTCAAATGTATGTGTGTGTGCATGTGCATGTGTATGTGTATGCTATGAAGGTATTCAATATTTCGAGCTGCAATGACAAGTGTGTATGTCAACATCAGATCTATATAAACTAAAGCAATCAAATAGAGGTAGAAAGTGCTTCTGCTGCATTAGACTACTCGATGCAAGTTGCTATTCTCTGTGCCGTCGAAACTTCTACATATCTATGATGCAAGGAAAGGACAGACAACATACTAGAAAAGGCTCTATGCGAGTTGCTCCATGAACTGATTATGAAAGTCGTATGCCTGATACTTTAATAGGAAAGGATGATTCTCGGACGATTTGGGATGTGTAGGATCAAGTGTATGTCTCGCTCTTCGGGGAAAACAAATATGGCTGAACACGCATCAATTTACCCAAAAGAAAGATTATTTACATGCAGTATTTTTCGGTTACCACTTCTATTTGTCGTTGATCCAAGTGTAAGGGATCTATTCGCCTTTGAATTTGCATTCCACACTTAGTTTGGTCACTTTCAGCTGCATGCTCATAACTTGAGGCCTTGGTAAGAAATAGCCCGCTTGAGGACTCATTGCTCCATGATCAAGCTCAAGAGGACTCATTGCTCCATGAAGATGTTCATCTGGTGCTCATTTTATGTTCTTCTGAAGATGACCATCACCAAACATGCGAACTTCTGAGCAGGACATTAAGGGAGATAATGATAGGACTGCAAGTCAAGCTATGTACTCCAAGGATAAGAAAAAGAGTGGTAAAGGAAATCACTCAACTGATGATGAAGGATATTCAAGCCAAGTTAATTTCACAAGAGGGAAGATGTATTCAAGAGGTAAAGGAAAAGGAGGTCAGAATAAAGATAATGTTAAAGGTTGTTGGATTTGTGGCAAAAAACACTTGGAAAATGATTGTTGGTATAACAATCAAAATGGTGGAATTCATAATCAAAGTTTCAATCAAAGAGGAAAAGGAGGCAAAAATCAAATAGATAAATTCAGAGCAAGAGGTGGTAGGACCTCATATGCTAGAGCAAGTGGAAGAAGCTTTCAACCTTAGTCCTATAATAACGACTATTATAATTATGCATCAGATCAGAAGGATGACATGACTCTTATCTTGATGCAACACATGAAGCAATAGGAGAAGATCAAAGGTTATTCTATATTGACTCAGGATGTAGCAATCATCTGAGTGGCAATATATCATTGATGACTGAAATTGAAGCAAAGGTGAGTGGACATACAGTTCAAACAGGAGATAACACCAAGCATAAAGTGGAAAGCATTGGATCAGTGAGGACAAAGAGTGGAAGCACACTCTTAAGCAAGGTACTTTATGTTCCTACTATTCCTAAAAACTTGATAAGTGTAGGACAAATTGTGGAGAAAGAATTTGAATTCAAATTCACAAAGAATGATGTTTCTGTGCAAGATCCAAATTAGGGATATAGAAGCATCATTACAGGTCAAAAAGAAGGAAGACTTTTAGTCTCAAGGTCCAAGGTAATGTGGGACATGCATTGTTTACTTACGGAAGTCAAAAGATGTCTCAGTTAGACTTATGGCATAAAAGGTTAGGTCATTTCAATGAGAGAGCCATAAAAGAAAGGTCAAAGAATGATGTAGTGCTTGGATTGCCAAGGTTGAAGGTCAACACATGGTATACAAGTGTGAAGCTTGTCAATTAGGTAAAGCTCAAAGACCTTCATACAATAAACCAGGATATAAGTATTCAAATTTGCTTGAATTGGTTCATACAGAGGTGTGGGATCCTTCAAGGGACTATAGCATAAATAGATCCATATATTATGTGTTTTTTGTTGCTGATTCAACAAGATCGATCACACTTTATATAATCAAGGACAAATCAGAAGTGTTCAAGACATTCAAACATTATCATGCTTATGCAGAAAGGATTACAAGACAAAAGCTCAAGAGGTTGAGATTAGATTGACGGGGAGAATATTTCTCTAAAGAGTTTGATGATTATTTGTGGAATGTAGGTATAAAAAGAGAAGTAACTTGCAGGTACTCCCCTCAACAAAATGGAGTTGCAGAAAGAAGAAATAAAACTTTTGTAGAGTTTGCAAGATCAATGATGAAACACAATAATTGTTCAAACTACTTATGGGCAGAAGCTATCAACACTGCAACATGTATTGTGAAATAGGTTATCCTACTCTTGATCATTATAACGTATTTGGATGTTTGCCATATGCTCATGTTCCTTCGCAACAAAGAGATAAGTTAGAACCCAAAGCATAGAAGTATGTATTTATTGGGTATGATGATAGACAGATGGGTTACAGATTGTGGAGTCCATCTACAAAACAATTTCTTGTTACAAAAGATGTTACATTCGATGAGCAAAGCACATGGTATAAAGGGTGAGCAAATGATTATGTAGATTTTGAAGAAATACAAAGGAAAGGGAAGACAAAAGTAAAGGTGTATGAAGAAGATATTGATGATGATAATTGTAAAATGAAATTGCAGGGCAATGATGCAGATAGGCCAAGATTCGATCCCGAATCAAATGTGGCTGAGACTTCAAGAAGTGTAGAGGTCCGAAGATCTTTGAGAGAAAGAAAAGAACCTATCAGGTATACTTATGAAACATCTTTCTTAACAACAAAAGATTATGCTTATATTGTGAAGACAGAAGAAGATCCAACCACATATGAAGAAGCTAAAGGTAAACAGAATTGAGAGAAGGCAATGCGAGAAGAGTATGATGCTCTACATGAGAATGAGACATGGGAATTGGTGCCAAGACCAAAGAATCAGAAGGTAATTGGATGTAAGGGGGTGTATTAGACAAAGAGGTTTGCAAATGGTGAGGTGTCTAGATACAAAGCTACACTTGTGGTTAAAGGCTATGCCCAAACTTATGGGGTAGATTACGATGAAACCTTTAGTCTAGTTGCTAGGATGTCTAAAATTAGAACTCTAATTGCTATTGCTGCTTGTAAAGGATCGAAGTTGTCACAATTAGATGTGAAGAATGCATTTTTGAATGGATATATTGCAGATGAGGTGTACATGGAGCAACGAGAGGGTTTCATGGATTTAATTGGATCCAATTATGTATGTAAGCTCAAGAGAGCTTTGTATGGTTTGAAGCAGGCCCCAAGAGCATGGAAGTACAGGCTTGTTAAGTTCTTGAATGAATGTGGATATCAAGCTTCAAAAGCAGATAGTAGCTTGCTAGTGAAAGCAAGTGAAGATGGGTTCATTTATATGTGTACTTATGTTGATGATATTATTGTCATAGGTACAGATGCTCAAGTAATCAAGGAGCTTAAGAAGCATATAGAAAAGGAGTTAAAGATAAGTGATTTGGGAAACTTGTCTTATTTCTTAGGAATGCAGATTGTGTATACTCAACATGGAGTATATGTTACACAAGAGAGATACTTGAAGAATTTGTCGGTCAAGTTTGACATGGAAGATTGCAAGCCTTCAACCACACGTTGGAGGTAAATCATAAGTTGAGTAGATAGGGAGGAGAAGAATTTAATGACATGAAGAAAGATTAGAGTTTGGTGGGTAGTTTGATCTATGCTACCTTGACAAGACCACATCTATCATATGTAGTTGGTGTCTTATCACAATTTATGCATTGTCTAGAGAAAAATCATTGGATTGAAGCTCAAAGGGTACTCAGATATATCACGGAACCTTAAATGAATGTTTGTATTATGGTTTTACTTCTAATACAAGAATCAAAGTTTTTAGTGATGCAGATTGGGCAGGTAACTCAGATGATAAAAGGTCTACTCATGGTTATCTTTGTTACATTCGGGATAAGTTAGTTTCTTGGTGCTCAAAGAAGCAAAATACAGTTGCTTTGTCATCCATAGAAGCTGAATATAAAGGAATCGTGGAGGCTTCAAAAGAAGTGATATGGTTGAAGACCTTAGTGAAAAGTTTTGGAACTGATAAGAGTACTCCAATTATTTTCGAGACAACATGAGTTCATTATATTTGGCAGCTAATCGTGTTTTTCATGCAAGGACTAAACACATAGAAATTCAATATCATCTCTTTAGAGAAAAGGTACTTGACAAAGAGATTGAAGTTTTGTATACATCAACAAAAGAGCAAGTTGCAGATATGTTGACAAAAAGCTTAGATTGACCTAAGCTACAGAAGTTCAAAGAGATCGCAGGAATAAAGAAGAATGGCATATAAGTGATTGAGGGGGAGCTGTTGGAGCAAAGCAATCCCTAATTGGTGATTATGAAGAACTTGAAGCAAGCTAGAAAACAAAATGAAGCCAAAGAAGTCATTGAAAAAAATGAAGTGATCTTTGAAATGTAGCTTATGTATATATGTACATTATAGATGAAAATTCTTGTACTATGAGTATAGATGATCATTAGAATGATAACGAATAATGTAATAGACACAAGATGAGTCTAGAATCATGTATATAAGTCAGTAATATAACAAAATGGGAGAGAGAGTCATTAGAAGCTAAGTGTCCATGAGATAGATGTGTAGAGAGTTATCTTTGTGAGTTAGCATCGAGTCTCTCTCTGATTTCTCTCAACCTAATCATGGGGATCAACAAATCTTTTAGACACATCTAATCCACAAGCTAATCAAGCTATGTTCAAAGTTTCATGGTTTAATTCTGTCTACATTGTGTGTATGATCAATAGGAACATGTATATGTAAAGTCTCTAGATAGAACTCTTAGAGTTCCCCACTTATTCGTGTCAATGTTTTGCTTGGATCTTAGTGCAAAGTGTAAAGTTTTAAATTATTGAGCATTCAAAATCTAAGCTAGAAGGTAAGGATGCTATCGCTAAAAGAATTTAGCAAAACGGGACTTGTGCTGTGAGATCAACCTTAGAAGATGACTATGTCAAAGTCTCCTGTTCAAGAGGACAATTTCTGACATATCTTTGATCTTAATGATGCGTGGAGATATATGCATCATTAAATTGAAGAAATTTGAAGATATGTGTTGGTAATCAAGTTAAATTCTGAAGTAGACTTCTTGAAGAAGAAGAAACTTCACTTAGAGAACTAACAGTGAATAATTTTGTAAATCAAGGTAACATTTGTGTAAAGTCTATGATTGATATAGAGGTGTTCTTAAATCAGTATAGATCAAGCCTTTGGAGATTTAGAGGTATCCAACAATGGTATCAAAGCTAAAAGTGCAAGATAAACTGGAGGAAAGAGCATTTGAAGTCCCGACTGTTGCAGAGATTGGAGTCTCTTCAAATTGAAGGTGGAGAAGATCAAATTTTTTCAAAACAACATGAACAAGTGTGAAGATTGAGCTCAAAAAGGATCTGAAAGACTGCAGCTTTTCATTAAAGGTATAGAGTATATTCATTCATCCTAGTATTTGCAGAAGACAAAGATCAAATATGGGAGAAAGCTTGCAGATTGATAAGTTAGATAGGGAGAACTATCGAGCTTGGTCCATGAGGATGGAGGCACACCTTATGAGCAAAGACTTGATGGCATTTATCACAGGAGAAGAAGAAAAGCCTGAGTTTGAGGATCCTTGTGTTCCAACTAGGGAAGAGCTTGCAGATTTGAAGAACTAGAAGAAGGATGCTCAAGCTACGAGCATCATTTACAAGGCTATAAACGATTATCTTATACCTCATATTAGAGGATTAGAAAGTGCAACACATGTGTGGAATGCTTTGGAAGAGCATTTTCAAAATACAACCAATCAAGGAAGTCATCGTTATGGGCTGAGTTCACAACCTTTAAGAAGAAGAGTTCAGAATCAATTTCTGATTATGTGGCAAGAATAAAGGATATTGCAGATAGCTTCAGAGTAGTAGATCAAGGTATTGAACAAGATAAGTTGGTAAGACAAATACTTACAAGTCTAAGAGGAGATGAGAAATGGAAACCTTTTATATTGTCCATAGAATTGTCATTAGATCACTTTGCTCCTCATCTTAATCAATTGCTAGGACACATGCTAACTTTTGAGCATGACATTAAGGGAGATAATGATAGGAGTGCAAGTCAAGCTATGTACTCCAAGGATAAGAAAAAGAATCCAAGGATAAGAAAAAGAATGGTAAAGGAATGCAATCAACTGAGGATGAAGGATCTTCAAGCGAAGTTAATTTCACAAGGGGGAAGATGAATTCAAGATCTGAAGGAAGAGGAGGTAAGAATAAAGATAATGTTAAAGCTTGTTGGATTTGTGGCAGAACAAATCACTTGGCAAATGATTGTTGGTATAACAATCAAAATGGTGGAATTCATAATCAAAGTTTCAATCAAAGAGGAAGAGGAGGCAGAAATCAAAGAGGTAGCTTCAAAGCAAGCGGTGGTAGGACCTCATATGCTAGAGGAGGTGGAAGAAGCTTTCAACCTCAGTCCTATAGAAACAACTATTATAATTATGCATCAGATCAGAAGGATGACATGAGTCTTATCTTGAATGCAATACATGAAGCAATAGGAGAAGATGAAAGGGTATTCTATATTGACTCAGGATATAGCAATCATCTGAGAGCCAATATATCATTGATGACTGAAGAAATGGAAGCAAAGGTGAGTGGACATACAGTTCAAACAGGAGATAACACCAAGCATAAAGTGGAAAGCATTGGATCAGTGAAGACAAAGAGTGGAAGCACACTCTTGAGCAAGGTACTTTATGTTCCTAATATTCCTAAAAACTTGATAAGTGTAGGAAAATTGTGGAGAAAGCATATGAAGTCAGTTTCACAAATAATGGTGTTTATGTGCAAGATCCAAATTAGGGATATAGAAGCATCATTACAGGTCAAAAAGACAGAAGACTTTTTACTCTCAAGGTCCAAGGTAATGTGGGACATGCATTGTTTACCTATGAAATTCGTGTATCTAGAAGTTTGTAATAAGGAAATGTATATTGTGGAAATGATATAGGGGTCCTACTAGCATCTCCAAAACATAAAGATATCATTATGATATTACAAAGTCAAAAGACCAATCAAGGAAGCCAACAAAAGATTCTCTCTAGGATTTTCTATAGTCAAATGTAGGATGGTAGTCCTTGGAAGATATGTACACTAAATATTTTGTGAGTCAATGTATACATTTACAATCATTAAACGTGCATGATTAGGGAATAAATCATGAATAAAACCAAAACTCAAAATAATTTTGGTAGTTTCATGTGGTTGGTATCTTGTCACTAGGATGAATTAACTATGCAATAGAGAAATATTATGCACAAGGGAAACACTAAATTGGACACCTAAGCAAGTCCATGTCATCATTTGAGTCTTAGGATTTATCCTCAAGCTTATGTGAAATTTCTAATTGGCGGACGAAGTATTCTCCTTCCTATTCCCATAGATAAGATCATGAAGGGTGAAAGCTTTCCCAAATGTCATTTATGGATGTGCATCATGATGATTATAGATAAAATAAAATGCATATTTTCTCTCTAAATTTAGTAGAGAACTGATTGACATGCAAAGTAGATAGAATAAATCATGGGTTAAAATATCTAATTTCATCTTTTATCACAAAGATCATGAAGAGGTGCATAATACAAAGATGGAGAAAGGAGATGGAGAAAAACTACGAATTTAAAAGAGAGGACAAGCCCCAAACATATAGTTTATGAAAGCATCTAGAGAAAATAGGTGCCGAAGAGGTTGTCAACATGGCCTTCTAAAGAAATATGAGTAGATATGAATCTTATAATTAGAATTTTTGTACCTAAAAAATATAAGGTAATTGAGTCTCTACACTCTTTTGTGTAAGTTGTTCTTTTTTTAACTTATGAATCAACCTAAAGAGATATACATAATATTAATCACAAGCAAAATTGATAGCACTAAATTACGAGAGACAAATGAAGGATGATCTCAAAGAAACATTACATAAACGTTTTTAGTATTACTAGTGATATGTGTATTTGTACTACTCCGCGAGAAGGAATATTCAACTTAGGAACGACTTTAGTAATCTAAGAAAATTGCAAATCAGTAATATCGATGAAGAGATTTTAAACCATAAGGAGCTTTGAGATTACATTGACTCAATTAGAAATATAATTCAAGATGATAAATTGGTTCCCATAATCTCAATGGCTTGTGAAGAGATGAAATATGGATAGCATTAACTACATTCCTGCATGTGTGGGATTCTTTATTTGAGTTTCAGCAACTATTCACAAGAGATGTATCAAGAACGCTCTCAATAAAAGGGAAATCAACCTCAACATCTCTATGTGTATAGAGGCATAAAGAGTCAAGGAGAATCCGAAGAAATACAAATTTATGAACGAGAAGGAATAAGAAGGGAATAGAGAAGGAGGTGGAAGATCACATGGAAAAGAACAATCTATTGGAGAATGCTATAGCTGTGAAAATCAAGGTTGCTATGGCAAAGATTTCTAGTCCAAGGGACGATAAAAGCAAAGATACAATAGGAACAAATGTAATTATTCTAGTTCCTTAGAAAGTTCATGTAATGACAATTTTTGTATGATGTATGGTATGAGTGGAATGATTTGCAAAAAAAAAAAAAACATATATAGTACATAGATGGTGGGTTTAGTAATCATATGAAATCCATAGGGGAAGTTTTATCTAATATAAATTTACCCATCAACCAGAGAGCATGAAGAGAAGGACATTCAATTCAGAAAATTATCTGACATGTGGGAGATATCATACATGTGTTGGATGTGCCAACCATCACTTAAAACGTGGTGTTTATTGGAGAAATGGTTAAAAGAGGCTATGAAGTAAGGTTCATTATTAAATTTTTTTTGTGTTTGAAATCTCCAAGTATGACGTAAAGCTCATTGCAAACAAAACCAATCAAAAAGGCTCTTCACCATGCAAGTAAAACCATAAAACCCTCACAATATCCACCTCTAAATAGGAAATAAATAAAATGGGGAGATTGACTCATGCTACAAAATAGTTATCCACATGTATATAGGATGGAGAAAATGCAAAACATATCCTTGGTGAGTGTCTCACTTGATTGCACACCTCAAAATATGAAAGAATTTCACCATGAATCTCAAGGGGTTAAATAAAAGAGATTGTAATTGAATAGGGGCTGAAATGTGAGGATTCAAATTTTGAGCCTCGTATATATAGATTTATGAGGAACAACAAGAGAGCAAATAATTGGAAATAACGTTTTTTTTTTTTGCTTTCTACACACAAGCTGATTATGTAGATCCAACTTGCATAGAAAAACTTCTTATATAGCTCTTGGTTAGTCATTGGCATCAAAGAAACACTAAGGTACTTCCCCTCAAGTTTTTAGTCTTTATTTAACTTGAGTACATTCTTTGCATTTAAAAATCTACACCACTTGGTTAATCACTCATGAAGAGAGTTGATAACTCTCTATCATCTATCTTCTCATTTAAAACATACGAATTGAGCTAGGACTTCATCCATTTTTAATGGTCTAGATTCCTCAGTTTTTTGTAAATAGCTGCATTCATCAATTTGTTAGGTCTATGGTTTATCTACCCCCTCCTTTAAAGGCGTGATGACCAGGTATGTTAAGGAGGTTGTATAAAGGTGGGAGAAAATAAGAAAGCACTTTACTTCATGGGTCTTGAAAACATTTCTCTATCATAGCTCATCAATTAAAGTTCTTCATTCTAAAGTTCGATACACAAAAGATTAATGAATGTTTTTGGATCAAAATTCACTTAATCCGAAGCCAACCTCATGTTTGATGGGCTTTCCAATACTTACCACCATAAGGACTTATTCTGAGAGTTCAAGGACACTATAAATGCATCTTCAAAAATATTTCCCAAAGCATCTTGTCGGAAGATTCTCTTGGTTTAAGCATTCCTCATTTGCACTTGGATTGAATAGTATTGATCTTTACGAGTTATGAACCTTGGAAAGATTATCATCAAAATAGGTTATAGATGTATTCGACTTCGTACGGATTCAGTCTTTACATTGTGATCTAAGTTGCGAGATTTAGCACAAAAGAATATTTAAAATTCGTTTTCGTTTTCTCTCTACTTCCTTATTTCCCTTTATTTTAAGGCCAAATTTTTAGCATGGATATGTATTCTTTGAAATAGAACGCAGTGATTGTCTTTGGTATGCTAAATATCCAAGAATCAATCTACAAACTCTAAAGCTTTGTTATTTCAGGAAACAATGGAGATGTTCGAAACAAGGGGGGAGAAATAATTCTATCTGGATTGTCTTTTCCATTAACTTTTAAGAAGCAGTGATATCTGTCACAAAATACTTGTTTTGGTTGTGTGCATATGTAGTTCTTTAGTGCTCATATATTCATATCATATCAAATGGTCGTCACATATAGAAGTTCCACTATTTTATTCTACCTACTTACATATGTGTAACTCTTCACTTGGGCCCGCACATACTGTCCATACATCAGTTAGTATATTTTCATCGTACAACAACATTGAAACTCAGTTTTCTTAGTTTGCATATTATTACACAGCACATTTGTGTTCTTATGTTTTGCATCAAAATCTTCATTTCTTCACTTCTAGGCTTTATATAATCACCAATTGTTGATTTTCCTTCACCAAAAAAACATGTTCTTCAAAAATCATGGTGATCTCTAAACATTTCAATGTATGTTCCATGTGATCTACTAAATTCTTTCTTTTGTACCTGTAGGTAGAAAAGGATGAAGATGTGCACTGATTGGAAACATCTAGTTGAATTTTTCCTTTGCACCTTCCACTTAGTGTTCATTTACACTTTTATTTAACCTCTTCATTTTAATGAACATGTGAATGTGCATATAAATACTTGTTTATGTATGTGGATGCATATATGTATATAGGTATCTATGTTTTTTCATGTGCATAAGTATTTATGCACTCATATGTGCATTTGTGTAGGAGCAATGCATGTCTATACATGTGCATGTGCATGTTTACTTGTGTGGTGATATGTGTCTGAGCATGTTGTGCAAGTATGTATTACCTTAAGTGTTGGATACGTGGTTTTTGAGTATACAAAATAATCCTCTATGGTATGTGTGCATATGTACATGTTTATGTATGTGTGTATCTGGGTAAGAATATGCATGTGTCCATGTGTATGCATGTGCATTAATGTGAATGTCTTTGGATGTATACCTCTATGTGTATCCATTAGAGTTTTACCGTATGTGCCTAAAGCGAATGGTTTAAACCTTATTTGTGACCTTAAAATGTGCTTTGAGACCCTACATTTGTGTGTATTCATGTGAGAGTAGGAGGATGTGATTCTGAAATGTGTGTGTTGTATTTTATGGAATCGTGGAAGGTTAGATGGAATTTTAATGTTTTGAATATTTGTAAGGTTCTAATGTGGTTGTGTTTGATCTAGTAGGTGAAGAAGCATGAGGGTTATTCCATGCATGTGTTTTACATGGTTCATGCTTAATATTGTTCAGTGATGGGACATGCGACTGATCATCCATGTCTATTTTTATATTTATCAACGAAGGTCAGTTGCTTGTCAACTAGGAGGCATGTTGTCTTTTATGGAATCATGGAAGGTTAAATGGATTTTTAATGTTTTAAATGTCCCGAAAGTTTTAATGTGGTTGTGTTTGATCTAGCAAATGAAGAAGCATGAGGGCGTGGATACAAGTGGATACACGTACATAAATAAATTCGAAGACTAAATCGAAGACTTCTAGAACAGTTATATTTTGATTTATCTTGTTGTACAAGTAGTGGTTCGTTTTAGAAAGCGACACCTTTTATAAATAAAGTAGTTTTTCCTAAAAGACACTTCTAAAAGCGATGGCCCTCATGTAACTTCTATTTTCAGGATGTAATAGAAATAAACCTATAAATACGTGTACTCTTAGAGACTCGTCCATCAGAGTACACGGGGGGAGATTACACCCAATATCACATCGATTGTTTCTCTATTTCTGATTCCTGTTTCGTCTTCTTTCTGCGTCTGTGTGTGCATGCGTTGAAGGTCCTGATAACAGTGTCTTTCTGTGTTAGTGTATCTGTGATCTAGATGAGATTAAGGCAATGTGCATGCATATTGGTATGTGTGTTTAGTGAATGTGCATTTATGAATATAATGAGAACTACGCGTGAAAGAACCCAAAATGACTCCAAAAATCCCCTCAAAAATGCTTCAAAATAGGCTTCGAAAGCAAAGAATGAAGCTTTGAGGGAACAAAAAATGCTCAAGGTAATGTGAGCTTTATCTTTGAACTTCTTAGACACCACAAGAGTGTAGGTTGGTGGCAAGAGAGCTTGCCAGTTAAGCGGGCTCGAGGGGAACAAACTAGGATGGGTGGCCTCATGAAGTGATAGGAACCTCCATCTTCCTTGATGGTTGAGGTCCTCCCTTCGCACAGCCAGCGGTGACCTCTATGGTTTGGATGACATGGTATGCCAAGGTCTATGCCTTGGTCACTACCTTAGTCATAACCCTTGGGTGGGCAGGTGGTTACAAGTATCAACTTGTACACAACTAACTCTACTTCTCCATTGAGGAATGCATTCTTCACATGAAGTTGGTACATCTTCCAATTGTTGCTTGGTGTGATTGCAGTGATGTCTCTGATAGTAGTCATCTTAGCAATAGGGTTGAGGTTCTCCTCATAGTATAATCCATAGGTTTGAGAGGATCCTTTCGGTACAAGCCTAGCTTTATATCTAGCAATACTTCCATATGAATGTTTCTTTGCTTTATAAACCCATTTCTTCCCAATTACCTTCATATCTTTCTTCCTTCGTACAAGAGTGAAAGTTTTATTTTCTTACAAATCCTTGATATCCTCTTGCATAGATTCTTTCTATTCCTTGCATATAGCTTCTTTACAACATGTGCCTTCTTTCATAGCCTTGCCAAAAATGAATCATATGTAAGTCATTCAACTAGATACCTTACCCTTAAAGATATCCTTATATCCCCATTCCATTGATTTGGATCTTTCTTGTTGATCTTTGAGTTTTCTTATCTTGTGCCAATTCTACATTTTATTTTCTCTTATGCTATTCTTGAATGATCAAAAGCTTTTGATTGAGGATATCTTGTGATCAAGGAAATGCTACATGTATTGGTAGCAAAAGGGCTATGCAATCTTGGGGTGGTTGTTGTAACATCCTACTAAACCTCTAGATATAGTTATTCAAGGTAATGCATATGGCATTGAAGATGATGTTCTTCAATATCCTCATTGTGTTGTGTTTTCTAGTATACCTATTGTAGAGAAACTTAGTTGGGATGGTAGAGAAGCTCAACAACACGCATTAATAGCTTTGTCTCTCAAACATGGCATTATCTTAAACATTTTCTCCTACAAGAAAGCAAAGGGTGCTTAGGATACACTTACAACTTCAGACCAAGCAAGCAATGAGGCTTGTGTTTCTTACATTTGAAAGCACTTGGAAAGTAAGAGTATGAATGAAGAGATTCTATGGAAATTTTCTTGATAAATATCAAAGATTTGAAGGATTAGTTGATTTTTGTTGATAAATAGTTTTCAGATAGTTCATTTCTGTAGACTTTTCTTAAGGTTCTTCTCTATCAATATGAGAATTTTGTATCTACTCTTCAATTCGTGATAAGAGAAATCAAAATGCCTTAACATTTGAGCGGTTAGTATTTGTTTTGTTTCACAAAGATGATTCAAGGTAGAAAAGGTCAATTATGTGTGTCTCTCCACCTCATCGATATCTACCTCTCCATAATTCACTTATATTACATAAAACAAATACAAATAAAATAGAACATATAAAACATCTATAGAAATAAAATATTTATATGAAATTTAACAATAACACTGAGACATCGATATCCAGAATATGTAGCAAAATCAATTTCCTTTTTTGTAGGATATGGAACATAATCTGTTAGCTGCATTCAAAACCTCATGGCCCATTTGTCTTAAGTGTGATGTATGACCTGAATCATCTCTCTTCTTTGCAGTAGCATGGGTCTTTTCAATGAAATAAAAATACATAGATTAAATCTAAATCATGTATAAAAACATATGAAAATTATAAGACTATAATATTAACTATTCACTTGTATACCTTCTATTAAAGAAACGATTCCTCAAGGCGTAGCTATGAGTGACACAACTGGCACATCTCACATGGTATGTTCTATATTATCTTACATTGTTCTACCATACAATATCTCCTTTTATTTTAATCTCAAACAACAAAAAGGATCGGAATAAAAACCACATTAAATCTATAAATATGCATGTACAAAAACACATACATACACTTGCACATACATACTTACACTTATCTCAATCAAAGGGTACTCCACCACCTACTATCCATGCCATGACTCACATGTGTCCTCGCATAGGAGTCATGATGACTTCCACTATCCGGAGCATATTAGATTGTAGCGTAATTTTCTCTATGGTTGGTCTAAAAGACCAGGATTGGAATGTATTGAACATGAGGCACAATAAGGAATTTCTGATCGTGCACCACCACTTCATCAACGTGATAGAGCTTTTGTATGTATTGAGTCTATAAATCTATTTCATTATTTTATTAGAAAATCATATAAAAAATCAAATTATACTTAATATATAGGAATATTTTCTCGACGATGATGATGATTCTCTTACTAATAATGCTAATATACCTCCTACACATCAACAAAATCTTGTGCATGAATTACAAGTAGAGTTTTCTCGACATCCTCTACATGATTCATTAGTCCACATATGCCACAAGGTGAGGAACTTTGGGATCTCGTGCTTCCTTTTCTAGCTCATCTACCTCTTCCTCATGAACTTCTCCCTTTGGCTTTATGAGACTTTTTTCATCACACTTTTCCCCTTTACCTTTTAGATCTTCAGTTCTATTCTTATTTGTGTATGGGGTAGAGGATTTATTATCCTTTTCATTATCTTCATTCTTCATAAGCTTGGCTTCATGAGTGAAGAGTTTTCACATGAGTGTTTTGAAATCCAATACTTGCATATACATGCATAAGTCCATGCTAGTGGTGAATGCCTCCCACTTATCACCTGCTATCATTCCATTGATGATTTTTGTGCCTATTTTCTCTTCACGTATGAATGCTCAAATGCTTCCTAAGTCATCACATATGTCTTTCAAATTTATAGAAAGCATGTGTATGCATTATGTATGTGTATGTCTGCATGTGCATTATGTATGCATATGTGTGTGTGCATATATGTGTGTGTGCATGTATATGTGTGTGTATGCATGTGTATGTGTGTCTATGCAACATTATGTGTGTATGTGTGTATATGTATGTGTATATGTGTGTGTATGTGTGTGTGTGTCTATGTGTATGTGTGTGTGTGTCTATGTGTGTATATGTGTGTGTATGCATATGTATGTGTGTGTAAGTGTGTGTGTGTGCATACCTGGCTTCAACGATGAGTGTCTCTCTCTCTCTCGCTCTCTCTCTCTCTCCCTCCCTCTCTTTCTCTTCCCCTCGTTCTTTTGCTCTCGCATCCAAATCCCAACACAAATGTGCCGCGAGAACTCGAAATTCTTTTTTAACATTCCAGAGCGTCGCTTATGCGACGCTCTGGAACAGAGGACGTCGCATATGCGATGCCATCCAGTTTGCCAATGTCACAAATAACGTCGCTAACTAGCGACGCTATTTGTGATGCACACATTTAGTGTCGCATAAGCGACACAGGCATTGCTTATGCAACGAATGCTCGTAAAAAATAAATCCAAAAATAGCACCATTTTTTATGCGATGCTAGCGTCGCATAGGCGACGATTCTCGTTTTTTTTTGTCAATTCGGGGGTGTCGCTACACCCCCCTATTTCTTGTAGTGGATGTTTTGAGAGATTATATGAAGTGGTTGTTGGAATATTGAAGTAAAGAGAAGAGAAGCTATTGTCGAGGATACTTGAAAAAAAGAAAAGACCAAAGTAAAGAAAGAAGTAAAGCTTGGACGGCAAAGACTAAAGCCGAGACTCGAGGGCAACTTCTTGCACTGTAGCAGGAGGTCTACGTTATATTTGGGCAATCTGCACTATAGCGGTGGCATATTTTTACTCACCTATCCGCACTATAGCGGATTTCTATATCACCGACCAGCACTGTAGCGGGGATCTTTGTATCACCGAAGATTTTATTGGATGACTTTGGTGGCATTTACATTGTATCATTGAGCTTGTCTGCACACCAATCTGGTGACTTCCATGTTTGATCGTGGTATTTGGATTTCTTTCGCGACGCCTACGGTCTCATGCGTACGCACGTTCGCTCGTCTCTTCCGAGAGGGTAGGGGCTCTATGACGGTCGCCACACCAGAGAGAGGGCGAGGTGTCCAGCATGCAGATGCCGCTCGCCGGACAGTGGGGACGGCGCACAGTAGGGGCTTGATCCAACCCTGCACCGGCTCTTCCCATTCACCCCCTTCCTTCTCCGACAACGCTCTTATTCTCTCCATCAAAATCATTCAATTTTACCTTTTTGAAGACTTGGTTAAGGAAAAGCTCACCTAGATCCATATCTGCATTATTCCGTTTCTCTCATCCTCTAGGCATAGTAGATGTTTGTGCACCTTCATCTACTTCATCATTTAGCTCCAAGACCAAATTTGTTGTCCCTTCTAGTTGCTTTTCACCTCATTCTTTGCGTAATTCTCCAAAAATCTTTTGAATAAGCTCCTTTTGCTCATGTACCTTTTTTCTCAAACCTTCTATCATTCCCAAGGATCGAATATGCTCTGATACCACTTGTATTGTTTCCCCACTCATAGTCTATCCTCAATCACAATCTTCCCATCACTCAAGAATAACAGAGGAGAGAAGAAAAAATGTAGAGATTGCACAAGATAAGAGAAAATTTTATGCAAAAGAGTCGAAAAGATATGAATCACAGAAAAAGGAATTTCGATATTATAGATGTGAATCAATGGTAACAATAGCTTTGGAAAATAGATTCTTGAAGAAGCCTCTAACTCCCAACCACCCTTGAGCTATCACAATCTCATTCACACTCATACTCTCAATCACACTTTTAATCTCATTCTCACTCTCAATCACAAGGTAATTCATCGATTCCTCATCCTCTTCTCTTCAATGCATAGGTCTTCTTATAGGAGATTTTATCGTGGCCGAAAGAAATATGCGAACCACCAAATTAAGAAAATCTGATTCTTTGCAATCAGTTTTGTAAAAAGCATGCATTTGTAGTACTGGAACAATTTCTTTAGTGGTACCTATCCAAAAATTGAATAAAAGCACCAAATAGACATATCCAAAGACATCCATAATTATGCATGACACCACATAAGCATAAAAAATCAGGGATTTGAATACAAATAGAGAAGCCCTCTTTCTTTTAAGTGTTCAAAAATGGCATTTTTTGAAGCCCTATAACTAAAAATGATGAGGAACTAGCTTAAGCTTGCAAGAGATTCTTATATTTAACTTGTCAATTTGCACAATAGCATTAGAGATGACCACTTTTGAGCCCTACAATTTTAGAATTTCTACAAAGAAAATAAAATCAAGGCATTTTCTTACACTGAACTAAATGTAGAGCCCAAGACAAGGTACCTAAATCATGACTCACAAAAAATTCATTGAGGCACTTTTACTCTCTGAAGCATGTTCTACCTTTCTCTCATACAGACTTTTTACTAATTCTTTCATCTTTACATCCAATTTTCAACCAGAAAAAACATGATACACATAAGGTCTAGAGAAAGAATTTGAAACTTGTTATCCCAAAAAGAAAAAATTACATGCATAAAATAACCTAGTTATTCAACCTAAGAAATATCCCCACAATGAAATTTGGAAAATTCGAAATGAATTCTTTCAGTAGAAAAAGGCTTATTACAATGTTGCAGAAAACCTGCTCTATGCCTACCAACTAAGCTTAAGGGATGCTCAATAGACTCTTTTGGCTTCACATTAATGCATTTGGAAGCACCAACTGCTTTCGAACATCATTCCTAAAAGTTTGGACCAAAACAGATAACTTGCATATACAAGGAACGTGAAGAAATCTTCTATTTTGGGAATAGAAGGGATGTTTTTCTGAGAGCTCATGACTTGCTATGAATTGACTAGGCAGCTTTTGCATACATCTAGTTAGAGCATATAGCTAGCTAAAGCAAGCTATCTCATGATTTTAAAGGCACTATACACTGAGAAATGAATCTAGCAAGTCAAGGGGGTCATCATGATATTCCAAGGACTAGAAGATGTGCAGACACAGACATCTTCTATGATTCATATCTCCACACCAGCTGAGAAAAATTTAATGAAATTTGGATAACTAAACATTAGAAAACCTACTCTACACCGACCAACTAATTGGATAACTAGAAAAAGGCTTATTACAATGTTGCAGAAAACCTACTCTACACCTACCAACTAAGCTTAAGGGATGCGCAATAGACTCTTTTGGCTTCACATTAACGCATTTGGAACCACCAACTGCTTTCGAACATGATTCCTAAAAGTTTGGACCAAAATAGATAACTTGCATATACAAGGAACGTGAAGAAATCTTCTATTTTGGGAATAGAAGGGATGTTTTTCTGAGGGCTCATAACTTGCTATGAATTGACTAGGCAACTTTTGCATACATCTAATTAGAGCATATATCTAGCTAAAGCAAGCTATCTCATGATTTTAAAGGCACATACACTGAGAAATGAATCTTGCAAGTCAAGGGGGTTATCCTGATATTTCAAGATCTAGAAGATGTGCAGACATAGACATCTTCTATGATTCATATCTCCACATCAGCTAACAAAAAGTTAATGAAATTGGATAACTAAACATTAGAAACTTCAATCTAACTATAACAAGTTTAAGTGGAGAAAATGCTTTAGTACTCAGAAAGAAATAATTTATGCAAAATCACTAAAATGATGAAGATGCAAAAGATCACAGTAGGTAGAGGTGAACATGAAGGAATGTATCAAATCATATATGCTAATGAACATATGATACAAGGGAAATGTAGTGGACTACTAATACATGAGGTGAGGTCAATAATTTATGCTCAAGGATGTAACTCCATAACTCTTAGAATGACTCTCTCTAGCCCACCACTAAAAACATCTCTATTTATACTCATCTTCTGAGTTTGAATTTGAATTTTTTTCTCAAATAAAAATATTCCTCCACTTTAGGATGGTCTAAATTGATGCCTCCTACCACGTGAGTCATGGGTTCACCTCGCTAACTTCAAAAAATTATATTATCTTTAGGATTTTATATTTATCCATGGTGAATACAATCAAATTGATAAGTAATTGTTCATATATGTGATCCCCCATGTGAGGTATAAAATTTAATGTGTAGTCATGATATAATAGGCAAGCCCTTAGGCTTGCTATTTGCACCAATAAATAGGTGCATACACATTTCCATGGTCGAGAAATTGTGTCTCCATTAATGCCTCACTGATGAACCATTGGCCATCACAACCATCATGTATGAAAAAATGATGGTCATCACAAACATCTATTGTGGAGATTGGTACCTAAGCACATGCTCCATGTAAAGCTCTAGTTAAGTTACTTTCAGATTTCGTTCGCCAAAAATGCTCTCAATCAATAGGACACTTCTCTTGATCATAGAGATTTTTTGAGATCACATTGATTCCCAATCTAGAGTCCATAAGAGCAACATAAGGTCTTGGATTTCGACCAAGTTTCAGCATAGTTTCTTCTATCCCTCTTACCCAAAGATTATTTGCATAATAACTTTCAAGTACATTCCAACATTGCTCATCATTCTGTAGTACTTTAGGCAGTCTTTGGAATTCATTAGATTTTACTTCTCTTTAAAAATTTTGGATCATTGGAACCACCTCATTTATTACTTGTTCTTTAACGTATTGCCTCTTTTTCTTAATACTATCAAGTCTTACATCAATAAATCATGTTTAGAGATTCCAAGTAAATCAAATAATAGAATAGAAACAATGCTCTCAAGTATATTGTCATCAAGCACTTGCTTCGAATCCATTTGTTTCTCCAAATATGAAACTAGTTTGTAAGGAGGACCTTTTTTGTGTTCTTTCTTTTCTTGCTTACAAGCTTCTATCTGAATTGAATCCTCAATTCTTACCTCTTTTTCACTTTTTCTTCTTACTCTCTTACTTGAACCTTGACTCCTCTCTTCTCATTTTCACTTTTCTTCAACACTAGCCTCATATGCATGTATGGTAAATGCATCAATAGGAGAAGCTCAACGTTTTGGTCATCGAATTGTATCTCAACGTTTTTGTAATCAATAGGAAAAACTTTATATGATCTTTTTCCTTCTTAATAGTAGTCAAAATATTGTCCCAAAAATTTTTGCGCTTGTCATCTTTCCCCTTTTCAAGTCTAAACAAGAAGCTACATGTATCATAAAGCATTTGGACAGAAGAAGCTTCAAAATGTTTTCTCATTCCTCCTTTATCAAAATTGGTAGGTATGGGCTTTCTTGTGTGAGTACAACAAATCTTGCCATCAATCAATCGCATAAGATTTTTAGGTCTGGCTTCTATGAAAGATTCACAAACCTTAGTAGCATGATCCAAACTATCACACCAAATATATCTTCTGATATATTCTCTTTAGGTTCTTGTTTCTCCTTTATCACATTATATTTCTCTAATATGGTAGTTTTAAATGTAGATCCTTCATACCTTGAATGACTTCATCCATGTATGCAGTTGGAGCAACAACTAGCTGGAACTTGGGATGAGATTCAATTTTTATTTTTGGATGTGGGTTTAAGTTATTTTGAACCTCTTGTGGTTTCTTGAACTCCTTAGTTTTGTCTTGAGAAATTCGAGATTTCCAATATTTACATTTCACAAGCATTCAAACACCTTCTCGCACATTATCCCATTCGATATTCAAAAATATTGGCTCATTCAAATCTTCAAGAATATTTCCTAGGTTTAAGGACAGGGTTGGACCAACACTCTAAACAAAAAGCTCAATTTTATTGAGAGCTAATGCATTTTGGTATGGTTCATCCATTTGATTAATCCTTTCTTCAAATTCATACATCAATTCTATTGCTACAAGTCCCTTATTAGGAGAACCTACCCATTCTTTAAATGATTGATGTGTGGGCATAGTCAATTGCTATAGAAAATATTCTTCTTTCAAGACCTTCTGAAGTTCATCCCAAGTTTTTAGTTGCTTTTGAAGTGTAATGATTCTAAGCTTAATTGCTAATGTAACTACTCTCACAAGGTTGGACTATTTCTAAGTCATTGGTACTCCATAAAGATCTATTTTGAGGTCATAAGCATGTAAAAATCTCGATACATTTTGACCATTAAAGAATCCATGTTCTTTAACAATTGTTTCTAATGCTTGTACCAAATAGTTTTTATCTACTTTCGTATCTTGGGTCATGGACATAGGTTCTAAGAAGGCATTAACTTTTCGTGTGTAGAAGTCACCTTATATTCCTCTTTCTTTGGTTTCTTCCCTAGCTTGAATCTCATCACCCATCTTGTACTAATTCTTAAAGTCAAAGTCGAGATTCTACCTATAAATCCCCTAAACATTCCACTTTGGGTTCAGTCTTGTTGTCTGGACATCGTGCACTTAAGGGTGCACACAGGGTGCCAAGAAATTAAACTTGACTTTAATCCTATTGAGAGGATCTTTAAACATCAATAAAGATCACTTGCAATAACCAATTCCAACAAAATAGGTGTACATCTTAGGTTTCACTATATTAAGATTCCTAAGGGAGAATGAAAACCTAATAGTGAGACCCAAAAGTCTTAAGACATATGCAGTTGAAAGATAATGAGAAATTAGATCAAATCATTGAGAAAGCTCTAGAGCTACTCTTAAATTTTGGATGTAAGAGAAATAGGTGATCATGGAAAACTAAAAAAATTGCACATTTCAAGCTAAGAAAGCTGAATCCCGCAAAACTTGGAGCATAAAATTGAGACATGATCATACAAGTTCAATTGCTATCATTCGTTTTTACTATCATAGAGTTCTCCACTATGAAATTATGTTTTAAGGGACCGAACTTGTCGCAATCAGAATATGCATATTTTTTCAACACTAAAGATGATATGAAATGAAGGAGAACATGAATTTTGAGGCAGAAATCAGAAACAATATCAACAACATTTACATTGAAAAAACAGAACGTACGTTTGTTTATCCAGGAGCTTAACAAGTACTTGCATGTGCAGTTGAATCATACGATTTAAAATGGTTTCCTCTAATTCTCTAGAGCTCGCACGAAACAATCTATATCTGCACTGCACAATCCCTTAACACACACTATCGAGATTCATATCCAGAGTTTTCAAGCATAAGATCTGTGAATCACAAGTAAATTCATTTGTTGTCGTATTTACGTGTACATTTTTCCACACAAAACAATAGCGAAATTATCAACATTTTTCACACATCAAGGAGACTTCATCAACTTTCACGTGACTTACTGTCCAAACGAAGTGGAAATCGAGATTAGCAGACTAAACTCAAACGAAGTGGAAAATGTCCAAACACGCACTCTAACCGATGCTTATCATTCCTAGCAAATTCTAAAAGTATAGATCAGAGCAAGATAGCACCAACATGTTAAAAGTTGTATATACAAATAAAATGCGCTTCAAAGTTGTATATACAAATAAAATCATTCATACTCTTAACATCATCTAGAGGTCTTCAGCCTATTCTCTCTCTCTCTCTGTCCCTCCCTACATCGATTCCTCTGTTTTTTATTCCTCTCACCATATTTCTACGCTCCCATCACCATATTTCTACGCTCCCATGTTTCTAGAAATGCATTTTTGAAGTAAAATAGTCAATCTAAAAACTCCTTAATGAAGTTGAAGTTAGCGTAGAATGAATTACAACAGAAGAATTCTTATGATAACGAGAATCGATATTACGAAAGGTATCTGACCTTACAAAGAAACTTTAAAAGCATGCAACTCTAAGCCTTTATGTATTCATCAAATTGCGTTCTTGTTGGGGTTCTCATGTCTTTGAATGCTTCAATTGGTATTTGCCATTTCACCTCATGAAGAAACTACAGTCAATACCCCATTCAATGACGACTAGAGGTACCATCTTGTTCCAACGTTTCCATAGCAAACACATCTACGTCAAGTCTTCGCTAGTAATACAAAGATAATAGAATAGCAAAGTGAATAAATCTAGATCCTTCCAACCAACAAAATCAACAAAGTAAGATCTTTTTTATCTCTCAAAAGATTTTCTCTTTGGAGTTATTCATATTTCTCCAAGGTTTGATAAGCCATTTGGCTGCTAATTTATTGGATAAAACATAACTTTCAAGAGTTTTGTGCCTAGAATGGTCTTATCTACTCATACATATAATCTTTATGATATTTTACACACCTTTCCTATTTGGATCACCCATTGAAAGAAATTCTCTATAAATTCTTTGGTGTGTATCTAGATATTTGTCTTTTTATCTCTTGCACACTATAGAATAGATAATCAAGGCTCTGTGGAGCATGTTTATCACCATAGCCCGATCGCTGATCCATACTAACATGAAAGCACAATTGGAAAATCAACATACAAAGCATTTGACCATTGGGAATCACTTGACACCCTTAATCTACAAGAAACTGTGATGGGTTTGCAATGATAGCCTTGGACATGGTTTTTGAGTGATTTATTCTTTGTTGCAAGGACACAAAAAAGGTACTTAGATAGTGCCAAAGGGAGGTGCTACGATCTAGGTCATTATAAAAGAAAGTATTCAAGTCATGAACAAACATGCACATGAGCATCTCATCTTGTCTGTGAGGCACCAGAGGCCCACTAATGTAGGCAATATGGGAATCATGGTTTATCAATCAACTAATTCCATAGAAAGAAATAGCGAAACAAGCGGAGAAATAATGCAAACTTATCTAATCTAGCCTTTTTATCTAATTTATTAAGAGAGCTTACCATTCATATAAATACGAGTAGATGCATTTTTGAAAAGCATTGTAACCATCTTCAAAAACTTTCGGATGAATCCAATGTCTTTAAGAGATTCAAGAATGAAGTTCTGCTTAAGTCTTTCATAATCTCTATCAAAGTCACTTTTGTGTGTGTGTGTGTGTGTGTTGTTGGTGCATTTTACCGAAGCCTACATGCTTGATATTATCCTCATTTGTAAGTCACATGTGTAATCATGTGAACACCTCTTGTAAAAGAGTTCATTTTTATCTCTTGTATTTGAGAAAAGAAAAAAGGAAAATGATGGCTTACCTCATTCATGATGTAAAAGCACTGCTCACTGGTCTATCTCTGCAGAGCCCCGAGAATGGCGGGCATGTTCCAGACTTTGTAAAATTTTGTTCTCAGTGCTTAGTCCATCATTTGAAGTGTTTTAACTTGGATTGGGAATCTTGCTAAGTATATTTGCTATGCCCAAAAGGAATGTTTCTAATTCCTACGAGGTTGAGAGCACTGTTCATTTTTTCCAGCAGGTGTATGTCCAAAAATAGCAAGTTTTGGGAGCTAGTCATTTCGCCACTAGTCTGTCTTGACTTAAACTTTTGGGATACATGTTCCAAAATACTTGGCTGATATTTTGGTGGATTTGGGAAGCTCAAAGGGTCTTCTAATCAACTTTGAAGTCTCAGTTGGCTGGTGTGAAGCTGGTTGTAGCAGCACCTACTCATCTTTGGATTGCATCCACCATCTCTCTTCAAAGTGGTATCAGAGCATAGTCAAGCAACATGAGAGATGGATTTCCATCAACAATTGACAAATTGGATCAAAAAAACTACCCGGCATGGTCTCTAAGGATGGAGGCTTACCTTCAAGGGAGGAATTCATATGGATTTATATCTGGAGATGAAGCAATGCCAACCATGAGGAACAAAGGGCAACCATCGCATGAAGAAGTGGAAGGACTTTTGAATTGGTGTTCGAAGGATGCACTTGCAAGGTCCTATATTCTAAACTCAGTCTCTGATTTTCTTTTACCTCATGTCAAGGGATGCAAGACATCAAGAGAGACTTGGAATGCACTTGCTTCTTTCTTCTCTTCCAACACTTGGAGTTCACAACAATGAAGAAAAGCCCGAAGCAAAATGTGACTGATTATGTCACAAAGATGAAGGAGATTTCCGACCAACTTGGAAGCATTGGAGAGGTAATTGAAGAGGAGCAAATCATTAGACAAATCATAAATGGAATCAAAGCAGACGACAAGTGGGAGTCATTCACAACAGCCATGAATTTATACATGGATATGCATGTACCCGACCTCAACACACTCATGGGCCAACTCTTCACTCATGAAGCAAAGATTAGCAAAGGTGGTGAGTCCTCAAGAGGTAATCAGACTTCTGCCTTATATTCTGATAAAGCTAAGGTCAAGGACAAGTCTAAGAATAGGAAGAATGAAGATGAAGGTAACTCTTTCCAAGCAAACTGTGCAGGTAGAGGAAGAGCTAGAGGAAGAGGCAGAAGTGGAAAGCTAGGGAGGGGGAGATTCCAATCATATCAACCTTGCAACGTATGTGGCTTATCTAACCATACTACTGAAGAATGTTTCAGGAATCCAAGGAACTCAAGAGGAAGAGGATTCAATAGAGGTGGCTATGGATCAAATAGAGGCACGTACAATGGAGGCTACAACAACAACTCCTACAACAACAATTACAACAACAACAACTATCAAAGTGGCCATAGAGGAAGAAGAGATTACAATAACTATGGAGAGGACCAAAATCAAGAAGATTCATTATTTATTATGAATCTATCAGTGAGGAAGGGTAAGGATGATGATCACATATTTTACAGTGATTCGGGATGCTCAAACCATGTAGCAAGACATGTGGCTTTACTTTCTGATTTGGAAGATCCTCATAACAAGCATGAAGTGCAGACAGGAGATGACACAAGGCACTCAGTGGAGAAGATAGGTAATGTTAAGACATCAGATGGGAATATGAACCTCTTAATCAAAGTCTTGTATGTCCCTACAATTACCAAAAATTTAATAAGTGTTGGACAGATTGTTCAAAAAGGATTGCAGGTTAGATTCAACCGATTTGGAGCATATGTTGAAGACCCAAGGCAAGGCTTTAGAAGTATTGCCAAAGGAGAAAAGACAGGAAGGCTTTTCACTTTTGAAGTGGAAGATACAAAGAACATAGCTTTGTTTAGCTATGGATCTCAAACTCTAACAGAATTGGAGATATGGCACAAAAGGCTTGCTCACATTGGTGAGAGGACACTCAAACAGATTTGCAGGGACCAAAGTGTACTTGGTTTGCCTAATATCAAAAGGCAACACATGATTTATAAGTGTGAAGCTTGTCAACTCGGCAAGGCTCATAGACAACCTTTCAATAAGAAAGGATATATGTATCAAAATCCTTTGGATCTAGTGCACACGGATGTGTGGGGTCCAAGTAAGGAGCCACCTATATCAGGCTCAAGATATTATGTGTCTTTCATAGATGATTCTAGCAGGTGGACCATTCTGTTTTTCATGAAGCACAAGGATGAAGTGTTTAATTGCTTTAAGAAGTATATTGCTCTTGTTGAAAGCCAAACAGGCAGGACTTTGAAAAGAATCAGATCAGATGGTGGAGGAGAATACTTCTCTTCTGAATTTGATGCCTTCTTGCATGAAAGAGGCATTAAAAGGGAAGTCACTACAAGGTATACACCCGAACTCAATGGTGTAGCAGAGAGGAGGAACATAGCTATTGTCGAAGCTGCAAGGTCCATGCTCAACGAAAAGGGATTGCCAAACTACCTATGGGCAGAGGCTGTGTCGAGAGCCACATATCTCATAAATAGACTTCCATCTAAGTCACTAGATGGAACCACTCCATATGAACTGTGGAATGGAAGAAGACCTAGTCTAGAGCATTGTAAAATCTTTGGATGCTTAGCCTATGCTCACATTCCTTCTCAAGTAAGAGGGAAATTGGATCCGAAGGCAGAGAAGTGTGTATTCATTGGTTATGATAAAAACCAAAAAGGATATAGATTGTACAATCCAACCAATAAAGGATTTTCTGTGAGTAGAGATGTAATTTTTGATGAAAACAAATCATGGTTTGATGATGACAGGAAAGTGAAGCTGCCTTATGACTTGGATGAAGATTTTCCATCACTTCAACCAAAGGAGCCAAAGCAGATTGAAGAAAGTGATTCGGAGATTGACCTAGAAGACTTGGAAAAACTAAAGTTATGGAAGAACAAAGTTAAAGGAAAGATGCAGGATGCTACATATGGACCCGAGAGCTCACATCAACCACTTAGAAGGTCTTCAAGGGAGAAGAAGAAACCAGAGAGGTTTGGTTATGATACTTCTTTGGTCACCAAGCACTCAATCTACATTGCAAAGGATTCAACCAATGAAGAACCTACCACATTCGAAGGAGCACAAAGCAAGAAAGCTTGGAGAGATGCAATGGATGAAGAAATGGAAGCCTTGAAGGAGAACGACACGTGGGAGCTTGTACCTAACAAGCCATCTATGAAGGTAATTGGATCTCGATGGATATACAAAATCAAGAGGAATCCAGATGGAAGTATAAATAGACACAAAGCAAGGTTAGTTGCTAAAGGGTTTGCTCAAACCCATGGTATTGATTATGAGGAGACTTTCTCTCCTGTTGCAAAAATGCCTACAATTAGGGTTCTCATTAGTCTTGTTGCATCTAGAAATTGGAATCTCTATCAACTTGATGTAAAGAATGCTTTCTTGAATGGATGGATTACTGGGGAAGTGTATATGGCACAACCTCCTAGATATGAGGATGCACATCATCCTAACTATGTATGCAAATTAAAGAAAGCTTTGTATGGATTGAAGCAAGCTCCAAGAGCTTGGAATTTCAGATTGGTGACTTATTTGCAGGACCAAGGATTCAAATCTAGCAAGGTGGATACCTCTTTGTTCATAAAGAGGAATGGATCTGAAGTGATCTATTTATGTGTGTATGTTGATGATATTAATATCACAGGCAATGATCTTGAAGGAATCAAACAGGTAAAGAGTCAAATGAAGGAGGAGTTCAAAATAAGTGACCTCGGACCACTCACTTATTTTCTTGGATTGGAGTTGATCTACACAGATTGAGGTATATACATCACACAAAGGAAGTATGTCCATGACATGGTCTTCAAGTTCAAGATGGAAAATACCAAGTGTGCAGGTACACCTATGGAGCAAAATCATAAGCTTAGTGGTTATGAAGGAGAGCCAATTGAAGACATCACAAGCTATCAAAGCTTGGTTGGAAGTTTGAACTATGCAACACTCACAAGTGTGGATATATGCTATAATGTTAGCATATTGAGTCAGTTTATGCATAAGCCGAGAAGACCACATATGGAAGCGGCCAAGAGAGTCCTCAAGTACCTAAAGGCGACCATGAATGAAGGTTTGTTTTATTCATTTACTTTAGATATTGAGCTAAAGGTCTACTCAGATGCAGATTGGCCCGGATCTAGAGATGATAGAAGAAGCACATCCGGGTATATATCATTTGCAGGTTCAAAAATCATTTCTTGGTCATCGAAGAAGCAACCAATTGTGGAATTATCTTCTATTGAAGTAGAATGTAGAGGTTTGGCTAATGCAACTCAAGAAATCATGTGGTTAAAGTCTTTGTACACAGATCTTGGACTTCATTCTTCAACACCTCACATTTTTGGTGACAACACAAGCTCACTACCTCTAGCAGCTAATTCCGTATATCATTATGTAAGGGAGAAGCTAATGAGCAAGGATATTCAACTATCCTATGTCTCTACAGATATGCAATGTGCAGACATGTTGACTAAAGCTCTTGATGGTACAAAGTTAAGTAGATTCAAGTTGATGATTGGCTTGCAGGAAATCAAGGACAATTGAAGACATATTTGGAGGTCAAGCATGTTAGGCTTGAGGGGGAGCTGTTGGTGCATTTTACCCAAGCCTACATGCTTGATATGCTTGATATTATCCTCAGTTGTAAGTCACATGTGTATTCATGTGAAAACCTCTTGTAAAAGAGTTCATTTTTATCTCTTGTATTTGAAAAAAGAAAAAAGGAAAAGGATGGCTTACCTCATGTATGATGTAAAAGCAAATTCGTGGCTATAACTACCAAAATCACAAATTTTTGAGTTGAGGGAATATCTCCTAACTTTGGGATCACTTCTAGGTGGATCCATTCAAATTCTAATTCAAAACTCCCTCCAAGAAGAGCTATAAAAAGAGCAAGAAGGAAGAGGTGATTAGCAAGATGTGTACGTGACCACTTCATGTCATTTTGTAGAGATTGAAGAGATTACTCCATAGCTCTATCATTCTACTCCCATTGTGCAAATATTCATTGCCAATGTGGTTGTAATCATATGTGAATCTATACATTTATCATCATCTACTTCTTTGTTTTGTTCTCTACTATACTCACTCAGAGCAGTACCTTCAGAAGGTCATATCTCGAGTTCTACGCATCTTTTTTCCGTGTTTCAACGTGCGTTGCATAGATCTCATTGTCTATTTTTTACTTATAAATTTTCATGGTCATTGGATTGATAATTTGGAAGATATCTGCAATTTACTGCTCATTGGTCTATCTCTACAGAGCCCCGAGAATGGCGGGCATGTTCCAGACTTTGTAAAATTTTGTTCTCAGTGCTCAGTCCATCATTTGAAGTGTTTTAACTTGGATTGGGAATCTTGCTAATTCTATTTGCTATGCCCAAGAGGAATTTTTCTTATTCCTACCAGGTTGAGAGCACTGTTCATTTTTTCCAGCAGGTGTATGTCCAAAAATAGCAAGTTTTGGGAGCTAGCCATTTCGCAACTAGTCTGTCTTGACTTAAACTTTTGGGATACATGTTCCAAAGTACTTCGCTGATATTTTGGTGGATTTAGGAAGCTCAAAGGGTCTACTAATCAACTTTGAAGTCTCAGTTGGCTGGTGTGAAGCTGATTGTAGCAGCACCTACTCATCTTTGGATTGCATCCACCATCTCCCTTCACATGTGTGTGTGTGTGAGAGAGAGAGAGAGAACATTGGTCGTGGAATCCTCTCAAAATGTGAGTGCTTTCCTGTAACATGCCAATCATAGAATTATACATAATGTATGGTTCCCAAACATATCGACTATGGAAGTCATCTGATCAACATTATTAACTCATTATAAATGGTTGTGGAGAGGGAAACTACAAGGATTAATTGGATACTTGAAGATATGTTGCGTATGGATAGTGTGAAAACATTTTCTTATGCCGTATAACCATATTGTGTGTAGACATTAACTTGTGTTCACTTGAGCTCTGGCATATCCATGTGAACCTTAATTACATGTGAAACCAAATACATAAATAGAAAACAAACCTTATGGCTGAATTTATGGAAACGCAAGTCAACGCGAAGCTATAAACAAACCAAATCAGCGATATCTGAAACGTAAAGGACTCAAAAGGCATTCTAAATTAATAGCTCTATTGAGCGAATTGTTTGTGACCGTCGTTTTGGGTTTCATGTACGTATTTGGATCTTCTAATTATAGAGGAGAAGCACATATCATCATCTTCCTTCTTCTTCGTTTTTCTTCTAGATCATGACATTCTTCAGAGGATGAATTTTCTGATGCGCAAAAAACGCTCTTCTTTTTCTAAGCATGGACAATTGGACTCAAGATTCAAGCTGTGTTATATATCGCGGTGTGGTTTCCATCGCTCCACATAGAGGCTACAACTTGACGCCTCGGGATTGCTTTTACGGTTAAGAGAGCACAGCCCTCGTTGGTTTTGTGTGCAGAAATGGAAAAAGCATCCATCGGTAGCTTTCAGGTTTGAGATACATCGAAGAAATCTACATGGGATGACGCGAATCCGATCAAGCATGAAACCATGTGTAGAATCGATCCTCAGGAATGATAGAAGAAGATGCTTATGGAGATTCCTGCTGTCCTTTCTCTCTTCTTTTCTCCCTCTTCCGCCTTCTTCTTCATTAGTTTCTCTCGTTCAGGACTGCCGAGGGTGGTAAGAAGGAGCGATGTGGAGCATGCTACAGAAAAGTCTTTCTAATGTTTCATTTGCTACCAGTACATAACCTTACAAGATCCACATGGTGTCTGAAGAAGCTCTTATAAACTCTAAATAAGCCAAGCTCATCTGCAACGTCAACCACAAATCTAGAGTAAAACCTTCAAAGACATTTCTGATATTGAGAGGATTGAATATGACAGAAAACGAGCAGATGCATGGGAGAATGTACAAGTGATTGTGGCGATAGTGGAATATGTTCCGTCACGGACCCATCACAATTATGATGTTCTCATCTCCTATATGAAACGTACAAATTGAGGTTTTGATAGCATCTTTTGCGACGTCCTCTTGTCGAAATACATCAAATACCTTGTTGTTTAGAAGCAAGAACAGATTTCTAGTCTACCATCATAGATGCGATAAGATTGTCAAAGCTGCAGATTATAATTCTGAGCCCAGACTTTGCAAAGTCTCAGTGATGTCTGGACGTGTTGGTCGAAATCATGAATATAGAAGATTCATGCATCTATGACATATGCACTATCTCGGTGACATCGTTGATTGGACTTCGCTTTGATGGATTTGTTCTAGAAACGATGCCATTTAAAACGAAGACGATTGTAGAACGAGAGCGTGGGCATGGAAGCTGTTCCTGTGACTTGAACCTTGAGGAAGTGCTCTGATGTGGAAATTCGGACTCTTAAATGAGGGAAGCAGCACAAGGCACTTGTATCTTTGGTTCTCCATGGGTTTCGCTGATTCCTAATTGGCTGTTGTCTTGCATCCACATGTTGAGTCATCCTTTGAATTTCCAGATTTACTATGAGTACATCTGTCACATCTTTGGTCCTGCTCACCTCACCGTGCTACACAACCTACAGAGTGGAACCTTGGTGTAAGAAGGCAAAATCATTACACAAAAGTAAAAGTTCGATAAGGAACTTGGGAGAGGGGAGTTTGGAATATTGTGTGGATCAATTTTCAAAGGAGCTAGTCGCATGCAAATCCATATACAAGCGCAAGCTTCATACAACCGTGGATGGGGAAGATGTGATTGCGTGAGGTTTACATTATACACTAACTCTCTCCTCACCCCAATACTATCAACTTGAAGAGCGATTATAAAGATGAGAATGTAGTGCATCTGGTGATGGAGCTTTATGAAGGATGAGAGCTCTTTGATCGAATTGTAGCCCGTGGCCATTACAGTAAAAGATTTGCTGCTACCATTGCTTGAACAATACTGGAAGTTGTGGAAGCCTGTCACAAGAACGGAGTAATGTATCGGGATTTGAAGCCAACAAATTTCTTGTTTGCAAAAGAAGACGTTGCAGTAAAAATGTTCAGGGTGAACTCTCAGCTATGTCAGTTCTTACATGATGATGGATTCACCAACGATGCGATGATGAAGATGATGATTCAAGGATAAAGATTAAGGATACGATTCATTGACAAAACTTTTCCTCATATGTCGATCCCCTCCTCGCATTCAAAGCATTCAAAAGGTGCATAAAAAGGATCGTGTTTTCAATTCAAACTGAACCCCTAACAATAGATGTCTCCAATGCTTAAGTGCATGCACAACAGCAAGCATTTCTAAATTATGAGTAGGATAGTTAAGTTCATGCTTGCTTAGTTTTTTGGACTCATATGCGACCACCCTGCCATCCTGTGAAATAACACATCCTATCTGACTACCACTTGCATCACATGCAACCACAAAAGGCTTTCCCATTTCTGGTATTTTCGTGATTTGTGACTCGGGAGTGCACAACACTGCCTCTTCCTCATTTGTAAGAACAACCTTCAATGTTGTAACAAGCCTGTTACGTAAGGAATTGATTCCCTGCTTCTCTTGTAATAAAATTTAGTTTGCTGCAATCTTGCAAGTCTAAGCAAATCCTTATATGTAGATGCTAGAAGAATCTAGGAAATCATCCTTAAGCTTCTCCAGGCTCCCTAACAACGAAAGCTCGTTGATTCAGCTTCGCGGGCGTTATGCATCTTTAAGCGTGTCCATGTAAGTGCGACATATCCCTGTACTGTGCACATTCTATTGAAAGACTTCAATAGTTTGTGTATGTGAAACAATGATTCATACACCTCTATAATAGTAAAGTCCGAGATTCCTTTGTGGAACAGAAAAGCTCAGTATTATTGTTCGTCTCTTTCCTTCGCCACATCTGTGCCATGCAACATTACATTATCTACACCGCTTCCCTTTCCCGTCCTCCTTCTTCTGATTTTGTAGTAAAGGAGATATGCTTCTGACACATCTAATGCTCTCACTCAAGTCATCGAACCTTGAGTCCACATCAGAACTTGATTCTCCTAGACTCAGATGCCATGATGACAATCCCCTCCACCGCTGTAAGAATCTTCCATGCTTAGCCTGGGAATTTTGCATCCACCAATACTGCACTTCCACGTAGATAATTTTATCAGCAATCGGCATAACGAGCTCCAACTTCTTCGCCTACATCAGATTGCTATGCAGTGATCAACGTCTGCTGAAGGCTATCGTGCATGCATCTAGTCTCGTTCCATATATTTTGGCTGCAACTCCTAATTGCGATCCTTCTGCCCTCCTGTCGTACGCAAGAGCCAACATTATTAAAATAAAGAAACAAAACTAGCATCACTTTCGCGCTCGCTATTTTGGAAATTCTTACGCATAGGAATTTTCATCTATTTTTAGCTTCACGTTGAGTTGCTTTGCTTTTACGCTTTGTTTATATTTAATGTATTCTATTCAGATTATGATTTACAAGATATCATACTTGTATAAAACATAGGTTCACAAGCCAAGTTCATATGCACACACGGATTCACATTCACACGCACAAAACGACTCAATACACACATTACTCCGAAATTCATATAGATCGGCTGAGATATTCATTACAATTTATCTTGTTTTTCACTCACATACATACGCAAGATATCTTCAAGTACTCGATTAACCCTCTCAGTTTCCTCAATCTAAAATACTTTCCGTGAGTTACTGTTGTTCATCACATTACTTCGATAGTCAATATTTTCGAACTAAGGTAAGTATATGCCTATAACGAGCATATTACATTCTTCCCCTCTTTGAAGAACTCTGTCTTCAAAGTTGAAAGAACATGCAGTATCGTAATCAATCAAGGTATTGACATTACCAATCAAGATGTGTTATGAATTGGTACACGACTCTAGAACTATCTAGCCGTGTAACTTTTATTGAGATGATATTCGTTAAATGTACTAAACTAAGTACAATCCATGGACATAAAGAAAGTAATGGAAGAAGTACTTATCTTGTTAAGCTTGCACGGTGATGTTTGCTAATTGCTTTCACCTCATCTTTATGTAATTCTCCATGAAGCTTCTGACTAATCTCCTCTGGCCTGTGCATCTTTTGCGTCAAACCTTGCATCTTCTTGAGGATTGATTTTGCTTTGCTCTCCAAATTCCTTTCAGCGTTGCCGAGGATCGATTCTGCTCTGATATCACTTGTAGCGTTCCTCACCAAGCCCATAAAGATGAATGCTCGGACATACAAAAGACATTGGCAAACATTAGTGCTATTATCAAAAGAACAAATGAGATCAAGTGTTTAACTCAAAATATATATATATTAATAGACAAAAATCTTATCTTGTGAATCGTAAGATATCAGATTCTAGATACATCAATAGCTTCTGGATAAAGCCTCTTCCTTGTCAATACAAGAACTTTGAAAACTAGCTTCTTGAAGAAGCCTCTACCTCCCGACCACCCCCGAGCTATGACAATAGCATTCACAATCGCACTCTGAATCACACTCTCAATCTCAATCTCAATCTCAATCACAATCATGTGACCATATAATTGGAATCCCAATCGCATTCTCAATCTCATTCACACTCGCACTCTCAATCACACTCTCACTCTCACTCTCACTCTCGATCACAAGGTAATTCTCAGATCTCTGTGTGTATAAATATCATCAACACTTAGCAAATGTAGAGAATCTCCTTCCTTCAATCGATTTCTAAAATGATTACAATAGTATGCATTCTTCCAACTCTGAGGACAGAGTTCTTCAAAGAGGGGAAGAATGTAACATGCCAATCATAGAATTATACATAATGTATGGTTCCCAAACATATCGACTATGGAAGTCATCTGATGAACATTATTAACTCATTATAAATGATTGTGGAGAGGGAAACTACAAGGGTTAATTGGATACTTGAAGATATGCTGCGTATGTATAGTGTGAAAACATTTTCTTATGCCGTATAACCATATTGTGTGTAGACATTAACTTGTGTTCACTTGAGCTCTGGCATATCCATGTGAACCTTAATTACGTGTGAAACCAAATACATAAATAGAAAACAAACCTTATGGCTGAATTTATGGAAACGCAAGTCAACGCGAAGCTATAAATAAACCAAATCAGCGAAATCTGAAACGTAAAGGACTCAAAAGGCATTCTAAATTTATAGCTCTATTGAGCGAATTGTGTGTGACCGTCGTTTTGGGTTTTATGTATGTTTTTGGATCTTCTAATTATAGAGGAGAAGCACATATCATCATCTTACTTCTTCTTCGTTTTTCTTCTAGATCATGACATTCTTCAGAGGATGAATTTTCTGATGCGCAAAAAACGCTCTTCTTTTTCTAAGCATGGACAATTGGACTCAAGATTCAAGCTGTGTTATATATTGTGGTGTGGTTTCCATCGCTCCACATAGAGGCTACAACTTGACGCCTCGAGATGGAGGACATGCTTTTACGGTTAAGAGAGCACAGCCCTTGTTGGTTTTGTGTGCAGAAATGGAAAAAGCATCCATCGGTAGCTTTCAGGTTTGAGATACATCGACGAAATCTACATGGGATGATGCGAATCCGATCAAGCATGAAACCATGTGTAGAATCGATCCTCAGGAATGATAGAAGAAGATGCTTATGGAGATTCCTGCTGTCCTTTCTCTCTTCTTTTCTCCCTCTTCCGCCTTCTTCTTCATTAGTTTCTCTCTTTCAGGACTGCCGAGGGTGGTAAGAAGGAGCGATGTGGAGCATGCTACAGAAAAGTCTTTTTAATGTTTCATTTGCTACCAGTACATAACCTTACAAGATCCACATGGTGTCTGAAGAAGCTCTTATAAACTCTAAATAAGCCAAGCTAATCTGTAACGTCAACCACAAATCTAGAGTAAAACCTTCAAAGACATTTCTGATATTGAGAGGATTCAATATGACAGCAAACGAGCAGATGCATGGGAGAATGTACAAGTGATTGTGGCGATAGTGGAATATGTTCCGTCACGGACCCATCACAATTATGATGTTCTCATCTGCTATATGAAACGTACAAATCGAGGTTTTGATAGCATCCTTTGCGACGTCCTCTTGTCAAAATACATCAAATACCTTGTTGTTTAGAAGCAAGAACAAATTTCTAGTCTACCATCATAGATGCGATAAGATTGTCAAAGCTGCAGATTATAATTCTGAGCCCAGACTTTGCAAAGTCTTAGTGATGTCTGGACGTGTTGGTCGAAATCATGAATATAGAAGATTCATGCATCTATGACATATGCACTATCTCGGTGACATCGTTGATTGGACTTCGCTTTGATGGATTTGTTCTAGAAACGATGCCAATTAAAACCAAGACGATTGTAGAACGAGAGCGTGGGCATGGAAGCTGTTCCTGTGACTTGAACCTTGAGGAAGTGCTCTGATGTGGAGATTCGGACTCTTAAATGAGGGAAGCAGCACAAGGCACTTGTATCTTTGGTTCTCCATGGGTCTCGTTGATTCCTAATTCGCTGCTGTCTTGCATCCACATGTTGAGTCATCCTTTGAATTTCGAGATTTACAATGAGTACATCTGTCACATCTTTGGTCCTGCTCACCTCACCGTGCTACACAACCTACAGAGTGGAACCTTGGTGTAAGAAGGCCAAATCATTACAGAAAAGTAAAAGTTCGATAAGGAACTTGGGAGAGGGGAGTTATGAATATTGTGTGGATCAATTTTCAAAGGAGCTAGTCGCATGCAAATCCATATACAAGCGCAAGCTTCATACAACGGTGGATGGGGAAGATGTGATTGCATGAGGTTTACATTATACACTAACTCTCTCCTCACCCCAATACTATCAACTTGAAGAGCGATTATAAAGATGAGAATGTAGTGCATCTGGTGATGGAGCTTTATGAAGGATGAGAGCTCTTTGATCGAATTGTAGCCCGTGGCCATTACAGTAAAAGATCTGCTGCTACCATTGCTTGAACAGTACTGGAAGTTGTGGAAGCCTGTCACAAGAACGGAGTAATGTATCGGGATTTGAAGCCAACAAATTTCTTGTTTGCAAAAGAAGACGTTGCAGTAAAAATGTTCAGGGTGAACTCTCAGCTATGTCAGTTCTTACATGATGATGGATTTACCAACGATGCGATGATGAAGATGATGATTCAAGGATAAAGATTAAGGATACGATTTATTGACGAAATTCTTATTGAAATCAATGACGACATGAAAATAAACCAAGAGATCGAGATTACATTTGAGATTGATATTTGGATTACAATTGTGTAGTCATGAGATTGAGATTGTGAGTGAGTGTGAGTGAGAGTGCGAGTGTGATTGAGAATGAGAATGAGAATGAGAATGAGATTCTAATTATGATTGTATAATCATATTATCATGATTGTGATTGATATTGAGATTGTGAGTGAGAGTGTGATTGAGAGTGCGAGTGTGAATGAGATTCTACAAAGGATCCCATCTAGGGATAAAGATTCGAGTGATTTCCAAGTAATTTTCTTGTAGGTATCAATAGTGGGTGCAAATATTCTGACAATGGTGCACTGTAGGGGCCTTTAAAGGAGGCACTAATCCATTGATGGCTTGGATGCTCATGTTTCTCCTCAAGGTCTTGCATTCAACCATTCTTGAAGCCAATAGCTGAGCCATGGCAGCCTTGTGAGTGCAACATGGCCAACCATATGTGAGTTGAAGAATTTCTAATCAGCCTCTTTAGAAGGTATTCACTTCCAATTTGGATCTTTTGAAGATAGACTAAGTCTGGTTTGAGGGATTTATCTTGTAGTCATCCACCGACAACAATAGCTCTTGAGGGGTCAAAGATCCCTCTGACATCGAAGGATACAACTATCATGTCCAATCGCAATGAGCTTTGTGGCATAGGGTCTTGTCTCTCTTTGCCATGTTTATAAGATCGTCTCTACTTCGTGATGTAGAGGGATTGATGGCAAAGAATGTTCGTAAACGTCATAGTTCTTCTAGAGATCTGTAGGAAATGAGTAGTCGAATCAAACTTTAAACGCATACATGATTGCGTCCATCATATCCGTCGCCGGCATAAGGAGGATGGTTTATTTATTTTCTCACCATGCGTGTAGGATTATGGGGAAAGCGATACATAGTACTAGCATGATATGTTTGATGAACTTTGCTCAAGGTCATGACTAGTAATTACTAGTAATGGGTGTAGAAATGACTAGTAATGGGTGTAGAATTCTTTTAGAAGATGCAATGCTACTTATTCGTAGTGAGGCAAGGAAAACTGAATATGAAAAATTTCTTAAAATGATCCCCTTACAACTATCTCAATGACTATGAATTGTTCTTATAATCCATTTTGGAACGATAAGAGTGAACACAAAAATCCCCCAATCATTAAAGAATGAGCCAAGATTCATGAAATTAGAGTCAAAGCATCACAAAAGTGAAAAATTTATACTTTGATTGGATGCAATGCTTGGTCAAATGGGTAGGGATATATGACTTTAGGTTATTAATAGTTGTAAGATTATTAGGTGTAAGATTATTGCGTAGAGAATAAAAAATGTTAACATCAAAGTTTCCATCCTATAAGGAGAATATGAAATCAGAAGACGTGGTAAATTTAGGAACAAAAAACACCAGAAAATGAAGCTGAAATATAATTTCATTCCATAAGATTATAGAATCAACACTAAGTCATACATTTTTGTTTGAATAGGGAAATGCACTTAGGCCCACAATATTTATTGATGCTCAAATCATGTTCGATCATGATGGTAGCTAGATAATATGAATAATGCGACAAAAGAAACATATTGGTATAGTATGAGCTCAACCCTGCAATCTTCGTGGGATGGTCAATCCACATGTTATCCATTAAATTTTTGCACTTCTCCAATAAATTCATGAGGACACTATGTCTACTTGAATGTTTTCCCCTGGTGGCTCTACTCATGTATAAAGAGTGGATTTCCAATATCATTCATTCACATTTCTTCGATCAGCTCATGTTTAATCTAGTGTTGTGCCATATTCCGTTCTTCTGTCATGATCATGATAGTGTAGCATTTTAGTAATAAAGAAGGTGTTCAGGAGGCTCCAGTTTTCTACGATAACTTTGAAGTGAAACCAATCTCATCAAATACACGACATTTTAATACAGGTTCTATTAAATACTCAAGGTTTGTTTTCTCCTTTTACAAGTTTCTTTTAAATAAATGCACACTTTCTCTTACAAAAAAAGAAAAACGCATATAGAGGTTTGCACAAAAAAATAAAGAGAAAAAAAAACTTCAAAACTCATAACACCACGATTCGATGTGAAAATGGAAATTTTTTTGGTATTTACTCATTTGGAACTTGTTAGAATTCGCTATGCTTTGTGTCATTTCCTATGTAAAATAGTTCGCTTATGTGGTCTTTCAAATGAATTTAAAGTCTCTTCGAATAGAGAGCCGATGTCAGAAATACAGAAATTCAGCGTACGAGAGTTCTCTATAAGTCTATTTAAAATTGTGCAAAAATATATACCTTTTCCTTTTTATTTTGAAGATTTTTCTAATGTGTTTGATTGGTGCTTTCGAGTGTAACAAAAGTATGAAAAAATCAATACCTATTAGTATTATTTGGTCTCATTGTTTGAGGAACCTGGCCTCTTGTGATCCTTAGGGTTTTCTAGACATTGCCGGAATTTTCTACAGAATATGGGTTGAGATCTCTAAATACTTTTAAAGACCTGGATAAGACTTACACATTGCACACATAACATAATCTCAAATTCCAAGAAGAAGATATGAATACAGGCATAGAAAGAACGTTCAAGAAAGAATATTCGTTAGTCCACATATTCATGGAAGCACACAAACACATGACTTATTCGTTATTTGGAATCTTTTCTGTTGCTAATTTAAATGTAACTAGCAATGACCAGCCTTCCGTAGATGCATCCCCATCTCAAGGATCTCATTGCATAAAGCCAAAACCACTTATTAATCCGATTCTCATGGACCTTTTAACACTGCGTCATAATAAATGACAACTAGATCAATAAAAGGGAAACTCTATCTTCTAAAATAGAATTTTTTACATGCTTTTCAAAACTCTTTACACCACTATACAAGTTTTTGAAAAGTCCCCCAAAAGTATGCCAATTTTAGACATATTTTCAAAATTCTGAGTACTTAAAGGGAGTCAATTTTTGCTAAATTTACAATACCTTATTTGATAAATTGAAGAGAGAATTATGAAATGGACCAAAAAATATTTATTTTATGAGAACACTCACTAACACCAGAGAGAATTATGAAATGGACCAAAAAACCCATATTTTATGAGAATATTCACTTACATTTGCGTAAATAAAAAAGGAAATGGAAAAACAAAGACTACAATATGAGTCTACTTCTTTGAAAGCATTAGAAAATTTCAAAAATAGCAACTGATGGTACCAATGTGTATTTATGAATAAAAATTGTTTGTATTTGTATGAGATTATTTGATACCTAACTGGTAGATTGAACTTCATTTTGTTTGTTGTGTATTAAGTTGGTTGAGATTATAGATTTTGAGTCTCTTTTGGATCGGTCTAAGACAATCTCAGTTTGCCTCTACATGCTTTAAGGCCATAGCTTATCTTCAATAAAATTTTACTGAAGATAGCTTAATCAATTATCATAAGACATCGCTTTCTATGGCCTTTGGAAAATTGCATTTTTCTCTATCCCTCTCTCTCTTGCTCTCTCTTTCTCTCTCTCCCTATCTCTCTTTCTCTCCTTCTCTCTTATTCTCATGATTCAAGCTTAAAAGCAAGAAAATATATACCTTTTAGGAGGATAATCGATCATATGTCCATTCTCCCTTCTAGTATTGATTAATGGAAAAATATATACAGAAATCTCCAACTTTCGACAAGAAGTTGATGGTAGGCATTGAATTCATGCTAAAAATAGACAAGAGCAAAACAATCAAGGCCGTTTTTTGATACAAATTCAATTCTTTAGTTCCAACTTGTACATGCATGAGTTATTAAAATTCATAAGAGACTTAAAATGCTTTGGAAGCATCCTTCTTGTTGGAAGAGATGGATGGATACCTCAAGGAAGTGAGGTGGTACTGCTAATACCTGCTTTGTACATGCTGTAAAAACTTCAGAGTTATATAGTAGACCCTTTTTGTCTTGCAAATGAAACAAAGAGAGTACCTATGTACTTTGGAGTTGATGCTTGAAACAATTGAATCAAAACAAAATACTTCAAGACTAGGTAGTGTCACAAAACTTGCTATTTTGGTCCATACACTTGCTGGTTTGTTTGCTCAAAGTTCATCGTATAGTAACAATCAATAAAATTCCTTTTCACGGAATTCAAATAGCTTAGATAGCTAATGATTTCAAGTCGAATCATCTAGAATGATAAACTTTGATATGAGAAATAAGTTTAGCAATCCAAGGCTTACCCCCACGTTTTTAGGGATTGACTAGTAAATGACCACTGAGCATTTCGACGATGATTTCTCCCAGATATCTGAACCAAAGGCTTTGCTATTTTGATAACACAAATTAGACTTCAAGCTTGTTACCACAAGCTATAGATCATGCAAAATGGTTGAGAATTCATAGAGATATGACTAGAGAAAGTTTATTGTTCTGAGGAGTCAAAGTAGAGAAGTAAACAGAGATGATCAATGAGCTATATGTATTATATAATAGGATCTTACAAGATGATTAGCATAGTAATGATGCCCAATGAGGATGGATTTAGTGAGCTATGGTGTAAGCTACTGAGCTTCTACAAAAAATCAAGAATTAAGCTCAGAATGAGGCACACAAGCCGCGAGATTTACAGTAGCTTTTTATAAGAAGTTCTTCCAAGTTTTAAATTTGTTCTTCAATCTTCTCTCCTATGCTTTCCAATTGATCAGCCACATCTTTTACCTTGGTCACATATTCCGAAACATTATGTTTAGGTTGCTTCCTTTAAGTATTAAACTCCATCCACAATTGATATTTCCTAGGTCTTCTATTGAAGATAGAGTATTCCAAGTATCTTGGGAAGTTTTGCAATCCCTAATGTGAGAAAGAAGGAAGTCAAAAATAGAGTTAATTAGATATAACCTAGCTAGAGCATCTTTGGGACACCATAATTTGAGTCTTTCTAGCTCCTCTCTTGTAGGTTGACCTTTGCTTCTGAATGTGGGCATATCGTCATCTCTTGATATGTATCCATAGAGTCTTCTTCCTTGTATATAGGTCTTTATACTCAAGGACCATGCTACAAAACTATTCTTGTCCAATTTATGAATAAAATAAGGGAAACCAGCTCCCATTTTACCTCAACTTGTTCTTATACCATTGTTGGAAAAGATGGATGGATACCTCAAGGAAGTGAGGTGGTACTGCTAAAACTTGCATTGTACCTGCTCTAATAAACTTCAGAGTTATATAGTAGGCTTGCAACTAACACCAACAAAGAACTTATGTACTTTGGAGATGATGCTTGAAACAATTGAATCACAAGAGACTACTTCAAGAGTAGCTAGTGTCATAAGACTTGCTATTTTTATCCATACACCTTCTAGTTCTTTTGCTCAAAGTCATTGTATAGTAACAATTGATAAAATTCCTTTCGAGGGAATTCAATTAGATTAGATAGCTAATGATTGCAAGTGGAATTATCTAAAATGATAAACTATGCTCTCAGAAATTAGTTTAGCAATCCAAGGCTTACCCCGAACTTTTTAGGGACTGACTAGTAAATGACTAGTGAGAATATTAACAATGATTTCTCCCAGATGGCTCAATCAGATGCTTTGAGATTTTTTAAGCGCAAAGTAGACTTCAAGCTAGTTCCATCAAGCTATAGAACATGCAAAATGGTTGAGAACTCACAGAGATATGACCATAGAAAGTTTACTGTTCTGAGTAGTCATAGCATAGAAGTAAACAGAGATGATCAATGAGCTATATGTATTATATAACATGATTGTACAAGATCATTAACATATTAATGATGATCAATGATGATGGATTGATTGAGATATGGCGTAAGCTACTCAGCCTCTACAAAATATCAAGAATTAAGCTCAGAATGAGGCATAGAGGTAGCAAGATTTACAATAGCTTTCTATAAGAAGTTCTTCCAAGTTTTGAATTTGAATTCAAACTTGGCTCTATTTAAAATTGACTCAAGTAATTTAGGAGTTTTTCTCTCTTTTGAACCTCATAACTAATATTCTTCCTAACTCAATCTTTTACAAGATTCTACATGGATTTAATCTTTTACAAATGGTAAACAATTAAGTGTTATAAGGTAAGTTTCACATGATCCATCAAGTGATAGTTGCACACATTGTCTTCTAAGCCAAATGTGTTGGCTTGATCATTTTGCACCAACACTGCTCTTCAAGCCCCAAAGCTAGGAGGAATCAACTATGGATGGATTACATATCGCTTCAGAAAAAAATCAAAGCAGAAGGTCATGAAATTTAAAAACAAAACTCAAGGACATAAGCAATGAGTTAGTAAGCATTTGAGAGTTCATAGATGAAGCAAAAATATGAAGAAAATTCATTAATGGAATCATATCAGATGATAAGAGGGAAGTATTCACCACTAGTATGAACTTATACATTGACACGCAAGTACTAGATTTCAACACACTCATGTGAAAACTCTTCACTCTTGAAGCCAAGGTTATGAAGAATGGAGATAATTAAAAAGATAATTGATCTTTTGCCCCATACACAAACAAACATAGAACTAAAGATATGAAGGGTAAAGGGGAAAAGTGTGATGAAAATAAGTCTCACAAAGGCAAAGAGAGAAGCTCATGAGGAAGTGGTAGATGTGGTACAAAAGGTAGGGGGACATCGCAAAGCTTTTCACCTTGTGCCATATGTGAACTCAATAATCACATAGAGGATGTTGACAAACCTTCGCTTGTAATTGATGAACAACAAATCCGTGACCTGTAGGAGGTATATTAGCATTATTAGTAGAAGCATCATCATCGTCAACAAGCATATTTTAAGAATAATCTGATTTTGTATATGACTCTCAAATAAAATAATAACATTAATTTATAGACTCAATACACATAATAACAGGAGATATTGTATGTTAGAACAAAATAAGATAAAACCTAACATACCACTTGGACGTTGCAATTTTTTCGCATAGAGCTACATCTTCAAGAATGGTTTCCTCAACAAAAGGTATACAAATTAATAATTTCTATTATAGTTACTTATAATTATGATATGTTTTATACATGTCTTATATTTAATATATGTACTTTTGTTTCATTGAATAAACACACACTACTGCAAAGAAGAGAGTTGAGTCTCGTCATAGATCACACATAAGAGAAAGGGGCAATCACGGTTTTGTAGGTACATTTTTAAGTATATGTATCATTGAAACTATGTTTTTTATTTTACATTAAACATATCATTAATCGTTTTTTATTTAATTGGATGCAACAAGAGGATAATGGTTGATATCTTACAGAAAAAGGAAATTGATTTTGCTACACATTGTGGATATCCACATCTTATTGAGTACATGCAAGATCATCGAAATGCTTTTGTGAGTACTATTAAATTTCATATAACCATTTTAATTTTATTAATAATTTATATGTTTGATTTAGTTATGTTTGCTATATGTAATATAGGTGTATTATGGAGAGGCACACATGGATGGGATGGAGAGACAAACAGAGGCCTAGACTCTCTTCTCTATAGGAAGGTCCTGTGAACCTTCTCTAAAATATACCAATCCATCTCCTCATAGTGGTAGTAGAGCAACAAATCAACATGGGAGATGGTTTTCTTTCACCATAGATAAATTAGATTGAGCTAATTACTCATCCTTCTCACTTGAATGGAAGCTTATCCTAAAGGGAGAGATCTCTATGGTTACATTTTTGGAGAGTAGATCATGTCCATCCTCAAAAGGAGAGGACAATCAAGGCAAGAAGAACAAGAGAGGTTAACCACATGGTGCGGAAAGGATGCTCTAGCCAGATCATACATTCGAAACACATTCTCTCATTTTATTACTTCCACATGTGAGGAGTTGGAAGACTTCACAAGAAATCTAGAATGCTCTTGAAGCATTCTTTTCATCAAGTACTAAGGCTAGAAAGAATCAACTATGGATGGAGCTCACCACACTCAAGAAGATGCCCAAGCAAAGTGTGATTGATTTTTTCAAGGAGATGTAGGACCTAGTAGATCAACTTGGGAGCATTGGAGAAGTCATTGATAAAGAGTAGATAGTAACATAAGTTATCAATGATACTAAGCCAAGTAATCAATGTAATAAAGGTAGATGACAAATGGGAAGCTTTCACCATAGACATGGACCTCTACATGGACATGCAAGTTCCTGATTTCAACACCCTCATGGGATAATTGTTCACACATGAGGAAAAGCTTATGAACATTGGAGATAAGTCAAAAGGTAATCAGTCCTCTACCCTATATATAGATAGAAACAAGAATAAACATTGGAGGGCCAAAGGTAAAATGTTAGAAGATAAAGGGAGCAACTCTCAAGCAAACTTTGCAAGTAGCAGTAGAGGTTCAAGAGGAAGACGCAGAGGAGGAAGACAAGGCAAGGGGAGATCTGAAAGCTTCTCTCCATGTGCCATATGTGGCTTAACTAATGATATTACTCAAAACAATTTTAGGAATCCTATATATAAAAGAGGAAGAGGCAACAATAGAGGAGGCTATGGAAGCTCAAGAAGAAGATTCAACAACAACAGTTGCTACAACAACAACTCATACAACAACAATAATTATTTTTGAGGATATAGAGGAAGAAGAGAGTACAACAATTATGTAGATGATCAAACTCAAGAGGACTCATTGCTCTTGATGAAGATGACCATGAAGCAAGGTAATGCAGATGAACATGTATTCTCTATAGACTCACATTATTCAAATCATATAGTAGGGACAAGGAGTCTTGTAGAGAAGATGGAAAATGTGAGGACTTCATATGGTAATATGAACCTATTGAGCAAGGTATTGTATGTGCAACCTCATAAGTAGGTGAGATTATTGAAAAAGGATTCCAGGTTAGATCCACAATGAATGGAGCATTTGTTGAGATGCACATAAGGGATTCAAGAGGATAGCACGAGGAAAAAAGTGAAGTGGACTATTTACATTTGAGCTCCAAGACACTAGAAACATTGCTTTGTTCAATTATGGTAGTTAAACCTTATCATAATTAAAAATTTTGCCCAAAATTTTAGCTCATATAGATGAAAGGGCTCAAATGAAAATCAGTAGGGATCAGATTGTGCTTGGTTTACCAATTGTCAGTATGTGCATGTGTATGTGTGTGTCTATGTATGTGTAGGTGTGTATGTGTATATTGGTGTGTTTGTTTGTGTGTGTGTGTGTATATATATATATATATATATATATATATATATATATATATATATATATATATATATATATGTGTGTGTATATATATATATGTGTGTATATGTGTGTGTGTGTGTGTGTGTGTGTGGGTGTGTATGTGTGTGTGTGTGTATGTATGTATCAATGTGCATGTATATGCATGTGTATATGTATGAGCATGCATGTGCATGTGCATGCATCTCCATTTACATCCTTATGTATGTGCATGCATGTGAATGTCCATATGAGTATGTGTATGTATGTGTGTATGTGTACGTGTGTGTATCTGTATGTTCAATGTATGTGCGCATACATGTGCATGTGTATGCGTATGCTATGAAGAAGCTTAAGAGCAGCATAGCTGCTGGACGGATCGAAAGGAAGAGACGGAAAAAAAGGTATTCATTATTTCGAGCTGAAATGACAAGTGTCTATGTCAACATCAGATCTATATAAATGAAAGCAATCAAATAAATGTAGAAAGTGCTTCTGCTGCATTAGACTGCTCGATGCAAGTTAATGTAGAAAGTGCTTCTACTGCATTAGTGTTGTATATTATTGAACAAGGCATTGTTAAAATGTTAAATATTATTGAACAAGGCATTGTTAAAATGTTAAATATTATTGAACAAGGCATTGTTAAAATGTTAAATTATTAATGTATTAATATGTTTTTGATGTTTTTGATATAGCAGCTCAAGGTTCGTGAGGAGCGTGCAAGGCGTGAAAGGGCGGACATCAATAATCCGAATAATTATTATTTATTTTGTAAATAAACCTGCGTAGAAGGTTCTATTGTTAGAAAAGTAATGGTTAGAATAAGGGTCGTTGTAGACCGCAGTTTCTATTATTTAAAGTAATGGCTTTCTGTAAAAGTTACCAACTTTTAGTTTCACGCCTGCTTTTCAAAGCCGCCCTCATGTAACCACTATTTTCGACGTAATCAAAAGTCCTATAAATACATGCACTCTGTGGACTGTCGAAACAGAGTGCGTGGGGGGAGATTGCACTTAATACTACGTTGTGTCTCGTCTCTTGTTGCATCTATTCTCTGTGTGTTTTCTGTGTCCGTAATCTCTGTATGTGCGTGAGTAAGATCCTGACAACAATTAGACTGCTCAATGCAAGTTGCTATTCTCTCTTCCGTCGAAACTTTTACATATGTACGACGCAAGGAAAGGAAAGGAAAGCTCGATGCAAGCTGCTCCATGAACTGATTCTGAAAGTTGTATGCCAGATACTTTAATACGAAAGGACAATTCTCGAACGATTTCGGACCTGTAGGATCGAGTGTGTGTTTTGCACAATCACTTTACCCAAAAGAAAGAATATTTACATGCAGTAGTTCTCCGTTACCACTTCTGTTTGTCGTCGCTCCAAGTCTAAGCGATCTAATCGCGTTTGAATTTGCGTTCCATACTCACTATGGTCACTTTCAGCTGCATGCTTATGCTACTTGAGGCCTTGGTAAGAATCGAGATCTACCTCGAAGCTCTAATATTCCACTTCAGGCCTTGGTAATAAATATACAGTTGCTGTAAGTCCTTTGAAACACGTGACTCCTTATATAATGAAGTACTGCTTAACAAATCTCACTTCGTCACGTGCGCATCGGAGCAGAGTGATTCCCGAAAGCCTGTGTACATTTTTAGGTATGCAGAACATGTAAGAACACCTTCCATCCGATTTTCTGAATTTCTTCTTGTTTTTTCTTCGTGAACTGTAGCATACGACCACTTGTTCAAACAGAAATCTACATATTTTTATTCGATGTGCATCATTCTCTGTATTAATTCGGCGCAGTATTTCGCACTAGCAACTTTTGGCAGTCTGCCACATGAGAACAGACTTTTTGGTCTCAATTAAGGGAATCTGGTCCAATTCAAGGGCGAATAAAATATGTGGTGTGCCACCATGGTGCAAACGTTGTCATCGATGCATCGAAGATTTAGCTCACCTGTTCTTCGATTGCCCCAAGTCCCGTATTATTTGGCTTCATGTGACACGGGTTTTGAGACTCACACACCAAATCAATTGGCAGCAGGTGCTGTTGAGTGAGGCGGTCGGTTGTTCTTCGAGGGTGTGGAATGCCATCAGGGGTGAGACTCTTTGGAAGATTTGGAGGGAGCGACGTGCTGTCAATTTTGACCAAACTCCTAAGGAATGGTCGATCGAGAAATCATTGTTTCTTCTAGGTAAAAGAATCTCCCGAGATAAGAGATCTCCACCGTTTAGACATCACTGTATTTATGTCCTCGAAAAAAACAAGTTGAAACCCAAATGAGTCCCACATGAGGGTGATGATAGATTTATCCACCTCATTTGTAATGCCCTCTAGCTTGCCATACTTCATCCCCTGCTTTGTGGGATTTGGGGGGTCCCATGGGCACTAGTCCCACTCAATTGTAACTTTTCTTCTTTACTTTAATTAAAGTCCGAGAGAGTAGGCTAAGGCCGAACTTCCTTTTATTAAAAAAAAAAAAACTTTTGGCAGTTTGGTTCCCGTCGGAACTTCTACATATCTACGATGCAAGAAAAGGACATACAAGTTGCTTCTGCTGCATTAGATTGCGCAACTTTTGGCAGTCTGTTTCGTGATTACTTCTGCCGTGGGAACTTCTACATATCTACGACGCAAGGAAAGGACAGACAACATACCACAAACAGCTGGATGCAAGTTGCTTCATGAACTGATTCTGAAAGTCGTATGCCAGATACTTTATTACGAAAGGACGATTCTTGGACGATTTCGGATCTGCTAGGATCGAGTGTGCGTTCCGGACCTCGGGGAAAACAAATATGGCTGAAATGCATCAACTTACCCAAAAGAAAGATTATTTACGTCCGGTATTTCTCCGTCACCATATGTATTTTTCGTGGCTCCAAGTGTAACGGATCTAATCTCGTTTCAATCTGCGTTCCATACTCAGTATGCTCGCTTTCAGCTGCATGCTTATCATTAAAGGATTATAAGAAGCTCTAATATCTCACTGGAAGCCCGGGCAAGAAATATACAGTTGCTGTAAGTTTTTTCAAACACGTGACTCCATAGCAAAGAACATGTAAGAACACCTTCCATGTAAGAGCACCTTCCATGTAAGAGCACCTTCCATGCGATTTTCTGACTTTCTTCCCGTTTTTTCTTCGTGAACTGTAGCATACGACTATTTGTTCAGTCTGAAATCTGCATACTTTTATTCGATGTGCAATACATGATATGGATAAATGAACTTTGTTTAAAGTCATTACCTAAAGTTAGAAATGACAAGTAATGGCTGTAGAATTCTTTTAGAAGATGTGATCCTACTTATTCATAGTGAATCAAGGAAAATAGATTATGAAAAAGTTGTTAAAATGAATTTCCTTACAAATATCTGAATGTATATGACTTGTTCTTATAATTCATATTGGAACATTAAGAGTGAACATGGGAAATGGGCTTTGGAGATTGACTATCACAAAGGAATTATCACTTGGATGTCTTGTATAAATATGGGATGAGTGGATGTGAGCCATTAGCACATAAAGGGTACACACTTGAAGGCATTTGATCATATAGAAGTATTATTGGGTTACAAATAGAAGGCCAACTTAGCATGTACTATAAATCTATTATCCCAACTTCACAATGCACCTACTAATGTCCATTTGAATGCAAGAACAAGAATAATCATGTAGATAAAAAATATAGTGAGATATGTATAATGTACTCTTTCAAGAATGAATAAGAACATAAAGGATTTAGTGATGTTGTTTGCATTCCCTCAAAGGAGGAGAAAAACGAGTGTGTCACCTATGTATTGATGACAAAAAGAGAGGTCACTAGATGGATGTCCAAGACGCAACAACTAGTTTCTCTATCTTCTACATAGGTTGAGTACAACTCCTTTTCCCTTGCTTCATGTGACATGATCTGGATTCATAATCTACTCCACGACTTGGATGTACAAGCTATAGAGTTTTCTTTATGTGGAGGTCGTATTTCAAGAATTCAACTACGTACAACCTAGTATTTCGTGGAAGGATCTAGCGTATAGAGCCTCAATATCACTTAATCAAAGGGAAAGATGTAGCAAAAAAATATGACATCCATCACATAAACAATAAGGAATAGGTTATAAAAATTATGATCGAGCTCATGGGAGCAACCAACTTGCAAAAATGCAAAGAAAAATTTGAATATGAAGTACATCAATGTCGATTATCTAACTTGAGCTTGAAAAGCACTGTAAATATTCTAGTTATTTACAATCACAAATGGCTAATAATTAATAAATGAATCATCACCGTATAAAAGATTACAACCAATTAAAAATTCTCAATTACGTTCAAGAATAAACTTGAGGATAAATTTTCTAGTTATTAAAGATTCATATAACTCATTAAATAGCACTCTATGTTTTACACATCATTGGAAGCAACCCACGGCTTCTTCCATGTGTTTAGATCTTTTAATTTAGTGAATATTTGTATACATTATGTGCATGTTTGCTAAGCTACTCAGCCTACTTCTTTATCCCTACACATAAACAAATATCTTTCTCTAGCTGTATCTCTTTGTACAAGGCTTGGATTGCAAATTTATTTATTTTATTTAGTAGTTTTCTTTATACTGTTCATTCTTAATGTATCCTTTAATTTATAACTTCTCAACTTGCAAATATAGAAAATCATTACCCAATGTTTATTCTCTACAGAGTGTAAATATACACTTGGTTGTGAGCTCACATAAACACATTTTAGAGGTACAATCAGCCTCAGGACCACCTATTTGTAAGGGAACACCTTAGATGACCTTGAGGAAAAATTATTACCTTTTCACTATGAAAAATAAGGAAGGTAACCAACCCCTGAGTATCAGAAAACTTGAGGGTGGCCACGTTATCATGTATAGTCTATAGGCAAGCACAAAGTACTTGGAAGAGTCCTAAGGTGACAATACTTCATGGAATTTGGTTATCGGGTGGCCGTAATTCATGGAAAAGTGTCCTTGGCCTACCATACATCATGGAAAATTGTCCTTGGGTGAGCATACTTCATGAAAAACGGTCCTTGGTTGCCCATTATTCATGCAAAAGAGTCCTTGTGGAACCAACAATCATGCAACACTAGGTGGCTATTTATGTAAGCCACACCTAAGGAGACCATCTTCTATAATTGATTTGGGACCATGTTTTACATTGCATTAGGTAACACCATGTACCTATTTGCACTTAAGTGTCAATGGTTATCCTTCTTGATTAATATTGGGTTTTTCTTAGAGTTTGTGTCAAGGATAGTTGAAGATGATCTCCTCCTATTGAAAATCTATGTAAATGATATACACTAATGGTAAGTCCTACTCAATGTTAATGTGCAATTGCAACCCCTACAACTCACATGCTAATTCACTACCTATATGTGACTCTTTGCACACCTATAGGTGACACTTTCTGATATGTCCACACATAAATGAGGTAAACAATACTTGCTAATACTTTTTTCCCTGATGAAATGATAATGCACCTTGATATGTTTTGTTCTAACATGGAAAGTAGGATTCCATGCTACCTTCATGCTACTAAGAATAGAACAATAGATGATGCTAGGCTTTTTCACTTCCACATCAAAATCTACAAGTAGCATCTCTAACCATGATGCTTCACATGCTGCCACTAGAGCACCTCTATACTCAGCCTTTGTACTTTAAAAGCAATATTTGGTTGCATTTTTATGCTCCATGTAATAGCTCCAGTTCCAAATGAGAATATAAAGCCACTACTAGATCTTCTACATAGAGTATTACCAACCCAATGTACATAGATGTATCCATGAACCTGCCAATTTAATATCAAACTTCCCATAATTTTTGTGTACACAAGAGCATTTTTTATTGGTTACTTGATGCCGTATCCAACTTCCAATTCTAATCTAATGGCATAAAAATTGGCTTACAATCAACCATAAAATATGTTTGTAGCATACTCAATGCATATTGCCTTTTTGACATCCATACGCTTATTTCTGTGAGTACAAACTTAGTGCCCAAAAAATCATGTAGCACACCAAGATCTTTCATGTAAATTTCTTGCATAAAGACCTTGTTTACCTCTTTAATGCTTTCTTCATTTTCACCACCTACTAGCAAGTTGTCAACATAGATAGTTGCAATCGTGATGCCATCATTATCCTTCCTTGCATATAAAGAATGATCTACATCACAATAGAAAATCCAATGGTGGTTAATTAATCATAAATCCTTTCATTCATAGAATGAGGGGCTTTTTTAAGCCCAAACAAAGCCTTATGCAACATGGAAACATATTATCGGTGCTTTGAATCCTCATATTCTTGTGGCTAGTCAATGTATACTTCTTCATAGAGCTTACCATGTAAGAAAGCATTCTTCAATTCCTTCAAATTCAAAGTCCATCCTTTTGTTGTAGCTAATGCAAAAAGTGCTCTAACAAAGACCATTTTAGATACAAGGTTGAACCTTTCCTCATAATCAATGCCATATGTCTATGCATATCACGTTGCTATCAATTTTGCTTTGTATGTTCTTATGCTACCATCACCATTATGCTTTACCTTGTATACTTCTTCCTGAAACTCACCATGTAAGAAAGCATTCTTTACATCCGTCTCATGCAAAGTCCATGGTTTTGTTGTAGTTAATCCAACAAGTGATCTCATTGTAAAGTTTTTCCAAAGGCCTGAGCATTTACTCTTAATCATTGCCATATGTTTGTGCATAACCTTCTGCTAGCAATCATGCTTTATACATGCTTATACTACCATCACCATTATGATTTATGTTGTAAAACAATTTGCAGCCTTTGGGTTTCTTTTCTGATGGTAATGGAACCAACTTCCATGTTTCATTTCCATAAAGTGCAGCCATCACCTCATCCATATCTCTCTCCCAATTTGCAGTTATGCATTTTCAAAACAAGAAGGTTTAACATCTTATATTATATTGGTCATGTATGCACAATGACAAGCCATTGAATTCTCATATGTCAATAATTGCATTGAGTTTTTCATCCTCCTAGATGTTGTTCGTTTTGGATCACTTCTCCTTGTGTCATGTGCATGTGCCTTTCTTAATTCTAGATTCTTCATAGAGGGAAATCCAAGCTTCTCATCAAGGTTCTTTTATGAAACACTTGAATCTCCATCAATATCTTCAAACTTTGTAGATGTTTTAAAACCAAAAGAAAGGGTTTCTTTACATTTCTTCAATGTGGTTTATGAGGTTTTTGGATAGAAATTTTGATGCAATGTTCCACTCCATAGATCTGATTTGGAATTATTTATTTATGATGCATAAAGTTGACTCAAATCTAGATATTCTCCACATGCTTATTTAGTATTTCCTTTTTTATTTGAGTGAAGATTAAGTCCTTCATTGGAATTTTGATAGAAGCTTGATTATTTCATCAGACACCACATCTTTGCTTACCTTCACCTATAATGTGAGTGGGTCCTAATAACATTTATATATCTTTTTCTCAAGAGAGTACCCAATGAAGATACATTCTCCTCCTTTTAAATCAAGATTCATCCACTCATCTAGAACATGTACATATGCTATAGAGCCACATACTTTGATATGTGATAAGTTTTTATTTTTACATGTAAACTTCTCTTTTGGGGTAATTCGACATACAACAACACTTAGAGTTATGTTCATCATGTACAAAATAGTGTGCACAACTTCTTCCCAACAATAATGAGGCATATTCTTCTCTGCCATCAAGGCTCTTACTATTTATGCAATATATTTTTGCATTCAACAATGCCATTCTGTTTTGGTTTGTACATGCATGAAAAGTCTCGTCCGATTCTATGGCTTTCTAGAAAGATACTAAGCTCATTTCACATATATTCAATTACTCCATTAGATCTTAATGTTTGAATATAATTTCTTGTCCACTTTTCCACCATAGTCTTAAATTTCTAGAAGTGAGCACCTTCCTCTTCTCTTTCTTCTCATTCCTTTCTTCAACAATCAACATGGACACTAAAGCAACAAAATTTCAAATATTTTTCTTCGTTTAAATAGAAGGTCAAAATTGCTTATATGCAGCTCCTTAACCAATTAGAGCACACTTCCACCTTATCAAAATCATCATCTACATTCATGCCAACATACACAAGTGACTCACATATGCTTTTGAATTTTATGATGTAATCAATTATCAACATGCTCATTTTCTCTAGTGTATGCAATTCATCCTTGAGTTGCAATTTCTGTGACTTTGTATTGGTCTCATACAATGCAAAAAAACTACTTCAAGACTCTTTTTGAGTATTGGAATCCTATATGTGTGCATTCATGGTATCTTTTATGCTACCAAGTAGCCAATACATTATGTTTTGTGCTCCTTGATTGCATTCCTCATATGCTTTTGGCTGGCCCACAATCGGATTCCTCTTTGGTAACTACGAACCATTTTTTATCTCTCCCTTGATGTACTTTGAGTATGCTTTTCCCATCACAAAGCTCATCACTCTCAATCTTCAATCATGGAAGTTGTCCTTCTAGAGCTTATTGCTGATAAGCTAATGCATTCCATCTGTGCTTGCCATTTCTGTAGGAATTTGCAACACTATAAACCCACTAGCAACAATACCTCTAGTTGAATATTATCATAGTGTTGTGTGATAGTAAGATCTTAGAAAAACATAATTTTCGTGTATCAACAGTACACAGAATCACTTGAAATCACAAAATTCATTCACAATGTTAATTGTATTTATGGAAGGATATTCTTTTGAGAAGATGTAAAATTGTTTCTCTACATAATGTGTTGAAAGAAGAAGCATACATAATGTTTTTGATGATTTAAATCAATGAATGTGCATTTCAAAGCAAAAACGACCTTTATATAAACTTAAATAGACATTTTCAAGGATGCATTTTTGGAAACGCTTATTACTTAACTTTTGTAAGGCTTTTGATCATCAATTTATCATTGTTCATGATAATAAGCATGCATCAAATTTTTAAAATATTATCATGGAACTCTTTGATATGGAATATATAGCATTGTTTCCTTACTTTTATCCATTTACGTTATACACATAGATATGATTTTTGCACAAGAAATATGTATACATTAAACTAAAAAATTATCTATGTGTAATTGAAATCTATCCTAAATCCCGTTCCATAAAAATTGAGATTGAATGCTAGCACATGTAGAGTTTCAAAAGACGATACCATGTATAGGAACATTGATAGAAGGCCAATGTAACTCACAACGATAAAAACTATTTTTTGCTACATTATCAACATTAAGAGTGAAGCTACATAAGTTCTCAAAAACCCACAATTGAATGCATTCATGTAGAAATTAAAATATTTGTTTGCTTCCTCAGACTATGAATCATATGAATAGGCTGATGTTGATGTGATACTACATGAGTATACTAATCTGGATTGCTTTAGTATTGTTTTTAATAAATGGTCTATGAGCTATCTTATCTCCTCATTAGAGACTGGTGCTATCACATGGAGCAGTGAAATCTAATGTAATGATATAAATGTGTCTTTGTTTGAGGCTCTATGAATGTGGGAAATATCTCAACTTTAATTCCTTGTGTTGAAATATTTAACTGAACGTTAGATGATGGTAAAAACATTTTTGGATTTATAAATCCTGTTATCTCACACAAAATGATATTAAAAGGAATCAAAATTGTTGAACGCCTAGTGGAATCCACAAGAATGAAAAAGAAAAAATATGCACACTAAACATGGCTAGCTAAAAAATCTCCATTATGAATCATATTAATCTTGAGACTTAATGCTCAAACAGGAAAATAAAATGGAACAAATTAATTAAGTTGCATAATCATTTTTAAGATTTAGGTTCTCTATATTTATCATGAGTTGAAAGGCTAGTTAAGTTTTTCCTTGAGCGATCTCAACACCAAATAATTTGAAAAACTGAAACAATTGTTATTTAAGCTTTATACAAGGTCCAATGAAAGAACCTAAAGAAAAAATAGTTTCATCTTCATGATTTTACAATACATTTCATACACATAGGACCTGGGATACTAGCTTAAGATTTGGAAAGATGTGGACATTTTATAGTATTGAGATTCAAGCTTCAGCCTCAATCATAAGTGGACCATCATGTAGTATCCACTTGGAGCTATATGAAGAAAGATTTGAATCATAAAAAGTGAAAATTAATTTTTAATTTGATATTCCCTCAACAAAACCATATTTTGAATCACACTTAGGTGTGATTAAATGCTTGCAGTTTAGGAAAATTGATTCCTAGCTTGAAGGAAATCTTTTTAGCTCAATATAAAAACAAAAAGATTCTTGAAGGAATGATCTCATATGTGTGTGTGAGATCAATGAGGAGTGAGTAAGTTAGTGGACCCCTTACTAAGCAAGCAACTTCCTTGCTTGATTGATGTAACTATATTTTACCAGTTATCTCTCGCTCACATATTATTGTGTGATGATCTAGTTTTCTTTGAGTGCTAAACAAGTTTTACTTATACTTTCTCACTCATTTCTTGTAATATTTTGTTTTTTCTAGAGATCTAATCTAGACTTCTAATTTTTTTGCCGAATATTACTTGAAATATTTTCATATTCTTAGAGAACAAGGTGTAGAAGTGAGTAGGTGTCTATCTGTGTATGCCTTGTGAAGCCTATAATTTTGTTCTCCTAGTAGGAGTAATAGCTTTGAGTGACGTAACTTGCATTAGTGTGTTCTATATGTGCTTTTATGGGTGGGAAAGCTCTAGGGTTCAACTCTTAGTATTCTAGACAATCCATTGTTTCAGTGAAAAGTGGTTTTGAGAATGCCGATAAGGCCATCATTGTTTCAAGACTACATAGAAAAGTTGCTCATTCTCCCATGTTTGTTATCAGAGTATTCAAGGAGTACCAACAAAATCAATTGAAGAATATTAAAGTTCGATTTCTACTCAATTAAGTTCAAAATCATACATCAAGCAAACAAAAGTCCATTAGTGAAGAAATCGAGCATCAATATCATTTTCTGGACACATTTGAAGTTCATAGGTAAAGAAATTACTAATTCTCACTTCCTTTGCATTAAAAGAATCTACGAGATTGCATTAGAGCTTATCATGTCAGAATAGAACACTCAAATGGAGAAGCTGGATAAGAAATATTATCATCCATGGAAGTTTGTGATCTTTATTTACCTCATAGGAGAAGGATTATGGGATCTCATTGGTGGCACAAGTTTGAGAACTAGAAAAGTAGATAATCCAAATCGTAGTTAATTAAGGAAATTTTCAACATGGAATGAGAGAGATACAAGAGACATCTTGATATTATATAACATATTAGTTATCCCATGATAGGGAATATAGAATATTAAAAATATTTAAAGGAAAGTATGGTAAACTCTAGAAAATCTCTACTCTAGTTCAACCAAAGCTACGAAGATTCAATTGAAGAATGAACTTAAAAACCTAGGGAAAATAGCTAGTAGCAACATAAATGAAAATATTTTATAAATAAGAAAGATTTGGTGATGGATAGGGTTTCACATGTTGTCACATAGACGATGATGACCTAGTTCCAAGTTGCAACAAGGACTTCTTCTCAAACATGAAAGTTCCATCAACCAAAAGATGTGTGCAAACAGGTGATGGAACTCCTCATGCTATTACAAATGTAGATGATGTTATGCTGGGACGGTCTCATAAAGCCAAGTGCTTGAAACATGTACTTCAAATTCCCACTATCACAAAGAAGTTAGTTTTTGTAGGGCAAATGGTTGAGAGATAATTACTGATCAAATTCAAGTAGAAAGGATGCTTTGTGGAAAGACCTAAAGAGGTGTAAATATTGATAGCCAAAGGAAGGAAGTAGTGAAGGCTTTTCACTTTAGATGTGAAGGCTAAATTCAAGGAAATTACTTACTTCACATTTGGAAACCGGAAGGTAGTAGAATTTTACCTATGGCACATAAGGTATGAACAAATCAGCTCTAAGAGTTTTAACGACATGGAAAAGAAGAGGTCTTAAACTGTATAATCAAAATCTTCAGGCTTTGTGTGAAGCATGTGGGTTGGGGATACAGACCACATTACTAATCAAGAAGAGAGATTATGTGAGCTATCATCCACTTGACCTCATCCATAGAGATGTTTGGGGAGCAAGAAAGGAGAATTGCATTAGACGTAAGAGGCACCTTGTAACTTTCATTTGTGATTGTAGAGGGATGACTTGGCTCTCTTTTATGAAACATAAATTATATGTTTTCCATTATTTCAAAAAGATCGAAGCTATGTTTGAAAGAGAATGTGATTGCTACACTAAGTGTTTAAGGCCAAATGGAGGGTGAGAATACTTCTTCCATGAGCTCCTTGATCTCTTGGAGACTAATGGTATCAAAATAGAAATAACATGCAGTTACATACCACAACATGATGGTGTGGGAGAGAGGAACAATGGGTAGATTGTAGAATGTGCTAGGGCTATGGTGAAGACAATGAATATCCCCAATTGCTATTGGGATAATGGAGCAACCACAACTATGTGCATCATGCATAGAGATACCTTATCAATTACACATGCTACCATATCATATGAATCTTCGCACAATAGGAAGAAAAATATTTCACACTTGAGAGTCTTTGATTGAATATGCTATGTACTAATTCCAAATGAATTAAAGAATAATCTTGATAATAGATCACAAAAGTTGATTCTTTGTAAAGTATGCAGGCAAGCAGAAGATTTATAGGTGTTATAATCCCACAACAGAGAAACTAAAGCAATCTAGGGATGTCAGATTTGATGGAATCGTACCCTTGTATGCTTCAAATGTATATATGCAGACTAATGAAGATGAAAAAATAGCACTTCAAGAGATGAATGAGAGACCATGGCTCTAAGTAGACCAAAAATTCTAATGTTGAACCATCATGGGA
>CM035420.1:145514080-145529080 GCA_020310875.1 Ceratopteris richardii | reverse complement strand
TTTAAAATTCTGTGCAATTATTGTTATCTGCCTACTTAGAGGAGTGTTAAAGGGTATATTTCCCTAACGAGAACCTGCCTTGAGTAGGCGAAGTATTAGAGTTCATGGTGCTTGATCCTACTAAAAGTAGATACCCCAATACCTCCTCTACTGTTTGGCATGCCTAGTGGGACCCTTGCATTTCTGTGAGAGGCCGTGAGGATAATAAATAGTCCTTTTTTCAATATTTTTGCCCTATTGCATTTGCAAGTAGGTACATGACCCATACGCAAGTAGATAGAGAGCCTCTTCATGTACGAAGGAGCCTTAACCAGTCAGCTATATCTTTGACTAGTGAACCTAGCTCCCCTCTACCCTCCTTGAATTTATCTATTGATTTGGGCACAACACCACTGTGAAAGGAGAAGCATAGGAGAACATTAGACTTCTCCTTAGATACATCAGAAGAAATAGCAGTGCAAATGGAGGATCTCTCTCATTTACTCTCCAGACTCAATATCAAGCTCCCTACCTTCAAGGGACAAGCTTATGAGGATGTTGATGATCATGTGAGGAGGTTCATCTCCTTATGCCGTGGACGAGGTCTGGAGAATAGAGAGGATGCAATGCTGGTACTCTTCCCATCCACATTGGAAGGCCTCGCTGACAAATGGTACAGTCAATATGCAGATGGTCATTTTGCTACATGGGAGGCTCTGAAGACGGCGTTCTCTCAAACATTTCGACCAAGTGACTCCTCCGAAAGAGCTCTAGATCAACTAGAGAACCTAAAGCTAAGATCAGGTGAATCCTTTCATGAACTTCACACTAAACAAAAGCACTTGTTGCACGTCTGCCACATGCTCCAGGTGACTTCTTGGTTAAAACATGGATAGAAAAAGCTGTGCCAAGGTCATCTCAGCAGAAGCTATGTGAGTCTCTTAGATTGGATGCAACCCTCAATGCTTTTGTTGCAGCAACATCACACATTGAAGAAGCTAAGCAAAACTTTGAAGGGGATACACAACCGAATTATGCTACACAACTAGACCCTATTGGGCAACTGAGCAAGGAACTGGAGGCATTGAGAATGCAACAAAATCAACAAGAAGAGAAGGTCTTGCCACCACTGCATCGTACTGATGATGAAGTAGCCCAACTTCGCCGTGAGATAGACAATTTGCGGACCACTGAGGATATAAGAAGGCAGATTTGGTGTACAATATGTAACAACAATGGACATTCCAATTCTAACTGTCCTAACAAGATAAGCTGTCAATTTTGTTGAAAGGATGGCCATGAAGCTAGAGACTGTTACTACCTCAAGGGTACACATCAACGAGGTAACCCTCAAGCTTTGGATTCATATTATGCTAGTACTTCAAATGCACCTAATAGAGAGGAAAATCATACGACAAAGCCTAGATATAATAGGCCATTGATGTGTTATCACTGTGGTGAGTATGGCCATATGCAAAATACGTGTTCCCTTCCAGAAGATGCACCTCTTTGTCAACATTGTCCAGAGGCCAAGGATCACTATACCAAAGACTGCCCAAGAAGCCATCCTGCTCCAATCCACATGATTGCAGTCAAATTTATCCTACAATTGATTCCTTTTTTTTGTTTTTTTAATGGTTCTTCTAGAGAGCATTTATTTTTTAGCTCAAGAAATATATATATATATATATACCACGGGATACCAAAATCATGAGAGAGATAGATAGATAGATAGATAGATATGTAGATAGATAAATAGATCGACACACACACATACACAAACACACACACATATATATATATATATACATATATATATATATATATATATATATATATATATATATATATATATATATATATAGAGAGAGAGAGAGAGAGAGAGAGAGAAAGAAATTTCCATTAGTTCATCATGAATATTAGGAACTTCTCATGACGGAAAACGTTCGCATAGAATGCATGTCACCTGCTTCGGGAAACTTCATAACTGTGATTGAGGGGACATCTCAGGCGTTATTGTAAGAACCAGTGAATATATGTTTATATTTTCCATTTGATGCGATTGAGCACGATAGCTTACATGAAAACCACTATTGCGCTATTATTAGGGACTGTACTTGCTCTATAATTTCTTTAAGTAGAATTAATTGTGTATACGTGAGAGAAAGGGAGAGATAGATAGATAAGTAGATAGATAAATAGTTACAGAGAGACAGAGAGAGCTTGCCTTTGTGTTCCGTAAGGAGGGCGTCGTTATCCGAAGAGCATGTGCATCACATGGATTCTAGGAGATCCTAAAGTTTTTAGGGGCTTCTAAGAGCTTTGAAAACAAGATCCTAAAGTCAGGAAACGCCGATGGTCCCGAAGAAATATTAGTGACAAGTGACTGCAATAGTAATTTAAAGCCGTAACATTGCCAAAATCATCAACTCCTCTTCGAATTATGTGTTACTTGGCCAAAGTTTTAATAAATAGTGCACAGGGCAAATAAAAGTCTTTCAGGAACGTTTTCTTTGCCCAAACGACGGCGGAATTCTTCCTTGACCAGGTTTATGCTCGAATATTCAACATCTTACCTCGTTTGTCGTGAGAAAACATGTTGATAGACAGCAACGAGGATTGATAGACAGCAACGAGGATTGACATGTTTTGAGGGTGAATAAAAGAAGGCTACTTGAGTATGTGGAATTTCTGAAGAGTCTGAAAGTCCAAGAGCATAGAAGCCCAAGCGGAAGTACGAACCTGTCATAATTTGGAATATATGTTCTCAGTTATGACAAATACAGTCGATTAAAATCCAGTCAAAACACTCAAGCGTAAGTAGCAGCCTGACTTGAGTAGCAATATATTGCCAATTATGAAAGACATACAAGATTAAAATCTACTATGGTTTCTCTGTACGCCCCTAACGGGGACTTGGAGAGGCTGAACACTTGGACTTCTCTTGACTCGCTTCCCCACAACGTGCTTATATGTGGAGACTTCAACATGGTGGAGGACCCTATGGACAGATGGATGGGCAAGGGCAAGGTCATCGACAGTCGCGAGAAAGAAACGTGGGACATGACCAAACTCCACTTGGATCTGGTCGAATTCAAAGACTCGAATGGCTTTTCCTGGTCGAATCTCCAAGCGGGCGAGGATCTGAGGAAAGCTAGACTTGATAGATGCTACATCTCTCAGAGCTTTACTCATCTGTGGGGCCACCCTTCCATCACGCAACACACTGACCTCACCATCTCCGATCACTACCCGATCGTTATCTCTTTTCAACCTCCCAACAAAACCCACAAGGCTCCGTGGTTCCATGCCAACGCTTCCACCTTCTCTCTCCCCTCTATCCATCAAGAGATTGCCGAGGTGTGGAAGGTGGCATTCGCCTCTGGCTTGGCCCCAGCCAAGTGCTGGAGAAATGCGGTCGACAAGTCTCGCAAGATCATGATCAGGACCAAGAAGATGCTCGAGACGGTGCGGCGGGCTCGTAGGGAAGCGCTTTACCACAGGCTCTGGCGACTCGAGGAGGAAGTGAACAAAGGAGAACACCAAGCCCAGAAAGGTCTCCGGAAAATCAGGGCAGCGTTGAGATACGAGGAAGAAATACAAAGGAAGAACTTGCAAATCTTCTTCAAGGAGTGGTGGGCTGGAAAAGCCGACAAACCCACCAAAGAGATGTGCAGTATACTTAAAAGGAAACACAACAGAGAGACGATTCCCCTACTGCTAGACCCACATGGCAATGTATGCGACTCGGAAGAAGATAATTTTCGCATCATCGAAGGGCACTTCATGTCAGGGGAGCACTAGATTGTGCTCTCTGACTACACAAGACAAGATTTCGGAAACACAGTTCTGATTACAAGAATACCCACGAAGGGAAAATGCTACAAGAATATACGATCGATACAAGATGTCCCACAACCCGGGACCAATAGGTATGGAAAACTCGACTAGAGATGATACAGGAGATCCCACAACCCGGGATCGTAGGTAGGAAACAAGATATCTCGATTACAAGAAATCCCCTCAGGGATATGAACTGGATACAAGAAATAACTAGAAAGGATCTCGTACTACGAGATTACAATAGGACAAGAAAGGATGTCCACAATACAAGACTAGACAAGACTAGAGCTAGAAACAAGACTAGAACTTGAACTGGAACTTGAATGTACTTACTTGGAGGTCACGACTCCTTGAGCTCCCAAGACTGGCATTGGCAAGACTGATTATGAATGTGGCCAACCCCTCCTTATATAGGTTTTCAAGGGCGGTTCCCAAGGCGGTTGCGAACTGATGATGTCATCATGATGTCATCGATTTGTAACAAGACCTCCCAATGTCAGAATTCAGCGAATAGACAGTTGATCTTGGGGTTTTGGCACATTCCGGACGCAATGGAAGCATTGGTTTCTCCTAATTCTGAACCAATCATGAGATACAGGGTTCACATGGAATCTTAGGTTCAGGATGGTTTCCTTCGTCCATGACATCACCTCCCCCTCAAGCGACGAGTTCCACGAGGAGCGGTCATGTTATCTGGTCTCGGCTTCGTTGGATTTTTCTTATGGAATTCTCGAACCTTGATTGGTGCTCTCTGAAGGTTTTCTGCAGGTTCCCAAGTACGATCACTGATGTCATACCCTTTCCAATGAATAAGGTATTCCAATCTTCCCCGGGATATTCTGGAATCTAGGACATGCTCGACTTCAAATTCTTCATGATCATCAATCTCAATAGGTGGTGAAGGACTAGGTCTCTCCCCCCTCAATGGTGAAATCTGATATGGTTCCAACATGGATACATGGAAAACTGGATGTATTCTCATGGTACTCGGTAACTGGAGTTTGAAGGTGACTGGATTAATCTTGGCCAAGATGGTAAATGGTCCAAACTTTTGATGATCTAACTTTGCACAAGGCCTTGAAGTTTGTAAATTGTTTCGGAGTAACCATACTTTATCCCCAATTTGATACGATGGATTCTGGACACGATGTTGATCTGCATAGTACTTATATTGTTGTTGAGCTTTATGGATCTCTTCCTTCAGTTCTTTGTGAATGTCCATCAGGTACTGGGCCTTGTCTCTGGCAGCTGGGTTCTTGACATGATTTGAGAGTTGTATATCCATCCTTGGATGTTGTCCATAGTTTGCAAAGAAGGGAGTTTGCTTAGTAGATGCATGAACACTATTGTTATAGGCAAACTCTGCAAAGGGTAACAACTCAAACCAGTCATTTTGGTGATAGTTGCTAGTGCAACGGAGATATTGCTCCAGGACTTGATTCACTCGTTCTGTTTGTCCATCAGTCTGTGGATGATTTGCTGTAGATAGTTTAACTTGAACACCAAGGAGCTTGCAAAGACTGTTCCAAAAGCTGGATATGAACTGTGGACCTCGATCACTGACAATGTCATCAGGCAATCCATGAAGCCTAAATATGTACCTAAGAAAAAGTCTGGCAGTGGCTGCACCTGTGATTGCCTTGGTAGTTGGAATGAAGTGTGCCATCTTTGTAAATCTATCCACAATAACAAGAATGGCATCATACTTATCTGACTTTGGTAGATCTGTGATGAAATCCATCGACAATGAAGCCCATGGCCTTTCTGGAATAGGTAGAGGTTGCAAGAGGCCATGAGGTTTATGTCGGGGTACCTTAGATCTATTGCAAGTATCACAGGTTCGAATGTATTCTTTGACTTCCTTCCACATCTGAGGCCACCAAAAGTCCCTTGATATGAGTTCTATTGTTTTATTTACTCCAAAATGTCCTGCTGCAAGGTTGTCATGGCGTTGTTGAAGTACTTGGATCCTGGGCTTTCCTGGAGGGACATACAATAGGTTCTTATAGAGTAGTAAACCATCCTTTTCCTGAAATTCGTTTACTTCTTGGAATTTTCCTTCTTGAGCTTTCTGCTTAACGTTACAAAACAATTCATCCTGTGGTAGATTCTCACGGATCAACTGATTCAAGGCTGAATCTTCATGATGGCTTGAAGAGATAGCTGCTAACTGGAGATGCTCGGGCTTGAGTAATACACTCTCTTGTTGATCAAAGGCCTCTTCACCCTTCTTTGGTGCAAGGTAAGATCTTCTGGATAGGGCATCTGACTGACATTGATGACGTCCTGGACGGTATGTGATGACAAAGTCGAATCTGGATAAAAAGTTACTCCATCGAGATTGCCTTCTATTGAGGATCCGGGTGGTCATAAAATACTCTAGGTTCTTGTGATCTGAATATACAATGACTTTATGAGCTGCTCCTTCTAGATGGTGACGCCAGGTATCAAACGCGTCTACTATGGCAAGGAGTTCTTTATCATGAATTTCATAATTAATTTCTGGAGGGGAAAACTTCCTTGAATGATATGCAACTGGATGTAGTTGTCCATCATCTCCATATTGGGAAAGAATGGCCCCTAGAGCAAAGTCCGATGCATCTGTCTCAAGGAAGAAGGGCTTACTAGAATCAGGATGAACTAGGATTGGAGCAGTAGTGAATGCTGATTTCAAGGTCTGAAAGGCCTTCTCTGCTTCTTCGGTCCATGAGAATTTGGAGTTCCCTGTAAGCTTGGTAAGAGGTGTCACTATCTTGGAGTAATCTCTGATGAATATCCTATAGAAATTGGCAAACCCCAAAAAACATTGTACATCTCGAACACATGAAGGTGGTTGCCAATCAAGGATTGTCTCAATCTTCTTAGGGTCCATAAAAATTCCTTTATCTGATACTATGTACCCTAAAAATTCCACTTCTGTCTTATGAAAAGAACACTTCTCCAATTTCGCATACAATCCTTTTTCTCTTAGTTTCTCTAGGACTATCTTTACATGATCTTCATGATCCTCTAGATTTTTTGAAAATATCAAGATATCATCAAGGTATATTACAACAAAATCATCTAAATATTCTCGAAAAATATCATTCATCATATGTTGGAAGACAGCTGGAGCATTTGTAAGACCGAAGGGCATAACTACATATTCAAAATGCCCATACCTTGTTCGAAATGCTGTCTTCCATTCGTCTCCTTCTCTGATCCTGACAAGGTTGTAAGCTCCTCGAAGATCAATTTTCGTGAAGAATTTTGCTTTTCCAAGGCGTTCCAAGAGCTCTGATATGAGTGGTAGAGGGTATCTGTTTTTTATAGTGACTTTGTTCAATCCACGATAATCTACACACATCCGGAGAGTCCCATCCTTCTTCTTTACAAATAGAATAGGAGCTCCTGCTGGAGACTTCGAGTGTTTGATAAACCCCTTTGCTAGATTCTCATCAATGTTCTTGCGTAGTTCTGTAAGTTCCTCTGGAGATAGTCTGTAGATTGGTCCAAAGGGTGGTTGTGTTCCCTCTTGAAGATCTATGGGACAATCATAAGGTCTATGCTCTGGAAGGATATCTGCATTCTTCTTTTCAAAAACATCTTCAAAGCCGTTGTACTGATTGGGTAGCTGTACTGGATCATCTTTCTTGGATTCTTGAGCTGGTATGGCATAGATCATATATGTAGGTTCCTTCCTTACTGCATGTATGAAGGCTTTAGCTCCAACATATGTTGGGTTCTTCTGGATATCTCGACGGGTGATTTTATTCTTTTCCCAATTAATTTCTGGATTATGTTTCTTTAACCACGGCATTCCGATGATAACCATATTTGCTGGACTCGATATTACATTGAAACATATGTGTGAATCATGGTCACCAAGGTGTACTCTTAGTGGTATGGTTTCCATGGTTATATTCCCCGATGCTAGAGGCCGTCCATCTACTACTTCGGCTACTACTGGTCTGTTCTTTCGAAGTACTGGAATTCCATGTTTCTTAACGAGTCCTTCATCAATGAAACATGAGGACGCTCCTGAATCTACTAGAGCTATGAGGGAAAGGGTCTTCTTAGACAGGATTAACTTGACAGGGGCAAGACATGTTTCTACGGGTGTGGATGGAATTATGAGACCCTTTCGTATATCATGGTCCGGCTGTATGGTCTCTTTTACAACTGGACTTCCTCGTTTCCCTGCTCTACAAGGGTGGCTGCGACTTTGGAGTTTGTTCTCTTGTTGGGACAATTAACTGCAATGTGGCCAGGGTTTCCACAATATAGACATAATTTGTTATCCCTCCTTCTTTGTTTCTCTTGTGGTGTTAGAGGCTGGAACCTAGTTACATCTATCTGCATAGGTTCGGGCATAGTGTCATCTCTAGGAGTAGGCTGGAAAGGTTTCCATTGGCGAGGTCTTCCTTCTACTTGTTTTTCTTGTTTCCTTTCAAAAAGACGGTTATCACATTGAATGGCTTGGTTGATGTATTCATTCAATGTCTTCACCTCTGGCATCGTGAGTAGAAGGTCCTTCACGTCATCCCTTAAGCCCCATCTAAATTGGCTAATGAAATAATCTTCATGCCAAGTGAGGTCACATATCAATTGCCTAAATTCTGATGCATAGGTAGAGGCAGGGCGGTTACCTTGACGTAGCTTTCGAAGTTTTGTTTCTGCCACTCGACTCGTGTCTGCATCTCCAAATGTGGCGACAAGCTCTCCAAGAAATGCCTCATAATTATGAAGTACGGCCATATCCTTCTCCAAGATTGGGGCGAACCATGATAAAGCTTGACCATAGAGCAAGGTTCCAATAAAACCGACCTTGGATGCATCATCAGGGTATCTATCAGGCTGCATGCGAATGTACAATTTGACTTGTTGCAAGAATCCTCGAAACTTTGTACGATCACCATTGAACTTTTCTGGCATGCAAATCTTGGGTTCCTTCACAAATGATGTACTGGGCCGTTGGTTCACTTGAATACTCCCTTGATTCGCTTGAAGACTCCCGATTCGTTCTTGTAATTCTTGAAGGAGTGTACCTACATGCACTGGATGTCCCATCTCGACTTGTGTCTGTCGACGACTTAGGTCTTCGACTTGTTGTTGGAGACTCTGAAGTGATGCTACGATCTGTTCATAAGCGTTCTCCATGATGTCTGGTCTTGGATAGAAGATAGTCTTGCCAAAATGTCAGGGGAGCACTAGATTGTGCTCTCTGACTACACAAGACAAGATTTCGGAAACACAGTTCTGATTACAAGAATACCCACGAAGGGAAAATGCTACAAGAATATACGATCGATACAAGATGTCCCACAACCCGGGACCAATAGGTATGGAAAACTCGACTAGAGATGATACAGGAGATCCCACAACCCGGGATCGTAGGTAGGAAACAAGATATCTCGATTACAAGAAATCCCCTCAGGGATATGAACTGGATACAAGAAATAACTAGAAAGGATCTCGTACTACGAGATTACAATAGGACAAGAAAGGATGTCCACAATACAAGACTAGACAAGACTAGAGCTAGAAACAAGACTAGAACTTGAACTGGAACTTGAATGTACTTACTTGGAGGTCACGACTCCTTGAGCTCCCAAGACTGGCATTGGCAAGACTGATTATGAATGTGGCCAACCCCTCCTTATATAGGTTTTCAAGGGCGGTTCCCAAGGCGGTTGCGAACTGATGATGTCATCATGATGTCATCGATTTGTAACAAGACCTCCCAATGTCAGAATTCAGCGAATAGACAGTTGATCTTGGGGTTTTGGCACATTCCGGACGCAATGGAAGCATTGGTTTCTCCTAATTCTGAACCAATCATGAGATACAGGGTTCACATGGAATCTTAGGTTCAGGATGGTTTCCTTCGTCCATGACACTTCACGAGACTCCTGGGAACCTCGAACCCCCTCTCCCACCATAGAAGGGACTGCATGGCTGCCATTTCTAGGGTTTCCCCCCGGAGAATCCCACCCAACCTCCACTCCCTGCTCCATGCCCCGATCTCTGAATCAGAAATCATAGAGGTCATTGATGCCCTCCCGCTTGGTAAAAGCCCGGGACCCGACGGACTCACTAACGAGTTTTTTAAGTCCTTCAAGCTGGTGGTTGCCACCCCTCTTCGGTTGGTTTGGCAAGAAGCGCTAAAATTTGGTGCTCTTCCTTCCTGTATAAATAACGGAATTATCAAGCTGATTCACAAGAAGGGGGAAAAAAATAGAATCGAGAACTGGCGGCCAATTACGATGCTCCAAACAGGATACAAGATCGTCGCCAAAGTCATTGCCAACAGACTTGCGTGCCACCTGAGATCTTGGCTTAGTGAGGACCAAAAAGGTTTCATCAAAGGCAGGTCCATCCTGGAAACCATTGTGGATATTTGGGAAGGTATTCAATTTGCAAATGAGTCTAATCAAGATGTGGTCTTCCTCAAGATCGACTTTGACAAAGCCTACGATAGGCTAGAATGGGACTTTCTTCTGCAGTCGCTCCAAGACCTCGGATGTAGTCAGAAATTCACCAAGATGATCGCGACCCTTCTCGGCAACGCAACGACCCAAATCAACGTTAACGGCAAACTTTCGAAGACGATCCATCTTAAAAGATCTATTAGACAAGGGTGCCCTCTTGCCCCCCTTCTCTTTGCCATTGCCACTGAGGGGCTGAGCAGACTTGTGGCTCATCATGTGGAGGCTGGCAATATCAAAGGCCTCCAGCTACCCCACGACCACAGTCAAATCATCATGAGACTTTTTGCCGACGATATGAACGCGTTCGTTCACAATGATAATACCAGCCTGGAGACTTTCTGGAGGTGTCTTGATACCTATTGTGAGGCCTCTGGATCCAAAATCAACCACAATAAGACCGCCTTTAGGGCCATTGTGGGACATCAACCTGGCCCTCTCATGGATCATGGCTGTCAAATCATTCCGCAGGGCCAAATCTTTCGGCTGCTTGGAATCCCCTTGGGGTTTGGCGTCTCTATGGAGCAGCGATGGAACTGGGTGCTGGCCAAACTTGAAAACAAGCTCAATTACTGGAGAGGCATGCAAATCAATCTCGCTGGACGGGCGATGGTTATCAACACGTTCCTCCTCTCGTCTACCATCTATTTCCTTTCTTGCTGGAGACCAAATGAGCAAGGCCTGTCCAAACTGAATAGCATCTGCAGAAACTTTCTTTGGACGGGCGATCACAACAGAAGGGGGGTGCCTAAAATCAAATGGGCCACCTGCACCAGCCCTAGAGAGAGCGGGGGACTTGGCATCCTGGACATTGGGTGTATGGCTAACAAACTGGCGGCCAAATGGATGATTAAAGCTTGGTGCAATAGGGAGGCCTCGTGGGCCAAGCTGATCTTCAGAAACAAAAATGAGTTGGCCCTCACGGGGTCCCCGAACTGGAAAAACCTTGACATCATGACCCTGCTGTTCTCCCCGATTCCTGTCTTCCCGAAAGGCTCCAATCTCGTTTGCTCTCTCTGGAAGGGCTGGAACAAAGTCAAAAGCCTCACAAGAGTTAGTGAGGACTGGAAGTGGGCGGCCGGAATCAGACAAAACGACTCTATCTGGTTTCCGATACATGGCATCCGGAGTGTGGAGTCGTGGAACATTCATAATGCCAAGAAGTTATGTAACAAAGGATTCAAAAAATGGAAACACCTCTGGAAACATGACACCAACAGCTGGATCAACTACGAGGATATCGACCCTCACATAAACGTCTCCTACGAAGAATGGAACACCTTGCAAAGCAGATGCTTCGCTTGGGATCGTCACAAAACTCGCCTTCTCATGGGACACGATGCTCCGAACGCGCGTGGTCTCAAATGGCACAATGGCAATAGCCTACTCAAAATCCCGAACATCAAAGAAACGACTGACCTCCAGGTCAGCCTCAACAGGAAGTGGTGCCTGTCTTGGACGCGGCTTCGGTGGGACATGAAATTCATGGGTATCTGGCACCCACTTATAGAGATTAAGAAGTCTGTCCTCTTATGGCAAATTCTTCATCGAGGGATTTGGACTAACCATAAGGCAAGCAAAATTTGTGGGTTCCCTCCGTGGTGCAAGCGCTGCCACCGTGCAATCGAAGATGTCCCACACATCTTCCTTACTTGCCCCAACTCCTACAAAATCTGGCAGACGGTTGGACTGAAAATCAGAGTTCAGAAACAGCTTAGTTGGAAACAGGTCCTTTTGGGAGAAGCGATCGGATGCTCTGCGGCTCTCTGGAACGCAATCAGGGGGGAAGTCCTGTGGAAAATTTGGCGGGAGCGGTGTGCTCTCAACTTCGGCGACCCTCCCAGGGAGTGGTCGATTGAAAAATCTCTTTTCCTCCTTGGCAAAAGGATTGCCAACAGCAAGAAATCCCCCCCCTTCAGGCACCATCAAGTCCTCTTTTTGATCAACAACAAGCTCAAACCCAAGTGGGCCCCGCATGAGGGCGACGAGAGGGTGATCAACCTTCTTTGTAATGCAACCTAGGAATCAGCCAAGCTTCCCCTGCTTTGTGGGATTTGGGGGGTCCCGTGGGCACTAGTCCCCTTCCATTGTACCTTTGTTTCTTAATTTAATTCAAGTCCGGGAGAGTAGGCTATTGCCGAACTTCCTTTATAAAAAAAAAAAAAAAAAAAAAGATTAAAATCTACTCAATATATGGGATAGGTATTGTTGCTACATGCGGACATGTGCACTCTACAATCAAACAATAGAGGATAGAACAGGGCTAGAACATACTAGACACAAGACTTCGATTTCGAATGTGATGTTTTACTAGAGGAATCGCTACACTTTTCGTAATTTTGAAATTCTAAATGTTAAGCTCCAATATGCAACATACTTAGTTGATAGCATGATATAGCTTGAAAGCTTCATTGAACTTTCATAGCTTGACATACTCCAAATCTCCTGCCACCTTATCTGCATGTGGTCGATTTCACCTCTAATTAGTATCTACATACAAACTGAGAGGATTTTTTCTTTAACACAATTGTTACGAAGTTCTTTATGCTTCATCAGGTCATAAGATATAGAACTCTCCTTTACGTGTAAAAGTTTCATAGAGCTTTGAGGTCTGAGTAATTGACTGATTAAACCCAACAAATCGTGTCTTAGCAACATCTCTCATATTACTTGTGCCAAATGTCTCTAATCAGCCTCAAGGAAACGAGCTCTATTATATTTTGTTTCTCCTCCAGCAAAATTTTCTTTTCGCCCTTTCCAACTTCATTGCATGGATTTTGGTACATCTCCTATCCTCATTTGATCCCACATGATCTACATCAGAGAACTACAAATAAATATGATAAGTATACTATACGCCTTCAGTTATAGTCCATTTCAGAAAACGCAATACTCTCTTTGCTGCTTATGAGCGAGGCATATATTAAGAAGACAATTTTATATAATACGTCACATTTCGGCTCTTTATAGTAAGGTAGATCAACGAAAAAACAATAGATGAAAAAATACTAAAGACAAAATCGGCAGACCATCTGAAGGTTTAATTTCAATGTTTCTTATTGCATTTATCTAAGAAATTCTTTTCGACATCTAAGACCAAACCTTTGCAAGATGTTAAAAACATAATTTCTCTTCATTATCTAGGTACTATTTGATTTTCAAATTAAACTCTCAGGAAAAATCTTAGATATAGAAAAATTAAGATGTTGATACCCTTGTGTAGTTTATCCTTTATGTCGTTGACTCATTGCTTATTATTACCCGCAATCACTAATTCATCTACATTGATAAAAATGGAAATTATCTTTCTACCACTTTTCTTTATGGAAAAAGATAAAATTCTTTATCTTTTTACATATCCAGATGTTCCAAATCATCAATCAACCACGTGGTCAAACACGATTGGAATTCTATTATAGTACCTACAAACATGTTTATTAAGCGTGGTAGACGCTTTGACATCCAATCTGCCTTTGTACCTAATTACAAACCTTCTACATTCGCTTCATTTAAGATACTCATTTATTACCTTTAACTTTAGCATGCTTGTCTTGTCGTACCAACGATCAAGTTCTTTCTCGCTTAAGAATTTCGCTTTATACTGTACTCGTCCTTTCTTTCCTATGTGCTTACAAGATTTATGGAAGCTTCAAGACGAAGCACAACATTTGACGCTAATCAAACAAGGTACATATCGAGCCCTGAGTATGTTATCATGGAGCACGTAATCAATGGATAGTTAATTGTTTTAATGTGCAATCTTTATGTAAATCTCCCGCAATCACAAAACTTTAATCACATGAGAATACTAGAAGAGAGAAAATCTTGCACAACATAAGAAAATTGAATGCAGTAAGAAACATAACATAAGACGCATCAAGAAAGAGATCTTTGTATTATGATCTCAATCAGATACAAAAACATATGTAGCATAGTTTCGTAGAAAAGCCTCAACCCCCGACCACCCTCTCCTAAACATAATACTGAGAGAGATTATAAAATATTATCATACAAATTTTTTCTAGTATCATCCATTTCGAGTTCGAACTTTAACTTGAAAACACGATACACAAAGTGTTTTTAGAGAGATTATAAAATATTATCATCATTCGAAAACGTTTTCTATGCATCTTAAAGATTGTCTATGTAATAATTGTATATGCATCACAAACAAAAAAGAGCATCATAAACATTGTCTATGCAATAAAAATACAAAAGTTCGAGACAAAATAGTTCACTATCAATACGCATCCTACACATAATCATGAAAAACAGGATGATATGAACATTAAGAATATAGATACATGTAAATTTTTTTAATAAAAGGAATTTCCGCATTCGTCTACTCTCATGAACTTTAATTAAAAAGAAGAAACATGAAAGTGAATGGGACTACTGCCCTTGGGACCCTTGAATCCCACAAAGCAGGGGTGAGACTTGCGAATCTAGAGAGTGTTACAGAGGAGGTGAATGACCCTCTCGTCGCTCTCGTGCAAGACCCACTTGGGTTTAAGCTTGTTGTTCTCGATGTGAAACACTTTAAGATGCCTAAAGGGTGGAGACCTCTTCTAGTAGGAGATTCTTTTGCCAAGAACGAACAGAGACTTCTCAATCGAGTATTCTTTAGGAGGGTACCCAAAATTCTAGGCACCACCACTCCCTCCAAATCTTCTAGAGGGTTTTCCCTCTTGCAGTGTTCCACAATGTAGCT
>CM035420.1:145481580-145509080 GCA_020310875.1 Ceratopteris richardii | reverse complement strand
GTATAGAAAACAATGTAAGAAAGGTGCTTCTCAAGATCATTCGAATTTCATGGGCGGAATGTGGATCTCAGATGGCATTCAAAAGTAACAGAGTGAGTTGTGAAAGGGAAAGGAAGAAAAGGTTTGATGCCGCCAACCATTCGTGACGACGGCCTATTTTTATGGATCCAATTCAATTTCCTCACCTACCCCTTCAACTTTGGGCAATCAATCGGCGCATGATCAGTGGATGTGAGGAATCGGCAAGGCCCTCTTGGCCTCTTTGGAGCCTATAAAAACAAGGGAGTTGTGTTCATTTGGGATACAAGTTAGATATACACATTTGGATACATGCGTACAGAGGTCCTCTCTTGGCGTACATGCGTACAACGTGGGCTTCCCACTAGAGGGCTAATAGCACTATAGTGTGAAGAGAGTGGCTTGGTTTTCATTTTGTGTGAGTCAGTGTTTTTTTTATGCTCTGTTCCTTTGAGCGATTCTCCACCATTTGTATTGATCAGTACTAGTCTGCATATAATTGGTCCCTTGTGCTGGTTAAAAGAATCCATTGTATTGATGTTTTTTAGTCCTGGAGTGGCATGTTAGCCCTGAGCATGAACTTTTGAGCATCACTTTGATCTATCTTGTAATCATCTGATTCGAACTAAGGAGTGGATGATCTTCTTTTATGGTCATTTTGTCATTAATATTTTCTTGAGTATTCACAAATCTGGGCAATCATTGACATCTGCCTGCTCACAGGATTGTTAAAGGGTACACTTCCCTAAAGAGAACCCCCCTTGAGTAGTGGACGTATTGGAGTGTTTGCTACTTGTTCCTGTTAAAAGTACATACCCCAGTACCTCCTCTAGAGTTTGGCATGCACGGTGGGACCTTTCCATTTCTGTGAGAGGCCCTGAGGACGTTTGCAAGTAGGTACATGACCCATAGGCGAGCAGATAAGGAGCCTCTTCGTGTACGGAGGAGCCTTAACAAGTTAACTATAACTTCGACTAGTGAGCCTACCTCCCCTCTACCCTCCTTGAATTTATCTATTGATTTGGGTGCGACACCATGGTCAAAAGAGAAGCATAGAAGAACCTTAGAATTCTCCTCAGATACGTCAGAAGAAACAGGAAACAAATGGAGGATCTCTCTCATTTACTCTCTAGACTAAACATCAAATTCCCTACCTTCAAGGGACAAGCTTATGAGGATGCTGATGATCATGTGAGGAGATTCATCTCCTTATGCCAAAGACGAGGTCTGCAGAATAGAGAGGATGCAATGCTAGCACTCTTCCCATCCACATTGGAGGGTCTTGCAGATAAATGGTATAGTGAATATGCAGATGGCCATTTCGCTACATGGGAGGCTCTGAAGGCGGCGTTCTCACAGACATTTCGACCTAGTGATTCCTCGGAAAGAGCTCTAGATCAGCTAGAGAATCTAAAGCTAAGATCAGGTGAATCCTTTCATGAACTTCAAACTAGAACAAAAGCACTTGTAGCATGCCTGCCGCATGCTCTAGGTGACTTCTTGGTTAAAAAATGGATAGAAAAAGCTCTGCCCAGGTCATCTCAGTAGAAGTTACGTGAGTCTCTTAGATTGGATGCAACCGTCAATGATTTTGTTGTAGCAACATCACGCATTGAAGAAGCTAGGAAACATTTTAAAGGGGATCCACAATCGAATTATGCTGCAGATCTGGATTCTATTGGGCAACTGAGGAAGGAACTTGAGGCATTGAAAATGCAACAAAATCAACAAGAAGAGAAGGTCTTGCCACCACTGCGTCGCTCTGATGACGAAGTAGCCCAACTTCGCCGTGAGCTAGAAGATTTGCGGACCACTCAGGATATAAGAAGGCAGATTTGGTGTACAATCTATAACAACAATGGACATTCCAATGCTAATTGCCCTAACAAGGTAAGCTGTCAATTTTGTGGAAAGGATGGTCATGAAGCTAGGGATTGCTACTACCTCAAGGGTACACAACAAAGGGGTAACCCTCAAACTTTGGATTCATATTATGCTAGTACTTCAAATACACCTAATAGAGAGGAGAATCGGCCTATGAAACCTAGATATAATAGACCTTTGATGTGCTATCGTTGTGGTGAGTATGGCCACATGCAAAATAGGTGTTCCCTTCCAGAAGATGCACCTTCTTGTCAACATTGTCCAGAGGTGAAGGATCATTATACCAAAGACTGCCCCAGAAGCCATCCTGCTCCAATCCACATAATTGCAGTCTCTCCACAAGAAGAAGGTATGACCACTCAGTCTTATGCCGTTTCATCCTCTACAATACCCATGATGACTAGAGCTAGGCAAGCAGCAGCAACCCATAGAGACAAACAACAAGGATTCCAGGATAAAGAGGAGGAAAAGAGGTCTGGGTGGAAGGGCCAAGCAGAAATTGAAGGAGCCTATGAAAGGATGGCTACTTCTCTGAGGGACCAACCAACAACTCTGAAAGAAGACACTCATGAGGTAAACATTGAAGAGACCTTGAAAGGTATTCATCATAAGGTTAGTCTATACGAACTTATAAGGATGGATTCAAAAATAAGAAGTGCCTTATTGAAGATTATACACTCTGCTCACTTGGTCCAATCACCCAGTATAGATGGTTTCATGGTTGATTTTCCCCCTGCAACCTTGGCAGACTACCAAAGCTCAAGATTATCTGTTTGTATAAAGGATGAAGCTCTCACAAGTGTAATCATAGATGGAGGCTTTGGTATCAATTTGATGCCGGATTTCACCATGAAGAAACTGAATTTGAACCCCACCAAGATGGCACCATTCACAGTTACACTAGCAGATCAACATCGGGTTGCGCCTCTTGGCATTATTCAAAAGGTACTGATGATAGTACAGGGTAGCCACTTTGTTCTAGATTTTGTTGTTATTGCACTTCCACAGGAGACTTCTTACCCTTTACTCCTGGGGAGACCTTGGCTAAGTCAAGCAAAAGCTTTGCAAGATTGGGGGAAAAACAAACTATGGATTTCAACTAGCACCAATAGCCAATTGCAACTACACTTGGAAGAGGGATTCGACTCATGGAAAACTACTAGATATACTGTGGACACTTAGGTAATGCCCTCTCTACCCCAGGAAGAAGATACATTATTGAAGTGGATGATGGAAAGTGCGGAGTGTTGCATAGTGGAAATCAACGAAATAGAGGAAGAAGTTGCAGATGAAGAAGTCGCACGAAAAGGCCATGAGATCCACAAGGAATTGAAGAATAAGAGTTTGCAGGAGATTACTAATGTTGGAAGGGCAACAACCATAGAGATTTCAGAATAGGAAGGTTATGGGCCCGAAGGTCGAGAAGATCTCCCCTTTTTGGATACACCTCAAGGATGGATAAAAGAACATGTTGCGGAATATAAGCTAAAGTCCACTCCTGCATATAGTGGAGATGATTTCTCAAACAAGACTAGTCCGGAAACATTGGTTCAAGAAGTAAATCTAGGGGATGAAGAGAACCCTCAAGTAGTCCACTTGGCCTCTTGGTTGTGGCATTATTCTCCTTTACTACAAAAGGTAACTTCTTTGCTTTTTGCTTACAAAAGTGTCTTCGCATGGTCCTACAAAGATCTAACGGGGATACCAGAAGAGCTTGGGTTACATCGGATACCATTAGTTGAGGGAGCCGCGCCTGCAAGAAGTAGGCCATATCGACTCAATCCGAAGTATGCAGAGACTGTAAAAGCAGAAATTACAAAACTAGAAGAAGCAGGTATAATTGTTCGAGTAGAACATTCTAGGTGGCTTTCTTCTATGGTGATTGTGCTCAAGAAAAGCAGTGGAAAAATAAGAGTCTGTGTTGATTTTCGTGCTTTGAATAAAGTGACTGTTCAAGATGGATTTCCTCAGCCCTTCACAGAGCAAGTACTTGAGGAAGTAGCTGGTCACACTTTGTATAGCTTCTTGGATGGTTTTAGTGGCTACAATCAGATAGTGATCCATCCTGATGATAGGGACAAAAGAGCCTTTGTTACTCCCTGGGGCACTTATGTCTATACCCGCATGGCTTTTGGTTTGAAGAATGCGCTAGCTTCATTTAATAGAACAATGTATCTAGTATTAGGCAAATGGTTGAAAACCTTTTTATGCATTTTCATGGATGACTTTTCAGTATTTTTAGGTACAGATAGAAGAGCAGTAGTTCAAGATTTCCATGATCATTTGGAAAATCTAAAAGAAATTTTTGAGCCATGTCTCACAACAGGTTTGAAATTGAATCCTGGTGAATGTCACTTTTTGGTCACCAAGGGTACTCTTCTTGGTCACATAGTATCTGCTGAAGGGATAACCGTTGACCCTGCATAGGTTATTGCTATTCTTTCTATGCCAATTCCACAAAGCCCAAAGGAACTGCAAAGTTTCTTGGGCCATGCAGGATATCACAGAAGATTCATTCGGATGTATTCAGAAATAGCTAAGCCTTTGTCAAGGCTTACCAGTAGAAAGGTCCCTTTCTCATGGAGTGCTGAAGCTAAGAAAGCATTTTGTGAACTAAAATTGAGGCTATGTACTGCTCCACTTTTAAGTGTTCCTAACTAGTCATTGGAATTTCATGTGCACACAGATGCTAGTCTTCATGTTGTTGGTGCAGTTCTAGCTCAGCCATCATCACATAAGGTTGAGAGACCTATCTCCTATGCCAGTAGACTACTCAACCAAGCAGAAAGGAATTACAGTACAACAGAAAGGGAAGGGTTGGCTATTGTTTTTGCTCTTCAAAAGTTTTGGTATTATCTTCTTGGTGTACATTTTATAGTTATATCTGACCATTAGCCCTTAAAGTACTTGATAAACAAGCCTAGAGTAGTTGTAAGGATTTGGAGATGGTTACTTCTGTTTCAAGAATCTAATTTTGATATCCATATTAAGCCAAGAAAAGAGCACTACATGGCAGATCAAGTGTCCAGGATTGAAATGAGCGAAAAGCAACAAGTATTAATGATGAACTGGTGGATAGCAATCTCTTCCTAGATGCAATTCAGACTGATTGGTATGATGGAATTCTCCATTTTCTCACTACTGGAAAATTCCCAGAACACTTCACACCTATAAAAAAGAGAAGATTACTCCTGAAAGCCAACGCATATTCACTTATAAATGGGAATTTATATTAATACTCTGAGGATGATATCTTGAGAAAGTGTGTCTATCCAGAGGAGGTAAATCTTTTTTGCTAGAGGCTGCACACAATGAAGGACATCAAAAGGGTGAAGAATTGGCTCACAGGATCATCCACAAAGGACTATGGTGGCCTCATATTTACAAGGATGCGATCAAGTTTGCCAAAGAATGCCACATTTGCCAGAGATGTGCTCCTACGCCAACCAGATTGAATTTCCAACCATTAGTCATATCTATCGGATGGCTCCCATTTGAACGATGGGGTCTTGATTTCATAGGACCAATCAGTCCAATTGGTCAACCCGGGGATAAGAAATATATTTTGATGGCCACATGCTACGCAACGAAATGGATTGAGGCTAAGGCTACTGTAGATTGCACAACTTTAAGAGTAGCTAAGTTTTTGTATAAATGTATTTTATCAAGATTCGGTTGCCCACTGGAAATCACTAGTGATAGGGGCACGCATTTTGTAAATCAATTGCTCCAATTCATATTTGACAGATACAAGGTTTTTCATAAAAGATCTTGTGCTTACTATCCAAGGGTGAATGGCCAAGCAGAAAGCTCCAATAAGATTTTGATTGGATTGCTTCACAAATTATCCTTCGATCATCAAAGCTCCTGGCCACAAGCATTGATCGGGGCAATTTGGGCTTTCAGAACTACAAGGAGGGGAACCACTGGTGAGAGTTCATTTCACTTAGTATATGGAACAGAGGCATTAGCCCCATTTTAGTTCATTATCAGAAAGGAAATGGGAATTAAAACCATTGAAATTGAACCTCCCATTCAGAGATTGGTGGCATTAGAAGAATACAGAGAAGAGGCAATGCAAAAACTTCAGGTAACACAAGAAGAGCGCAAGAGATTGCATGATAGGTATCTGAGGTCCCATGAAGTTCAGGTAGGATCCATGGTTTTAGTGCATCAGGTTCCAGCAATTTCATCCATATTGGCACCCAAATGGATAGGACCATATAAGGTGATCAAGGTACTACCACATGGCACAGTGCATCTGGAAGATTTGCAGGGTAAAAGGATTCCCCTGGTCAACATCTCTAGGGTAAAGAAGTACCTGAATTAATGATAAGTTCAATTGGAAGGACTCCAACCACTATACATACCTCATTTTCATTCAGTATTTGCAGACTATTTCGTTTTTCCAATAAGCAGGTTGCACCGGGGCGGTGCAACGACTTGATGTGGGGGTCTATTCTGACTCTCTCCTCTCTCCTCTCTCTCCTCCCCCGCCTGCCCACCAGCCCCCTCCCCCCCCTCACCGCTGATCCCCTCTCCTCCCCTCACCACCAGCCCCTCCTCTCCCCTCAGCCCCGCCCCTCAGCCCCCCGCTCCCTCTCTCTCTCTCCCTCTCTCTTTCTCTCTCTCTCCCCCTCTCTCTCTCTCTCTGTCTCTCTCTCTCTCTCTCTCTATCTATCTATCTCTCTCTCTCTCTCTCTCTCTCTCTCTCTCTCTCTCTCTCTCTCTCTCTCTCTCTCTCTCTCTCTCTCTCTCTCCTCCCCTCTCTCTCATCCCCCGCCTACCCGCTGTCGTCGAGATTTGCTCTCCTCTCTCACTTGTGAAGGCCTACAAAAAACATATTTGGCGAAGGTAGCCAGAATTCCCCGAGAAGTCCAGGATGCATCAAGGATGTCAAAGGAAGGTCACATACAAAGTTTCAAAGAAATCAAGAAAGTCCATGGTAGCGGTCAAAGCTGGTCAAAGCTAGTCAAAGTTGGGCAATTAAGGCAAAAATTTCATTGTCACCAAATTAGATGAAAATCCATATAATTGTAAAGATTGTCAAAGGCAGTCTATAGCCCAAATTTCAGCAGAAAATGGATTTTGTAGCACATTGATATGCTATGTTCATTTTGTAAAAATGTAATTTTTCTAGTTTGACCCTACAAATTCTTGTATAGAAAATTATGTTAGCCATATGGTTTGGCATGTATAAAGATCATATGTGGCTACATATTTGTACAAATTTTCAAGGCTATCAGAGCTTCCTAGACACCTTAATGCCATCTTGCAAGCTTCCAAATGTAGTCAAACTTGTACAAGGGAGATTTAGATGGGAGTTTTTCCTGCATATTCCTGAAGGAGATCTTTGGAAACATAGTCCTACAAAGTTTCATCTTCATCAAAGTCTTTTTGGAGAGTCAAAGAGCACAAAGTCCAGTTTTCAAGGTCACCGCAGTTTTCTAGAATAAGAAAATTGAAGGCTTGAAGGGCTGCCACATGTCAAAATATGATTGAACCATGGTGTACGGTCAAGATGAGCTCCTATTCAAGGGTGGAGATGCACTAAAGCATAAAGGAAGGAGGATCCACGAATTTTTTCCATAAAAGAAGACTTTGTTGACAGTTAAAGATCAATAATGCAAAGTTTCTCCAAAAATAGTGGCTTATCTTATCCGAATTGATGTCAGCACTGATCTGACGGTCCAGATCATCCCCAGATCCAATGGTGGAGAATGAGGGCACCTAAATTTCACTCCTCTACACTAGATTTGATAGAAAGAACAATTCCAAGCCATTGATTTGATTAATCAAATGGTTGTAATCGAAAGTAGTGATCCTAGAGTTGAGAGTTGATTTCTCTAGATCCAATGGCCCAAATTCATTCAAAAAACTACATAAACCCCCCTCCAAACTCCTAGAGCATCATTGTTAGGCATCCATAGGGCTCATGCTAGCTTATGGTTTCCTTGAGACGATCACCCTCGGTTGAGCGAGTGAGGATCCAAGGTGAGCTAGTATGAGTATAGAACCTAGTTTCAAATTTAAGTTAGAACTCCAATTTAGGATAGGCTCTTGAAACCAGCATCTCTATCTTGACTCACCCTCGGTGGAGCGTGTGAGTGAGTTAGAGCTGATTTTAATGAGTCTTAGACTTCTTTAGTTAGACGTTACGAGCCTAGACAGACACAGGGTCACTGGAGTGGAACTCACCTTCTTACGTGTGACATTCGGTTGAACTGTCATGGTTTGAGGGTCGGAACCACCTTTGATCAGTAGACTGCTTAGCATGACGTACCACGACGATCTTTTACATGTAACTTAATTCAAATTCTTTTAATTCATGTCACTTGTCACTTGTCTCTTGTCACCTCTCTCAGTCTCTTAAGTATTTTTACATGTCTTCTATTTCTTCTATGTGTGAGAAGGCTCCGCAGTATTGCGTTGAACCAGTGAGGATGTTTCTTTGAGCTTGTGAGTAAAATCCATCATCATAATTCACTTGCATGCATATAATCCATACAAATCCATACATATTTATTAGTTTCTGAAAGTGTATAAGAAGCTCCAATATTGGACCATTCTTCCTTTCGAAACTGATTTATGTGTAAGGATTCCATCTATTCTCATCATGCATACATATCATCCAAAGAAGGCTATACATATGGATTAGAATTAGGAAGTGTTTAAGAAGCTCCTCCAATGGACCATTCTTCCTTCCAAATTTGATTCGTGTGTATGGTTCTCTTTCATTCTTATCATTCATGTCATCAATCTAACTTGCACACCTACATTCCCATTCCCATAATTATTTCAACATCTCTCTCTTCTTCATACTCAACATTAATTTCACCTTCACATCTTTAAACCTTCCAACATTCATTAGCTTCATACACCCTGTGTGTGCCACGACCGGACCCGATCCACCCGGATTGCGATCACCTCCACACCGCCGACCCCCTCCCCTCCCTTCACCGCGGACTCCCTCCCCTCCCCTCACCACGAGCCCCCACCCCTCCCCTCAGCCCCCGCCCCTCTGCCCCCCACTCCCTCTCTCTCTCCCTCTCTCTCTCCCTCTCTCTCTCTCTCTCTCTCTCTCTCTCTCTCTCTCTCTCTCCCCTCTCTCTCCTCCCCTGCCTACCCGCCGACCCCCTCCCCTCCCCTCATGGCGGACTCCCTCCCCTCCCCTCACCACCAGCCCCCACCCCTCCCCTGAGCCCCCACCCCTCAGCCCCCCACTCCCTCTCTCTCTCTCTCTCTCTCTCTCTCTCTCTCTCTCTCTCTCTCTCTCTCTCTCTCTCTCTCTCTCTCTCTCCTCCCTCCCTCTCGTTCCCTCTCTCTCCTTCCCCGCCTGCCCACGACCCTCTCCTCACCCCTCTCTCTCCTCTCTCGCCACCCCCTCAGCCCCCGCGAACCCCCTCCCCTCCCCTCACCACCAACACCCTCCTCTTCCCTCACCGCCAACCCCTCCCCTCCCCTGAGCTCTGCCCCTCAGGCCCCGATCCCTCTCTCTCTCTCTCTCTCTCTCTCTCTCTCTCTCTCTCTCTCTCTCTCTCTCTCTCTCTCTCTCTCTCTCTCTCTCTCTCTCTCTCCTTCCTATCTCTCCTCCCCCACCTGCCCACGATCCTCTCCTCTCCCCTCTTTCTCCTCCCCAGGACCCTCTCTCTCCTCCCCTCTCCCCTCTCTCTCCTTCCCACGACCCTCTCTCTCCTCCGCTCACCTCTTCCTCTCTCTCTCTCTCTCTCTCTCTCTCTCTCTCTCTCTCTCTCTCTCTCTCTCTCTCTCTCTCTCTCTCTCTCTCTCTCTCTCTCTCTCTCTCTCTCTCTCTCTCTCTCTCTCTCTCTCTCTCTCTCTCTCTCTCTCTCTCTCTCTCTCTCCCCGCCTGCCCATTGCCTCCCACCTGGCCCTCACCACACCACCCCTCCCGCATGCCCTCACCACCCTCTCCCTAGCCTCCCGCTGTCGTCGAGATTTGCTCTCCTCTCTCACTTGTGATGGCCTACAAAAAACATATTTGGCGAAGGTAGCCAGAATTCCCCGAGAAGTCCAGGATGCATCAAGGATGTCAAAGGAAGGTCACATACAAAGTTTCAAAGAAATCAAGAAAGTCCATGGTAGCGGTCAAAGCTGGTCAAAGCTGGTCAAAGTTGGGAAATTAGGGCAAAAATTTCATTGTCACCAAATTAGATGAAAATCCATATACTTGTAAAGATTGTCAAAGGTAGTCTATAGCCCAAATTTCAGCAGAAAATGGATTTTGTAGCACATTGATATGCTATGTTCATTTTATAAAAATGTAATTTTTCTAGTTTGACTCTACAAATTCTTGTATAGAAAATTATGTTAGCCATATGGTTTGGCATGTATAAAGATCATATGTGGCTACATATTTGTACAAATTTTCAAGGCTATCAGAGCTTCCTAGACACCTTAATGCCACCTTGCAAGCTTCCAAATGTAGTCAAACTTGTACAAGGGAGATTCAGATGGGAGTTCTTCCTGCATATTCCTGAAGGAGATCTTTGGAAACATAGTCCTACAAAGTTTCATCTTCATCAAAGTCTTTTTGGAGGGTCAAAGAGCACAAAGTCCAGTTTTCAAGGTCACCGCAGTTTTCTAGAATAAGAAAATTGAAGGCTTGAAGGGCTGCCACATGTCAAAATATGATTGAACCATGGTGTACGATCAAGATGAGCTCCTATTCAAGGGTGGAGATGCACTAAAGCATAAAGGAAGGAGGATCCACGAATTTTTTTCCATAAAAGAAGACTTTGTTGGCAGTTAAAGATCAATAATGCAAAGTTTCTCCAAAAATAGTGGCTTATCTTATCCGAATTGATGTCAGCACTGATCCGACGGTCCAGATCATCCCCAGATCCAATGGTGGAGAATGAGGGCGCCTAAATTTCACTCCTTTACTCTAGATTTGATAGAAAGAACAATTCCAAGCCATTGATTTGATTAATCAAATGGTTGTAATCGAAAGTAGTGATCCTAGAGTTGAGAGTTGATTTCTCTAGATCCAAGGCCCAAATTCATTCAAAAAACTATATAAACCCCCCTCCAAACTCCTAGAGCATCATTGTTAGGCATCCATAGGGCTCATGCTAGCTTATGGTTTCCTTGAGACGATCACCCTCGGTTGAGCGAGTGAGGATCCAAGGTGAGCTAGTATGAGTATAGAACCTAGTTTCAAATTTAAGTTAGAACTCCTATCTAGGATAGGCTCTTGAAACCAGCATCTCTATCTTGACTCACCCTCGGTGGAGCGTGTGAGTGAGTTAGAGCTGATTTTAATGAGTCTTAGACTTCTTTAGTTAGACGTTACGAGCCTAGACAGACATAGGGTCACTGGAGTGGAACTCACCTTCTTACGTGTGACATTCGGTTGAACTGTCATGGTTTGAGGGTCGAAACCACCTTTGATCAGTAGACTGCTTAGCATGACGTACCACGACGATATTTTACATGTAACTTAATTCAAATCCTTTTAATTCATGTCACTTGTCACTTGTCTCTTGTCTCCTCTCTCAGTCTCTTAAGTATTTTTACATGTCTTCTATTTCTTCTATGTGTGAGAAGGCTCCGCAGTATTGCGTTGAACCAGTGAGGATGTTTCTTTGAGCTTGTGAGTAAACTCTATCATCATAATTCAGTTGCATGCATATAATCCATACATACCCATACATATTGATTAGTTTCTGAAAGTGTATAAGAAGCTCCAATATTGGACCATTCTTCCTTTCGAAACTGGTTTATGTGTAAGGGTTCCATCTATTCTCGTCATGCATACATATCATCCAAAGAAGACTATGCATATGGATTGGAGTTAGGAAGTGTTTAAGAAGCTCCTTCAATGGACCATTCTTCCTTCCAAATTTCATTCGTATGTATGGTTCTCTTTCATTCTTATCATTCATGTTCATAAATCTAACTTGCACTCCTACATTCCTATTCCCATAATCATTTCAACATCTCTCTCTTCTCCATACTCAACATTAATTTCACTTTCATGTCCTTAAAGCTTCCAACATTCATTAGCTTCATAAACCCTGTGTGTGCCACGACCGGACCCGATCCACCCGGATTGCGATCACCTCCACATTTTGATCACCTCCAAATGTGGAGGTGATCGCAATCCGGGTGGATCGGGTCCGGTCGTGGCACACACAGGGTGTATGAAGCTAATGAATGTTGGAAGGTTTAAAGATGTGAAGGTGAAATTCTTCTGTGATTCCTCCTATGGATATGGGCACACTAGCACAAGCTCCATACAGGGTACCTACACCATTATCTGCAGTTCTCATACGCCATCCACAATCTTTATCTATGGGCCATCGAAACTTATCATAGACTTCTCTTGAAATCACATTGATTTCAGAGCCGGAATCTACTAATGCATTTACAGTGATAGTGTTCTTATCGTTTCCTATTTTAACATGCATCTCTGATGTACCTCTAGACCAAAATGTTCTGTTAAAGTGGCTTTCAGGATTGTTTTCATGATTTTCATGGTCAGGTTGAATAGGTCCTAAGAAATTTTTATTAACATTTACTTCATCATCATCAAAGTCCTCTTCATCAGATTCATCAAAGTTTAAGGCTTCATTCATAGCTTGATCTTGATCTAGAGAATCTTGCATCTCAGTATCTAGATTAAGTGGAAACCTCTTCCTTTTAATTAGGCCGATAAAGTTATCTCTAAAAACAGGCTTTGCAATAGAGAAAACTTGTTCTAAAGACATAGTCACTTGACTCTTAAGCAAAATGTCATCTAAAATCTCCATAGGATCTATTTTTCTCTCAATTTCTGAAATCAAGATGGCTTTAGGTTTTCTCTTTGGTTTCTTTTGTTTTTGCTCAGGGTCTTGTTTTTGTTCATGTTCTCGTGTTTGGTCTTCAGTTTGTTTTGATTGTTCTTGTTTATCCAAAGGCTTTGGTTCTGTTTTTCTTTGCTTTGTCTTCTTCCCTTTTTGTTTCTCCTCTTGTTTTTGTTCATTGGGTTGTGCTTCTTGTTTTTTATCTTTGGATTGTGATGTTTCTCCCTGCTCTATGATTGTTTCTATTCCCTCTGAGGTTTGTTTTCGTGTTACTCTTCTTTCACTAGGCTCAGCTTCATCTCTTTTCCGTTTTTCTTCTACATTGGATATGTGAGAAATAAGAGATTGATCTTCTATTGGTGACTCCCAAGCCGTTATTCTCCTAATCTCATCCCGTGCTCTTACTAAAGCCTCTATAGAAAAATCACCTTCCTTTGTGGGTTTACTTGATTCTACTTGTTGTTCATCAAGAGCTTCTAGTTTCACTCCTCTAGTTCCTACGTCCATTATGGTTATATTTTCATAATGTTTTTTCATTCCTCCCTTACCATAATTTCCTTGCAAAGGTAGCCTAGATCGATAGTCACAGATTTTCTTGTCTATGTCTATTACTAGTCGTTGCTCCTTAGCAGCCTTCAATAATTCACAATCTCTCAAAAAGTGCTCTAACGAATCACACCAAGGACACCTACGAGGGCCATGCACAAAACCATTTTGATTTTGAGGATTTTGATTAACTTGTGGTGGGAAATTTTGAAATTGAGGATTTTGTTGATAAGGTATTGCTTGAACAGGATAATTAGGATTTTGAAAATGCAATTGATGTATTTGAGGAGCTTGGGGAGCAACATGTGGTACTTGAGGTGCAAGAGGAGCTTCCATATTATACGGTTGATGATTTTGAAAATTTTGATTTTGAGGATTTTGAAAAACTATTTGAGAAGCTTGAGGATACATGTTTTGATACATTTGAGGATTTTGCACATGAGGATGAGGATTTTGCATTGAAGGATTATGCATTGGAGGAACTTGATATGCTTGAGTAGGAGCTATTTGTGGATTTTGATTGGTAGCTATAACATGTTGATTAGGCTCTTGAAAAGTCATTGGGTTCATTTGATCTTGGAAAGTTTTGGTGTAACTAGATTGTAAAGCATCTATAGTCTTGGCCAAATTGGATTGTGTAGCAATAAGACTTTCCATTTGCTTAGTGAGAATATCCACTTGAGATTGTTCAACTACACTTTTATTTGGCTCTACTTTAAAACCTTGAGTAGGCTCCATCATTTGAGGAATAGGAGTAGAGTCAAAAAGCATAGCATGGGATTGCTCTCTAACTTGCTCCTTAGTTTGTGGAAGGCTAGCTTGAGGAAGACTAGTTTGCTCATAAAGCATGGATTGTCTTTGATGTCTATGGGCTACAGCCTCTACTACTTTACGCACTTTTTGCCAATTGTCAGTAAGACCATAGCGCTTATCTGGTTCTTCTAATCGCCGTTCAACTTCCCTACGAGTTTCAGGATGAAGAAGCTTAAGAAAATTGATCACAAGATCAGGTTCCAAAGTTATCTTATCCTCATCAGGAAGTTGTTCATAGCGTCTAATATACTCATTTTGTAAGTGAGTAATAGAGCTACTACGCTTTGGAGAATTGACCCATCGTAAGAATCCATCCCGATTATGTTGGCTATAATCTTCAAGATAGAATTCTTTGAGCATCTCCTTTTTAAAATCACTCCAAGGAAGACTATCATATTGAGTGACACGGTTTATGATAGAGCTATCAACAATTCGTTCAAAGAATGATATCAAAAGATCTTCGGGAAGACCAAAAATCATAGCTTGCTCTTCAAACAAATCTAAGTAGCTTGTGATGTTGATGCCATTGAATTTTCCCTTCTCTCTCAACATAGAAGAGACTATTCTTTGGCCTTGTTTCTCAACAATAAGGGATTTGAATCCTTCCTCCATCTTGTGTGAATAAGCAAGTGATGCACGATGCTCTAGATCTCTCACAAATGCGTTTACTTCACGACGAAGATGTGCACGATATTGTGAGAAATCCAGTGCAACACTCAAGACTGATGATGATGATATGATGAGGATGAAAAATATGAAACAAAGGATATGGATCACAACCTCCCAACAAGATCAGAAGCAAATGCCACGAAGCGTTTCACGTCGGGTTCAAATGTAGAGGTGATCGCAATCCGGGTGGATCGGGTCCGGTCGTGGCACACACAGGGTGTATGAAGCTAATGAATGTTGGAAGCTTTAAGGACATGAAAGTGAAATTAATGTTGAGTATGGAGAAGAGAGAGATGTTGAAATGATTATGGGAATAGGAATGTAGGAGTGCAAGTTAGATTTATGAACATGAATGATAAGAATGAAAGAGAACCATACATACGAATGAAATTTGGAAGGAAGAATGGTCCATTGAAGGAGCTTCTTAAACACTTCCTAACTCCAATCCATATGCATAGTCTTCTTTGGATGATATGTATGCATGACGAGAATAGATGGAACCCTTACACATAAACCAGTTTCGAAAGGAAGAATGGTCCAATATTGGAGCTTCTTATACACTTTCAGAAACTAATCAATATGTATGGGTATGTATGGATTATATGCATGCAACTGAATTATGATGATAGAGTTTACTCACAAGCTCAAAGAAACATCCTCACTGGTTCAACGCAATACTGCGGAGCCTTCTCACACATAGAAGAAATAGAAGACATGTAAAAATACTTAAGAGACTGAGAGAGGAGACAAGAGACAAGTGACAAGTGACATGAATTAAAAGGATTTGAATTAAGTTACATGTAAAATATTGTCGTGGTACGTCATGCTAAGCAGTCTACTGATCAAAGGTGGTTCCGACCCTCAAACCATGACAGTTCAACCGAATGTCACACGTAAGAAGGTGAGTTCCACTCCAGTGACCCTATGTCTGTCTAGGCTCGTAACGTCTAACTAAAGAAGTCTAAGACTCATTAAAATCAGCTCTAACTCACTCACACGCTCCACCGAGGGTGAGTCAAGATAGAGATGCTGGTTTCAAGAGCCTATCCTAGATAGGAGTTCTAACTTAAATTTGAAACTAGGTTCTATACTCATACTAGCTCACCTTGGATCCTCACTCGCTCAACCGAGGGTGATCGTCTCAAGGAAACCGTAAGCTAGCATGAGCCCTATGGATGCCTAACAATGATGCTCTAGGAGTTTGGAGGGGGGTTTATATAGTTTTTTGAATGAATTTGGGCCTTGGATCTAGAGAAATCAACTCTCAACTCTAGGATCACTACTTTCAATTACAACCATTTGATTAATCAAATCAATGGCTTGGAATTGTTCTTTCTATCAAATCTAGAGTAAAGGAGTGAAATTTAGGCGCCCTCATTCTCCACCATTGGATCTGGGGATGATCTGGACCGTCGGATCAGTGCTGACATCAATTCGGATAAGATAAGCCACTATTTTTGGAGAAACTTTGCATTATTGATCTTTAACTGTCAACAAAGTCTTCTTTTATGGAAAAAATTCGTGGATCCTCCTTCCTTTATGCTTTAGTGCATCTCCACCCTTGAATAGGAGCTCATCTTGACCGTACACCATGGTTCAATCATATTTTGACATGTGGCAGTCCTTCAAGCCTTCAATTTTCTTATTCTAGAAAACTGCGGTGACCTTGAAAACTGGACTTTGTGCTCTTTGACCCTCCAAAAAGACTTTGATGAAGATGAAACTTTGTAGGACTATGTTTCCAAAGATCTCCTTCAGGAATATGTAGGAAGAACTCCCATCTGAATCTCCCTTGTACAAGTTTGACTACATTTGGAAGCTTGCAAGGTGGCATTAAGGTGTCTAGGAAGCTCTGATAGCCTTGAAAATTTGTACAAAATATGTAGCCACATATGATCTTTATACATGCCAAACCATATGGCTAACATAATTTTCTATACAAGAATTTGTAGGGTCAAACTAGAAAAATTACATTTTAATAAAATGAACATAGCATATCAATGTGCTACAAAATCCATTTTCTGCTGAAATTTGGGCTATAGACTGCCTTTGACAATCTTTACAAGTATATGGATTTTCATCTAATTTGGTGACAATGAAATTTTTGCCCTAATTTCCTACCTTTGACCAGCTTTGACCAGCTTTGACCACTACCATGGACTTTCTTGATTTCTTTGAAACTTTGTATGTGACCTTCCTTTGACATCCTTGATGCATCCTGGACTTCTCGGGGAATTCTGGCTACCTTCGCCAAATATGTTTCTTGTAGGCCTTCACAAGTGAGAGAGGAGAGCAAATCTCGACGACACCGCGTACCCACCCAATCCTCACCGAGGGTTCCATGACGAATTGTCGTGAAGGACTACCGAAATGTTCAGATTCGCCTTGATTTCGGATAAACAAGAAACACTCCAATTATGCTCAGCTTAGACTCTCAGCAAGCGGCAGCTTGGCTCTACATCTAGTTAAAAATATTTTGTTGTTTTCTTGTGATACTGAAGGGAAATATGCGAATATTGGGAGCAATCGGATGACAACACTAATTTTAAGTTGTTGAATGCTTATGAAGAATTCAGGGATTACTTTATGGGAGTGGAAGCATCACTATTCATCAAATGTAAGGGTCACAAGCAAGTATAGAAAACAATCTAAGAAAGCTGCTGCTCAGGATCATTCAAATTTCACGGGCGGCATGTGGATGTCAGATGGCATTCAAAAGTAACAGACTAAGTGGTGAAAGGGAAAGGAAGAAAAGGTATGATGCCGCCAACCATTCGTGACAACGGCCTATTTTTGTGGATCCAATTCAATTTCCTGACCTACCCCTTCAATTTTGGGCAATCAATCGGCGCATGATCAGTGGACGTGAGGAATCGGCAAGGCCCTCTTGGCCTATTTGGAGCCTAAAAAAACAAGGGAGTTGTGTTCATTTGGTATACAATTCAGATATACACATTTTCATACGTGCGTACAGAGGTCCTCTCTTGGCACTTTGTGGCTTCAAGCCTACTGTAGGAAGTCACTCTGTGGTGTGAATACAGAGTGTGGGCTTCCTAATGGAGGGCTAATAGCACTATAGTGTGAAGAGAGTGGCTTGGTTGTCATTTTCTCTGAGTCAGTGTTATTTTTATGCTTTGTTCCTTAGAGCAATTCTCCACCATTTGTATTGATCAGTATTGGTCTGCATATAATTGGTCCCTTGTGCTCATTAAAAGAATCCATTGTATTGATGTTGTTTAGTCCTGGAGTGGCATGTTAGCCCTGAGCATGAACTTTTGAGCATCACTTTGACCTATCTTGTAATCATCTGATTCAAACTAAGGAGTGGATGGTCTTCTTTTATGGTCATTTTGTCATTAATATTTTATTGAGTATTCACAACTCTGTGCAATCATTGACATCTGCCTGCTCACATAATTGTTAAAGGGTACACTTCCCTAAAGAGAACCCCCCTTGAGTAGTGGACGTATTGGAGTGCTTGCTGCTTGTTCCTGTTAAAAGTAGATACCACAATATCTCCTCTACAGTCAGAGTCTACTACATTCAAGAAGAAGCCAAGTCAAAGTATTAGTGATTATGCCACGAAGATGAAGGATCTAGGAGATATTCTTGGATGTATAGATGAAGATATTGAAAAAAAATTGAGTGCTAAATTGCTTGCACATTTGAAATGAGATGAAAGGTGGAGACCTTTTGTCTTGTCAACAACAATTTCTTTGAATCATTATGTTCTAGATTTGAATCGAGTGCTTGGTTTGATGCTCACATTTGAGCACGACATGAAGGGAGCTGGAGATAAAGGACAAATTAATGCAATGTACATGAAGAACAAGAAAAAAGGAGATAAATGTAAAGAAAAGGATGAAGAGGAATCGAGTTCTCAAGTTTATTACACAATAGGTAGAAGCACTGGTAGAGGCAGAGCAAGAGGTTTTGGAAGAGTAAAAGATAATAGAATAACAATAAGAAGGCTTGTTAGATCTGTGGATTGAGTAATCATTTAGCTCATGAATGTTGGCATAATCAGCAAGGATCAAATCAAAATTAGAATAAAAATAGCAGAGGGAGAGGTGGAAGATATCAAAGTTATTCTTAAAGAGGTAGGTGAATTGGGTAGAGGTGGAGGAAGAAGTTAGGGACAAAATCAATCCTACAACACCACCTACTACAATTATGCAAATGGCACAAAGAATGAAAGTCATACATCATTGATAATGAATTCAATCAGCACATCAGATAAAGAAGATCTCAAGGTATTTTACATTGACTTTGGATGTTCTAATCATTTGTGAAGAAACATCGAATTGATGTCAGAAGTGGAAAAGAAAAAAGCAAATCTAGTCATACAATTCAAATAGGTGGTAATACAAAACATAGTGTACATTCAATTGTAAATATTCAAATATTCTATATTCCCTATCATGGCATAACTAATATGTTGAGATAACATCAAGATGACTCTTGTATCTCTCTCATTCCATTGTCAAGCTTTTCTTAATTAATCACGATTTGGATAATCTACTTCTCTAGGTCTAGAATTTGTGCCAGCAATGAGATCCCATAATCCTTCTCCTATGAGATAACTAGAAATTTTAGACTTCCATGAAGTATATTTTTTCTTATCCAGCTTCTCCATTTGAGTGTTTTATTCTAGTATGATAAGCTCTAATGCACTCTCTTAGATCTCTTTGATACAAAGGAAGTGAGAAGTTGTAATTTCTTCACCTATGAACTTCAAATGTGTCCAAAAAATGAGATTGATGCTTTATTTCTTCACTTGTAGACGCTCATTTTCTTGGTGTATGATTTTGGACTTGATTAAGTAAAACTCTTCCTTTAATATTCTTGAATTAGTATTCTTTGTACTACTTGTATACTATGATACCAGAAATAGAAGAATGAGGAACAATTCTATGTAGTCCTTAAGCAGTGATGCCCTCATATGCACTTGCAAAACTAGTGTTCACTGAAACAATCAATTGTCTAAAATCTTAAGACTTGAACCCTAGAGCTTTCCAACCCATAAAAACACTTATAGAACACACTAATGCAAGTTATGTCACTCAAAATTGTTACTCCTACAAGGAGAACCAATTCCTCCAAGACAAAGCTATAGCCTTCACAAGGCATACACAAATAGACACCTACTCACTTCACCTTGTTCTCTTAGAATATGAAAATATTCCAAGTGATATTTTGCCAAAATTTAGAAGACTAGATTAGATTCCTAAAAAACCAAATATTACAAGAAATGAGTGAAAAACTATAAGTAAAACTTGCTTAGTCTCAAAACAAACTAGCTCATACACACAATAATATGTGAGCTAGATATGCTTGCTAAAATATAGTGATATCAATCAAGCAAGGAAGTTGCTTGCTTAGCCAGGGGTCTACTATCTTACTCGACGCTTATCCATCTCACACACATATGAGATCATTCATTCAAGACTCTTTGTGTGTTAATGTTGAGTTGAAAAGATTTACTACAAGTTAGGAGTCACTTTTCCTAAATTACAAGCGTTTAATCACAGCCAAGTGTGATTCAAAATATGGTTGTTGCGAGGGGGATTTCAAACTCAAAATTAATTTTCACTTCTCATGCTTTAAATCTTGCTCCATATAGCTCGAAGTGGCTACTACGTGATGGTCTACTTATGACTAAGGCTGAAGTTTGAATTTCAACACTATAGAATGTCTACATCTTTCCAAATATTAATCTAGGATCCTAGGTCCTTTGTGTATGAAATGTATTGTAAAATCATGAAGATGAAACTATTGTTTCTTTAGGTTCATTCATTGGACTTTTTATGAAGCTAAAATAATCATTGTTTTAGTTTTTTAGATTATTTGTTGCTGAGATCGCTCAAGAAAAAACTTCACCCTAGCGTTTCACCGCATGATAAATATAGAGAACCTAAATCTTTAAAAATGATAATGCACCTTAATTAATTTTATTGCATTTTATTTCATGTTTGAGCCTTAATTCTCAAGATTAATATGATTCAAAATGGAGATTTTTTAGCTCGCCACTTTTAGTGTGCATATTATTTCTTTTTCATTGTTCTAGATTCCACTTGGCATTCAACAATTTTGAGCCCTCATAATATCGTTTTGTGTGAGCAGACAGCCTTTATAATTCCAAAAATGTTTTTATGATCATCTAAAGTTCATTTAAATACTTCAATAAAAGGAAATAAAGTTGAGATATTTCCCATATCTATGGAGCCTCAAACAAAGACACACAAGAATGGATCAAAATATCTTCTTCTTTTTCTACAATACTAGGTACAAAATATACAAACAAAACACGTGAAATGATAAAAGATACTAATTATTAAGGTATGATCATAAATATTTTATTTCTCTTAGTACGTAAGAAATGTCAATGCTGTCCAAAGTGAGTATATTTGTACCATATGTAGACCAATTTATATCCATGTAACAATCACATATTCTCGGAATATAATAGAGGAAACCACCATTTGTTGATCTTGATAGCTCAACAACGTCTCTGAAGAAAAATATCCTCTGTGTTTCTCCCAAGTTTATCTCAAATCCTTTTGGATTCTCTTATGGAAGTATTTACTTGAAATTAAGTGGAACCTACTTATGTGCCTTCGAGGATTTTTACCTAGTAATGGGATAATAGACTTCGAATTTTTGTTTTCATGGCATGAAGTAAAATATTTCCATGCAAATTGCATGTTATTAAGAATGTGATAACAGAAGATGATTATATGATTGGTTATATGTCTATCCCTGATTACATTTATATCATTACATTAGATTTCTCTGATCCATGTGATAGCACCACTCTCTAATCAAGAGATAAGATAGCTCATAGACCTTTCATTGAAAACAAATATTAGAGTAATCTAGGTTAGTATACTCATGTAGTATCATAACAATATCAACTTTTTAATATGATTCATAGTCTGAGGAAGCAAACAAATATCGTAATTTTTACTTGAATGCATTCAATTGTGGGTTTCTGAGAATTTTTATAGCTTCGCTCTCAACGTTGTTATGATAGCAAACGAAAACTTATATGATTTTGAGTCTCATTGGTCTTCTATCAATGTTCCTATACATAGTATTGTTTTCTCAAACTCTACATGTACTAGCATTCAATCTCATTTTTTATGCAATAGAATTTAGAAAAGATTTCAATTACACATAGATACTTTTCTAGTTTAATTTACACATACTTCTTGTGCAAAAATCATATGTATGTGTATAACGTCAATGTATAAAATTAAGGGAACAATGCTATATATTCCATATCAAAGAGTTCCATGATAATACTTTTAACTTGTGCAGCGTGCTTATTATCACGAACAATGATGAAGTCATGAGCAAAAGCCTTAGAAAAGTTAAGTAATAAGCATTTCCGAAAATGCATCCTCGAAAATGTCTATTTAAGTTCATATAAAGGTTATTTTTAGCTTTGAAACGCACATTTATTGATTTAAATAATTAAAGAATTATGTAAACTCCCTCTTTCAGCACATTATGTACACCTTCTTTCAACATATTATGTTGAAAAAAATTTTTTACATCCGCTTTGAGTAATATCCTTCCATAAATACAATTAAGATTCTGAACGAATTCAATGATCGCAAGTGATTCCCTGTACCGTTTATACACAAAACCCATGTTTTTCTAAGATCTAACTATCACATAACAATGTAATAATATTCAAGTAGAGGTATTGTTGCTAGTGTTTCTATAGTGTTGCAAATTTGTATAGAAATGGCAAGTGTAGATGGAATGCATTAGCTTATCAACAATAAGCTCAACAAGGACAACTTCTATGCTTGAAGATTCAAAGTGATGAGCTTTGTGATGGGAAAAGCATACTCAAGGTACATCGAGGGAGAGAACAAAAATGCTTCATAGTTACGAGAGAGGAATTGGATTGCGGATGAGCTAAAGCATATAAAGAATGCAATCAACAAGCACAAAACATAATGTATTCACTATCTATTAGCATAGAGGATACCATGTTTGTGCATGTATAGGATTCCAATAATCAAAAGGAGGCTTGGAGTATGTTTTTTCAATTGTATGAGTCCAATACAAAGGCACAAAAATTGCAACTCCAAAATGAGGTACATACACTAGAGAAAACGAGCATGTTGGTAAGTGACTATATCCTAAAATTCAAAATCATATGTGAGTCAATTGTGTTTGATGGAATGAATGTAGATGATGATGATGATGATAAGGTGGAAGTCTGCCCTCGTGGTTTAGGAGCTACATATAAGCAATTTAGAACTTCTATTCAAACGAAGAAAAATATTCCGAGTTTTGTTGATCTAGTGTGCATGCTGATTATTGAAGAAAAGAATATTTGTGAGGACTAAACCTCCCAAGGAAAACCTAGTTCTAAGTAGCTATTCTATTTTTGCATAGGAAGAGGCAGAGATAGAGGTTTTGGAAGTGGAAGAGGAAATAATAACCAAGATCAAGGTCAACATCAGAATCATGCAAGAGGTGGAGGATAGTTTTGAGGTAGGTGAACCAAAGAGGCCACATAAATTTCCAAAGGAATAATTCAAGTAATTACAATAAAAGATGCAGGAGTTGTGGCAAACCTGGCCATAATCAACATCATTGCAGTTTGAAGGATCAAAATAATAAAAGGGACCAAAAGAAATATTCATCCACATGTTTTGATGACTTTGATAATCTATTCATGGTCCAATATCACATGATGAACATCATGTGTCTTGATGTTTCAAAATCAAATGGCAGGAAATGTTGAAATAGGCAAGGGCACATCACATCCTATTGAGCATACAAGAAACATAGCACTATCTATCCAGGAAAAGAAGGTAAAACATCTTGCGGAGCTGCTGCATGTTGCCAATATAACAAATAATTTGGTTTCTATTGAACAAATGGTTCCCAAGGATTACAAGTTAGGCTCAATATTGATGGGTTATATGTAGAAGGTTATAAAAAATATGAAAGATTGATTGCCAAAGGAAATAATATGGGTAGGATGTACACCTTAAATATGAGAATTCTTTAAATGAATGCTGCCATGTTTGCAAAAGGTGTAGGAGTTGTTACTTATATAGAGATCTGGAAAAAAAGAATTGGACATGCAAATTTGTATAGGCTGAAATTGATGGAGTCAAAGGAGATTGTCAATGGACTACCAAACTTCAGGGTTGCAGAGATGCAAAAGGTATGTGCAGCATGTCGATTTGGTAAAAAATGAAGAGCATCATTTCTGCATGACAAACATGTTACTAAGAATGTGTTAGAAATAGTAGCTAGAGATGTTTGGGATCTAGCAACGACCACATCTATGCGAAGTTGTAGGTCCTAATTTACTTTCAATGATGACCATACACACAAAGTATGGGTATATAAGATGAAAGAGAAGAGGAAGGTGTTCACTCACTTCTACAAATTTCATGCTATGGTGGAAAAGTAGAGAAGAAAGTATATTCAAATTAAGATCTCATGGAGGAGGTGAATATATGTCAAATGAGCTTAGTAGCTTTCTAAAAGGTCATAAAATTTGACAAGAGTTTTCATGCAGGTACAGACCAAAATAGAATGGCATTGTTGAATGCAAAAATAGCCATATTTCAAAAATAGTAAGAGCCTTGACGGCTGAGAAGAATATGCCCTATTGCTATTGCGAAGAAGTTGTGCATAGTGTTGTATACATCATGAACATAACTCAGAATGTAGTTGTACATCAAATTACCCCGGAAGAGAAGTTTACATGTATAAAGAAAAACTTATCACATATCAAAGTATTTGGCTCTATACCATATGTATATGTTCTAGATGAGTTGATGAACCTTGATTGAAAAGGAGGAAAATTTATTTTCATTGGGTACTCCCTTGAGCAAAAGGGATATAAATGTTATGGCTCACTTACACTACAAGTGAAGGTAAGCAAAGATGTGGTGTTTGATGAAATGACAAGCTTCTATGAAAATTCCAAAGAAGGACTTAATCTTCACTCAAATGACAAAGAAAAATCTAGAAAAGCATGTGCATAATCTCCAATTTTGAGTGAACTTGATGCATCATCAAGCAATAGATCCGAATCAAATCTATGGAGTGGAAGATTGCATGGAAATTTCAGCCGAGAAACGTCATGAACCACATCAAAGAAAGGTAAAGAAATGCTTTCGTCTGGTAGTAAAGCATCTACAAAGTTTGAAGATATTGATGGAGATTCAAGTGCTTCAGAAAAGAGCCGTGATAAGGAACTTGGATTGCCCTCCATGAAGACTCTACGAGTAAGAAAGAAAGATGCACATGACACAAGGAGAAGTGACCCAAGACCAAGAACATCTGGGAGGATGAATTATTCAGTGCAATGATTGACATATGACAATTACATGGCTTGTCATTGTGCCTAAATGACCAAGATAATATAAGATGCTAAACCTTCTTGTTTTAAGGATGCATAAATGCAAATTCGTAGAAAGATATGGATGAGGTGATGGCTACACTTTATGGAAATGAAACATGGAAATTGGTTTCATTGCCAACAGAAAAGAAACCCCATAGGCTACAAGTTGGTTTACAAGGTAAATCATAATGTTGATGGTAGCATAAGCATGTATAAAGCATGATTGGTAGCAAAAGGATATGCACAAACATATGGCATTGATAATGAAGAAATATTCAGCGCTTTAGCAAAAAACTTTACTATCAGAGCACTTGTTGCACTTGTTTCATATGGGTATTCCTATATGACGTGCCGCTCGTTATTTCTTGTCAACTTGCTTCACTATTTTTTAATACTTTATGCAAATATATTTAATTAGTATGATTTCTCCGCAACATCTTTACATTGTAAGACAAATAGATACTTCGTTCATTATTCAACTTCACGAATTGGTGAACAACTCTCCTTTCTTCTATCATCATTTTCATGAAACATCAAGTCTTATTTAATTTCTCAAAGAGTAACCATCTTCATTAGATATTGCGTAATATCATCTATCCTTCATTCTTCCCAAAAGCGACTTGACATAATGCGTTGCGCATTGTGAACATCCTTGAAAGTATTTTGTTAATGATTTTCTTCCCATAAAACATCAGCAGCATCAAGTATTTGATGATGGCTTCGAATTCGGGAGGCTTCATATGTCTGAAAGAATAAGTGTTGCATTGTACGCCTAGTACCAATCCGAAATATAAAATCATAAAAACTATGAACTGAATGTTTTTCGATCATAATTAGGAGACTAGCAATTGATGATGTTATGGAGGTACTTCGACATCTTCCCGATCCCTATGCCTTCGGTCAAGCTATTACACCTTGCGTTGGTTTCATTGTTCTTCACGTAATAACATCTTGTTGCACAATGTCCATATCTACCACACAGTTAGAATCACTTTGCAATGAGCCTCTTATGTTTCCCATTAATCCCCCGATTATAATATAGTTCACTAGTCATTTTCAAATTGATAAAAGTATTGAGCCTCTGCGCTCCTTTTTTCGTGTTTCAACTTTAATAGGCCTTCCTCTTTTTAAGAATGAGCATCCTATCTCTTTCGTTTTGTGCTTAATTAGATATATAGAGAACATGGGATTGGGCACCGAATTCTTGTAACAAGCTAATAGCTGATTCACTAAAAAGATAAAGAGTCCTTTTAGCGATGGTACATTATCAAGTAGATGTTGAGTCAAGAAAGACAGATAATAATCTTAAAAATGAATACCTACGGAGTCGAAAGCTCAAATAAATTCTTCACATTTGAGCTCTAATCATTCATGCTAATAATCATTCATGCTAATACTAGGGATGTCACGTAAAATTTTCAAGGAATATTGAGCTTTATATTTATCATTTTGTTTGAAATAGATTATGTGATGGGAGTACTAAACTTACCTATGTGGCATTGAAGAAATGATGGACTTACAAACACTCTCACAAAAATACCGTTCATACAAACAATCAATGCTCTAAAATCTTTAGGAGTAAACCTTAGAGATTTTGTAGAGATATAGTAGAATTGGAGACCTTGGTAATGCAAATTATTTCACTCAAAATGGCTACTGTGATTGGGAGAACCAATGCCTCTAAGACAAACAAGCTATAGCCTTCTCTAGGCATACACATATAGGTGGGTACTCCCTTTTACACCTATTTTTCTCAAGACATATAAAGATTCAACAAGAGATTTTGAGTAAAATTTAGATTACTATATTAGGTTTCTAAGAAACTAAGTATTACAATAAATGAGTGAGAAATGATAAGTAAATATTTCTTAGGACTACTACTAAACGAGCTCGACCACATAGACTTTTGTTAGCTACATATGGCTTCTCAAAGATGAATGACATGACTTAAGAAACAATAGGTGTTGTCAAGCAAGGTCTCTACTAAGTTACTAAAATGCTCATAGATCTCACACACACACACACAAGATCATTCATTTTAAAATGTTTGTGTGTGCATATAGAGCTCAAAAAATTATCTACAGGGAATGATTTTTTCTAACTTATAGGCTTTTAATCGCACCTAAGTGTGATTCAAATTATGATTGTTGTGAGGGGGAGGTCAAATTACAGATTGATCTTGATTTAATGTTCTGGAAGACTTGCTCCATATAGCTCCAAGTGGAGTCCTTTTCATGGTCCATTTATGACTAATGATGAAGCTTAAATTTCACCACTCCCCCTCTTGCTTTAAGCTCTATTTTTTTTCAACCTACCCCTAATGATCCAATGCCATTCTTGAACTTTATCAACTTCATTGATTCCATACTTATGATGAG
>CM035420.1:145456580-145476580 GCA_020310875.1 Ceratopteris richardii | reverse complement strand
TAGTCATCATTTTAGGTACAAGATAAAGTGTCCTCATAATAATTCTCTCTTATAGACTAGGAGAATGCGTGAGCCACAGACCCTTATTTCTTAATTATCTTTCGTCAAATATACATTCTTTGTTTTCTTAAATGCATTATTTTTACCTATTACCTTCCTTTCCTCACGCCTGCATACTAATGTTGGTGCAATTTTATATTTAGAGGCTTTCTGTCTGATTTGCTATTTGTCTATCACTCTTACACCTTTCAGCTTGCCAATCATAATGTGTTCTTTGTCCTTATTCATACTATGCATGTGTGCATAATATATAATATAAGAACAATAAAAAAGTACGTTTATAAACTATATGATTTATCCTAGAGGACCTCTTATTAGACGGACAGGATTAGAATTATTCTGAAGGAATATTTTCCTTCTAGATGCATGTACATGAATATTAATTCCAAAACCTTATTGGAAGTATATTTAAAGGCATAAGTTAATGTCTTGAACATCATTCTCACTCTTTACGTCTTCTAAACTAGAGTTATCTGCATATGCTCTAAGGAAGAGCATTTGTGGTGTGTAGAGGTCAAGGAAGGATACATATGGAGGTCATTCATGCTTTGTTGTTGCATAGGGGTTGAGATATTTCCGCCACCAGTTAGTCTTGAGCCCAACAAAGTCATATTGGTCAAGGTCATCATGGTAAAAGTCAAAGGTTCAAAGTCAAAGTGGTCAAAGTCAACATGATCAAGGTCAAGTCAATATGGGCATAGTCAAATTGTTCAACGTTCAATTGTCAAGGTGCGGAAGTTGTCCATAATTAATTGTTCACAAAGGTTATATTTCTAGAAAGTTGGATGCAGGTTGGAGGTTGCTGAGTGTCTTTCTGTAATGTCCCTAAGGTTAAAAATGTGTTTAAAGTGTTTGGAAGGTTTTAGGTAAACCCTCCCTTAGGTGCAAATTTGCAAGATAAAAAGGCAAAAAGTGAAATTATGTGAACCAGAAAGGTATGCGAAAGTGAAAGTATGGCCTCCCAAAAAGAAAATTTGTTTTAGTCTCAAGTCACTAAAGGACAAAACAAGGATTCATTGGCTACCCACATTTGGAGACAATCTTGGGACATAGAAGTGAGCACCAAGATACTCTACGAGTTAAGAGCGTACATGAACCGACACTCAACTCAAGGCAAGGCATTATTCTTGATTAGACTAAGCAAGGTGAGCATGGTCTACACTAAGGGAGAGAAGAGCAAGAGACATATAGTGAGTGTGCGACAGAGAGAAGTGAAGTGCAAGGTGTGCAAGAAGAGTGACTTAGAAGTGTGCAGAGAGTACTAAGCTATGCAACCAAAGGTCACAAGGTCCTAGTGAAGTTGTGTGCACATCGATAGTAGGTGTGCATCCCTCCCCCTATTTGAATCTTGAGTGCAAGGTGTGCACAAGTGCAAGCTCTCGGAGAAGGTGGAGGTCTGGTGCAAAGAAGCTTGGCGGCAGTAAGAACCTTGGGTATTTTGTAACTTTGTTGATTGTGCACTCTTTGGGATTTTGCACAGAGAGCATTTGGATTGTACTGTACATTATTGTATTTTTCTCCTTATAATCCATTTATAGAAGCTTATTGCGTCTGTATCTTTCTTCTTATATTTCCACCTTCTCCTACAAACACTCAATTCGCTTTCTCTAGAACAATCCCCCAACAAAATTTGGCACGCTCATTGGGACCATAAGGAGACTTGAGCATAGGAGAAGCAAACTGCAAAGTGTAGAAGAGTTCAAGGGTATAATTAGTACTATATTGACTTAAGAGGTAATCTTTCTTTCATTGGAATTCTCTTAAACTAAGAGGAGTATGAACAACTCATGACCGCAACACGGTCTCAAAGCTTGAGGGTCCCTTGCAAAGCAACAAGAAGGAAGGTTATTCAAAGATCAACCAGTCCATCATCATCGACATCATCAATAAAGAACATGGAAGCCCAAGTGGATTTGGAAACTTTACTTTCTAGATTGAATATCAAACTTCTATCCTTCAAAGGGCTAGCACAAGAAGACCTAGATGAGCACATTAGGAGATTTTCATCCTTATGTGAAACAAGGGGTCTAATGGGAAGAGGAAACATATTTTTTATTCTTTTCCCTGCAACATGAGAAGGACTAGCAAACAAAATGGTTTAGTCAGCTCACTGACCACCATTTCACCACATGGGACTTGATGAAGGAAGCATTTATAACACAGCTCCAACAAGGAAACACAAAGGAAAACATTATTGAAGAATTGGAAAATTTAAGACTAGGTCTTGCGGAGACCTCCCAAAATTTGTTACTAGAGCTAAGGCATTAATGGCCAAACTAGGAGACCCTCCTCATGATTTTTTTATAAAGAAGTTGCTGGCAAAACCACTTCCCATATCAACACAATGTAAAATAAAGGAGATAGTCTTATCGACAACAACAATAAAAGAATTGATCAATACAACTACAAGATTAGAGCCAATTAGACAACAATATAGGGAAAGCTCTTTCATTTTATCATATCCTACAGAACTTAAAGGCCCAGTAGTTTAGCTAAGGAAAGATCTTGAGAGATTAAAGAGGAATAATCCACACAAAGAGGAGGAGAGTGCAGTAACTCCATTGAGACGTAAAATTCAAGCATTGAAGATACAAAAGGAAGAGGAGACACAAGCAGAACAGCTGGCTCAACTTCGATAGGTGTTGCAGGAACTCAAGGGAGGTGGTGTTGTTAGGATCTTGCTTACGTACACATAGAGGTTACTTATGTTGAAAACACACAGAGGAATAGATGCAACAAGAGATGAGACAGAACACAGTATTGGGTGCAATCTCCCCCCATGCACTCTATTTTGACAGTCCACAGACTGCATGTATTTATAGGAATTTTTGATTATGTCGAAAAGAGTGGTTACATGAGAGCGGCTTTGAAAAGCAAGTGTGAAACTAAAAGTTGCTAACTTTTACAGAAAGCCATTGCTTTCAATAACAAAAACTACGATCGACAACGAGTCTTATACTAACCATTACTTTTCTAACTATTTCTAACAATAGAACCTTCTACGTGGGTTTATTTACAAGCTAAATAATAATTATTTGGATTATTTATATCCACCCCTTCACGCCTTGCAAGCTCCTCACAAACCTTCAGCTGCTATATCAAAAACATGAAAAACACATTAATAAATTAATAATTTAACACTCAAACAATGCATTATTCAACATATTCCATAAGTTATAACATGCCTCTCAGTTGAAAAAGCAACTGACCTTAGTTGATAAAATAATAAACATGGATGGCCAGTCACATGTTTGATCGCTGAATAAAAAATAAGCATGTTCCATGTAAAAACACATGCATGGAAATGTTCATGGAGGTATTACTGGAATGTGTTTGTGTATGATATGCAGAAATTAAGTGGTCATACTGGGGTGTTAATTGTGTTTTATGTATCCATTGACATTCTTCAATAGAGTGATTGTTGTACAGTTGTTGTAGACGGATTGACTTGGTTATCGACTTTAATTCTTTTTCTGCATCATACGCAAAAGATTTAGCCTCGTTGAGGGTTGTAGGTCGTAGGGTGTGAAGCTTAGCTTGGGTTCCCACCTCTAAACCATCTTCATATTTTTGCTGCAAGATATCCTCTGATACATCTTCAAGCATTCAAACAAGTAGTAAATTTTGCCAAAACCTCTCTGTGTAAGTAGGAACCGTATCACCCTCCTTCCATGTAAGGGTCGTTGATGCATGTCAAACTTGTAAATGGTATTGAGGAGGAAGAAAATAATCCTTCACTTTTTCTTGAAAATCCTTCCATGTTGTTGGACGTTCTGTACTATGCCGTAGGACATTCCACGAGAGTTGAGCTTTTCCTACTAAATAGTTAATAGAAAATTTAACTTTTTCACTTTGAGCATACATTTCATCAATATAAAAATCATCAAACTCTGATAGCCAAGAAAGGACTAAAGGCCCATCCTTTCAGCCATCAAATCATAGAAACTGGTAGTTTCTAGCACCAGTCTTCGAATGAGTAACATCAGATTGGGCAGAAACAATAGCTTTTACTACTCTCGTAAGGTTGTCTTCCTTAGTTTGTATCTTTTGGAGGACTTCATCACATTGTGGGATATCATTCTGAGCTCCTCAAAGCTCATGCCTCAAAAGCTCTACTTGTTGTTCGAGTGTCACCTGAGATAGAGGTGAATTACAATAATCCTCCATGGTGCTCTTGGACCCTTAAGCTAGTGCTTTTCTCTCGGGATATATCGTCAGGAAATGTACCCTAGCAAAATGTACCTTGTATGGATGTACCCTGAAGTACCCTGATAGGATGTACCCTATCCGGATGTACCTTGGTGTACCCTGAGAAGTGTACCCTCACAGGATGTACCCTGAGATGTGTCACGTTGCGTCACATCATGCCGCCTTCGAAAGTAAGAAAAATTGCAAGTTATGTTAAATATGAGAGGAGAGAACTAGAGTGACAACTCCAAGAAAGAGCGTAGTGGTAAAAGTACTTCCCTCGTAAGTAGGAGGTTGTGGGTTCAAATCTTGCTACCTTAGGGAATCTAAAACTCTCTTTTGCCACTCAAAATTAAAATTGCCTCGCGCATAGCCAATGACTGCCAACGGTCACCAAGGGAGCCTTGGGTGCCAATGTATTGCCTAAGTTCTTTTCCTTAGCCGATGCATTGGAGTAAGACGAAGGAGTAAACGTAGGTGTAAACGTAGGAGCAAATATAGGTGTAAATGTAGGTGTAAACATAGGTTCTGGTTCTAGAACTGGAAAAAAAACAAAAACACAAACAAAAAGTAGAAACTAGAACTCGAACTGGAACATGAATAGGAATCGGAACGGAAGACAAAGAGGAAGATGGAATCCGAATCCTAAACAGATAACACAACCCTCCGTATTGACGCGTGCAGAGCTCAGATACCACTATTGTTAGGATCTTCCTCATGCGCACACAGAGGTTACGGATGTTGAAAATAGACAGAAGAATAGACGCAACAAGAGACGAGAGAGAACGCAGTATTGGGTGCAATCTCCCCCGATGCACTCTGTTTTGACAGTCCACAGAGTGCATGTATTTATAGGGATTTTTGATTAAGTGGAAAAGAGTGGTCACATGAGAGAAACTTCGAAAAGCAAGAATGAAACTAAACGTTGCTAAGTTTTACAAAAAGCCATTGCTTTCAATAACAGAAATTGTGGTCTACAACGACCCTTATACTAATCATTACTTTTCTAACTGTTTCTAACAATAGAACCTTCTATGTGGGTTTATTTACAAGCTAAATAATAATTATTCGGATTATTGATATCGGCCCTTTCATGCCTTGCACACTCCTCACGAACCTTCATCTGCCATATCAGAAGCATCCAAAACACATTAATACATTAATAATTTAACACTCCAACAATGCATTGTTCAACATATTCAATAAGTTATAACAGGTGGCATCAAAAGTGGACAATGGTAAACCATGTGCAACAAGTAGGGTCATGTGGTAAGTGAGTGTCCACTTTCAAGTGTAACTTGCTAGCTATGTAGGAAAGTTCTTCATGAGGCCCATGAATATCAATCAAGAGGAATGTCTGCATCAATATATTGGACCCAAGGAGAAGCTCTACCACCAAGTAATGTGATAGCAGGAGCACCCAATCCAAGTAAGAATTACAACCCTAGACATAGGGATAACTTTGGAAATGGGCCAAGGGGCCAATTCTTTGTTTTAGATGTGGAGAATGTGGGCATTACCAAAGTAGGTGCACCTTGCCAAAAATTGCCCCTCCTTGCAGGAATTGCCTAGAGGCCAAGGACCATTATGCTAATTGTTGCGCCAAGAACCAGGCATCTTCATCGGAGCCCCACATTCAAATGATTTCTCTATGCAAATCAGAAGTTGTAGAACAAGTAAATATGCCATCACCATCTACCAAAGTGGTGTACTTAGAAGAAATTGAATCAGTTACAATGCAAACAAGAAGCAAGGGGAAGGCTCAATTAGAAATAGGTCACGAGTTAAGGATTAGTGGATTGAACAAATACAAAGTGACATGTGAAGACAAAGCCAACACATGTGCAGATACAAGGAGAAAAGAAAATCTCATAGGTACCAGTGATGGCATTTAGCATGCATTCAACAGGTCTCATGAGGATTTTGATAAGTCAAATGGAGCCCATGCTCTTAAACAATGAGAAGCTTGAAGACTACTCAAGTCCATGAGAAAGGAGGTCAATATTTTTCATTTAATAAAGATGGATATGAAATTCAAGTCAGATCTTCTACAAATAATTGATGAGGCTTCCATAGCAAGTTTAGTGGCAAAGTTTGTTGGTATGCATAAAGATAAAATTGTAGGTGAAGCACCCCTCACATATTATAAGAGTCATAAGCAAAGACTCACTATTAGAAGACATGAGTTTCAAGGTGTTATTGTAGAGGTCGGTTCTGGCATTAACTTGACGCTTGAACATACCATGAAAAGGATTGGACTAGAACCTTTAAGACCTACCAACTTCACTGTGACATTGGTAGTCCAAACCATAGTAAGACCTATGGGAGTGGTCCCTGGAGTCCTAGTCAAGATACAAGGTATCATCTTTAACTTGGACATTGTTGTCTTAAGGTTGCCACAGGTGGAAGGAAGTTTCCCAATACTAATTGGGAGACCTTGGTTAAGGCATGCCAATGTGCTGCATGAGTGGGGTAAGGACACAATGTGGGTAAAGCAAGAGGGAAAAGATTTGCAACAGATATTTTTAGAAGAAGGTCCAGACAACCAAAGACATACCAGCATGATGTAGACAATTGGTATTTGTATGGAAGAAGAATTGTTGGACAACCCAAAAGCACATCTATAGAAGAAGAAAATTTATATGAAGAAGAAAACATGTTGGCTTGGCTCCATGTAGAACACCCATCTTCTTTCTATGGAGCTTTTCCAAATCACTCAAGTTGAGAGGAAGTCTATGAAGGAAAAGAGGACGTCATTCATGTTGCTGATTCGAGTGAAACTCTCAATAGAACAGAGAAAAAAAGAGAAGCCCTTAAGTGCAGTAGTGATGAAGCTACTTCAAATCCTACATTAAGGGCTAGTTTGTTATGGATACTGGTATGGATATTATTATGTCGATTTTTATGATTGTAAGTGTGGGGCTTTACAAGGATGTGGAAGAAGTACCTTCAAGTCTTTGGAAATAGAGGGTTCCATTGGATGAAGAAGTTGGAATAGTAAAAATGACATTTTGCAAATTAAGGCATATAGTACCCGAAACATAGATACAAAAGATGCAATATGGAGGAGAAAGTATTCTAATGAAGGATTTGGGGTGGCCTGATCAGATGGTCAGTATTCCCAAAAAAAACACTAACCAAAGGAAGTGCAGTACAATTGGAGATTATGGAGGGCAAAGGGTTTCTCTTAGTCATCATATCCTAGGTCAAGGCATATCATCGAAACAAGTCAAGATTTTTGGATCACCTAGAAGTTGCAAAATCTGTCCAAGTTGTACATAGCCTTCTCGTACCATTTTTTGCTTAAGTCCTACTAGTTTTTATCCATTTTCGTACTTTCTTTTTCAACTTTTATGGATATTAGAAGCCATTTAACAATCATTTGCATGAATAATTTTTTTTAAATTTTTCTTTGGAATTTTTAAAGCATTTTTAGAATTTTTTACCTTTTTCTAGAATCTTGCATCTTTTTTAAATGTCATTTTCTTGATAAAATGGAGAAAAAAGGAATCTCTCTATGGTTTTGAGGGAATAAAATGGCTTACAAGTTTAGAGAAAATTTTGTTTTTTTATTTTTTTGGATTTTATTTGTATTTTGTATCTAACTTTTGGTATTTTTCAAAAAACAAAGATGCCTCAAATGGTTAATTTTCTTTTTCTCTATAATTAAGAAAAAACAAACTCCCTCCCCCCTCAAGTGGACCCCCTCCAAAAAAAAACTCCCCCTCCCCCCAAGTGAACCCCCCTTCCTCCGCCAAGTGGACCCCTCCTCCCCTCCCCCCCACTCGCCCCCAATTGGACCCCCCTCTCCCCAGCCCCCCCCCCCCCCCCCTTCCCCCCCCCCCCCCCCCCCCCCCCCCACCCAAGTTAACAGCCCTCCCCCCAAGTGGACACTGCTAGTTCTTTTTTATTTTTTGTTTTATTCTCTTCTTTATCTTTTTTTCTTTAGTTATTTTTTGTTTGTTTATTTTTATTTTTTTTCTTTCTTTTATTTTTAAAATTATCCAATTTTTTATTTGTCCCAATCCCAAGAGATGGGTTTTAATTATTTATAGAAAACAATAAGAAACATATACTTTTTATTTATTATTTTTTTCCTTCGTCCAATACTTTTGGCTCTAGATTGCGCCTTGGATGCCCATGTTTTTAAAACTTGGAGTCATTTTCATGTCTTTTGAAACCTTTCAAATCATTTGTTGACTTAATTTTACAAAATCACAACTTTTCTCTGACTTTTTGGTCAAAACCCACATGTTTTGAGCACATTCCTCACATGTTTTTTGTTATGCACATGGTCCACATGGTCTATTGTCACCTTAGTTTACCATATGTTTTGCATTTTCCAATATGCACCCTCTATAGCTTTAGTGTTTTCTCATTTTGACCCTTTCTAGAGCCCACAACCCTAGTCTCTACCCTCCCTTTGGCCTTCTAACTAGACCCATCCTTACCCTCCATACCCTATCAATTTCAGCCCTCCCTTCCTTCTCCCTCATACCCTCAATTCTCCATTATCTGCTCTTCAATGCACAATCTCCACTTTTGGTCCTTCCCTGGTGCTTGTTATTTACTACTCCTAGTGGTCTTGATAGTTTCTCAAGTGTAATTTTGAAGATTTTGAAGCACAAGAATCATGGAGAAATCTTTGCTCAGATTTTTTGATGTAGCTCTCAGGGATGGAGAGCACATTAGGTGGTGGGAATTGCCAACAAAGTCATACTGGTCAAAATCAACATGGTCAAAGTCAAATAGTCAAAGTCAAAAGATGAAAGTCAACATGTTCAAGGTCAAGTCAACATGGGCAAAGTCAAAGCATTCAAAGTTCAATTGTCAAGGTGCACAGGTAGTGCAGAATTAATTGTTCACAAAGGTTATATTTGCAAAACGTTGAATGTAGGTTGCAGGTTATAAAGTGTATTTTTGTAATTTCTATAAGGTTCAAAGTGTTTGGAAGGTTCAAACGAACCCTCTCTTAGGTGCAAATTTGAAGAATTAAAAGGCAAAAAGTGAAGGTATGTGAACTGGAAGCATACACAAAAGTGAAAGTATGGTCCCCCAATTAAAATTTTTGTTTTAGTCTAAAGTCATTATAGGAGAAAATAGGGATTCGTTGGCTACCCACATTTGGAGGAAATCTTGGGACATAGAAGTGAGCACCAAGATACTCTAGCAGTTAAGAGCGTACGTGAACCAACACTCAAATCAAGGCAAGGCATTATTCTTGGTTAGGCTAAGCAAGGTGATCATATCTACACTAAGGGAGAGAAGAGCAAGAGACATATAGTTAGTGTGCGATGCAGAGAAGTGAAGTGCAAGGTGTGCAAGAAGAGTGACTTAGAAGTGTGCAGAGAAGTAGTAAGCCATGCAACAAAAGGTCACAAGGTCCAGTGAAGCTGTGTGCGCGTGGATAGAAGGTGTCCATCCCTCCCTCTATTGGAAGCTTGAGTGCAAGGTGTGCACAAGTGCAAGCTCTTTGAGAAGGTGGAGGTCTCGTGTAGAGGAGCTTGGCGGCAGGAAGAACCTTGGGTATTTTGTAACTTTGTTGATTGTGCACTCTTTGGGATTTTACACAAAGAGCATTTGGATTGTACTTTACATCATCATTGTACTTTTCTCCTTATAATCAATCTATAGAAGATTTCGGTGTTTGTATCTTTCTTCTTATCTTTCTCCCTTCTCCTACAAACACTCAAGTCCCTTTCTACACAAGAATCCCCCAACAGTTAGGACAACAACTACATAGTTCAAAGTAGTTCTACTAACTCATCAAGTACATATGAGGTTGAACATTTACTTTCTATGAAGCATAGTAGTAAATTTGAAACTCATGATGAGTAGGGTAAATGAATATTCTTTATAGTAGCTGCGTGTAAAGAGGGGATGATTTTGTAGCAGCCTTCAAGCACCAAAGAAAAAAGGCTATGTGGACATAGATGAAACTTTTGGACATGAGATACAACAAAATAGGGATGTAAAGATCAAAGGCACCCATAAAACAAGTAGCTTATAAGAGTTGTTAGAGGTTATCACCATCAGTAATAAGTTACTTGTTGCTAGGAAAATAGTTTAAAGAGGAATTGACGATGGATGCTTCATTCAGGATGAAGAAAATTCTTATGAGCTACTTAGTAGAGTCCATAAGGAAGGAAGAATGATTACCATTGTTTCTAGTAAAGAAAGCAAAAACAAGTTATGTTCATTACATACGTAGACAAGAAGATTTAAGATTTGGACATATGGCACAAGGGGTGTGAATAATATACAAAGCTTCAAGTACCTGGAGAACAAAAAGTTGGTAAGGGGGAGTAACCCATTATTTATTAAAAATGCTACATCAAATGTGTGGTCTTCAGGGTAGGCGAATCTACTAGGCATCTATTCGAGAAGGATGCATATGTATCAAATGGTAGAAAATTTTTTGGCATACAAACATGAGCCTCACTTACAAAAAACATAATTTTTTTGACCTTTATAGATGACTACTAAAATATTCTATGTTTTTTTATCCATTTAAAAAATTGAATGTGTTTAACACATTCAAAAAGTTCAAGATAAGATTTGAGAGGAATCATGATGCTATATACAAATCCTCAGATCAGATGGATTAGAACGGTACTTCTCCCATGAACTTTGTGAATTATTGTAGGGCTAAGAAAGTAACGTGCATCTATACACACCAAAGAAACACGTCTAATATTTTACATCTTAAAAGGGAGAGGACATGCAACTAGTGTACATGAAATCTTGGATTTGTGTGGAACAAGCTAGTGAAGGGAATAAGTCATGGATGAAAACTGGAGGGAGAGTGTCGTAGGACACCGCTCAGAGAGTAAAAAAAAAAAGCAAGGTAAGTCTTGTGAAATTGGATGTTGAAGGGAATCAAGGTGAAGAATTCTTTTAGCCAAACATTTAAGGAGGGGATACCTCAAAGGAAAATGTCAAGATGGTAGGGGAAGGTAGGTTCATTACACATAAGGGTAGGTAGGTAGATAGATAGATATATAGATAGATAGATAGTGTTGGAGATAGATGTCTGCGGAAGCATGCGAACAACACAAGGAAGAAGAAGAAGCTTGGAGCACAAACACACAATACTGAATGTATTACTAGAGAATGTACAAAGATAAGTAGCCCATTAGGGCAATAGGTGTATATAAAAGCCGGGTATCATACATGTCTTTAGAGCTAACAGATGTCTCCTTAGTACATGAAAGCAATGGCTGAATAGCATCTTCCTCAAAGACAACATCAGGACTAACCAGAATGCGTTTAGTCTGTGGATGATACAGATGATAGCCTTTACTTTCAGAATTGTACCCAACAAAAATACATTTTACTGCCTTATCATCCAATTTTCTGCGATGTTGTTCAAGCACTAGTGCACATGCCAAACAACCAAAAACCCGCAGATGAGCAACAGATGGCTTGCGATCATGCGAAGCCTCATATGGAGTGATAGACTGTAGCGCTTTAGTGGGACACTTGTTAAGTACATATGCTGCACACATGAGAGCCTCAAGCCAGAAACTATGTGGTAAAGCCTGACTCTTGACCATACACCTCACCATCTCCATGAGTGACCTGTTCTTCCGTTCAGCAACTCCATTCTGCTGAGGTGTATACGGCACTGTACACTGGTGTTTTATCCCAGGTTCAGCCAAAAATGCATCAAAATTAGAAGACATATATTCCGCCCTCGATCAGAACGGAGGGTGCTCATTTTACATGCTGACAGATTCTCAGCCAAAACCAAAAAGTGTTTGAAGCACAAAAACACTTCACACTTTGCCTTCAATGGATATACCCATGCATGCCTGGAAAAACCATCAATGAAAGTCATGAAGTAAAGATAGTTTCCAAAAGAAGGTGTCTGCATAGGACCACAGACATCACTATGTACAAGCTGCAATTTCTGCGTAGCCCAAACTGAACCATCTTTTGGAAAGGAGGAATGTTGCATTTTGCCCAAAATACACTCTTCACGTACATGTTTTCCACGTGCCTCAAGCTTGGGCAAAGAAGACACCATATCAGATTTCTGCAGGTGTAGCAAACTAGCAAAATTCAGATGACCAAAGCGTGCATGCCAAAGCTTTGCATCTGAGATAGCCTGAGAATCATGAACTGCACATGCCGAATCATTCACAGATCTTTCATAGTCTATGAGCTTATATAGCCCACGACTTAAAATGCCAGAAGCAATAATAACATCGCCATTAGACAGATCATGAATTGTATATCTGTCATCAATAAATTTCACAACCAAGCCAATCTTGGCTAATGCAGAAACTGATAACAGATTCTTTTTGATCCCTGGCACAAATAAAGCATCTGACAAGGTGAAAGAACTACCATCAACAGTAGTCAAAATGATCTTACAAACTCCCATAATAGAATAAGAGGAGTTGTTGGCGCATGTGACAGTATTCCCTGTAGGGGCAGGCTCGAGTGAAGAGAAGAAACTACGCTGCGAGGTAATATGTTTGGTCGCCTCAATGTCAAAGTACCAAACATCTGAGTCCACTACAGACATGCAGTGCTCATGAGAAGATGGTTCAAAGCTGCAAACAGTAGAAAACGCCCATTCTTCTTCCTGCACAAGATTAGCAGACTCTGTTTTTGGTGTAGAGGCTTCTACAACAACCATTCCTGCCTCCTTTTTCTTTGTCTCTTTTGCAGCCAGTTTTGGATAGTTCTTTATGATATGATCATTCCCTTTAAAGTACTTGCAAAACAGTTTCTGCTTTTCTGATTTCTTCTCATCTTTATCTTCCTTCTTCGAATATGCAGAATTAGCAGATTTCTGCTTACTAGTTGAAGAGCTCCATTTTCCTTTGCCCTTCTGACTAGCCAGGAAAGCTTGATCTGCAACTCCCATAATGGACCTGTTTTGCCTGGAATGATCTTCTTGCAACAAAACAGAGAGCAACTCCTCAAATGATAAGGCATTCGGATTTCCTTTCATCATCAATTGAAGAGTAGAAGCAAAACTCTGATATGAGTCAGGAAGACCATTCAGAACGGTCTGCACAAGTGAGCTATCTGGTATAACCTCATCAGCAGAAATCAATTGTTCCTTCAAGTCTTTGTTCTTTGTTAGGAAACTTTCCATAGAATCACCTTCATTCATGTGCTCACTCTCCAACTGTTTTCGGAGGTAAGCAACACGAGCCTCATTCCTAGCTTTGTATAATGTGGTAAGTGTATCCCAAGCATCCTTAGCTGTTCTGCAAGAGCGAATATGAGGAATAATGGCACGTTTGACAGACAAAGCTATCAATTCATGTGCCTGGGCATCTCTGCCATCCCAGCAAATCTTCTCTGCAGTAGGTGCAGCAGAAACTGCAGCACGAACAGGAATCCGTGGAATATCGTCTTCGACACCATCTTCATCACCTCCAGCACCTGTATTTGCAGTACCTGTAGTCAGAGGTGTAACAAGACATCTTTCAACACCCTGCACAATGCTCCACTCCTTTTGCAACCAATACATGTCGCATCATATAAGCCCACAATGGGTAGTTGGTACCATCCAACTTATCCTCAATAGCCAACATACAGAATACATCACTGCTTTCAGCCATGGCCGGTGACTAAAATACCTTGATGTAGAAAATTGACTGTATCTCAAAAAGTTGAACAAGACTGCCCAGACGAGTTCTGCTAGACCTGTAGTAGACTTCGAGACGCTTAAACTGGCAAATAGAAACCGGTATATACCTTTGGCACAAAAAGACAAAATAGCATGTCCCAAGCGCTACGATAGTGCGTTCGGAGGCCGAAACGAGCTCAGATCGCGATTTTGGCACCCTGAGTATGCTCACTAAATCTCGTCCAAATCTGAGACTGCAAACGGAGGAGTGTCGACGGCCCCCTAGATGAAGCGACGACCTGCTCTGATACCAATTGTTGGAGATAGATGTTTGCAGAAGCACGCGAACAACAGAAGGAAGAAGAAGAAGCTTGGAGCACAAACACACAATACTGAATGTATTACTAGAGAATGTACAAAGATAAGTAGCCCATTAGGGCAATAGGCATATATACAAGCCGAGGGAAAAAAACCTCCTAAAGAGGGAAAAAAGTGCCCCGACGGTCCTAATGTGTTCACACACATCACTACCTAAATATATCAGCAGATCGATAAATAGATAGATAGATAGATAGATAGATAGATAGATAGATAGATAGATAGATAGATAGATAGATAGATAGATAGATAGATATATAAATAGATAGATTGATTGATAGATTGATAGATAGATAGATAGATAGATAGATAGATAGATAGATAGATAGATAGATAGATAGATAGATAGATAGATAGATAGATTGATAGATTACCTTGTTCTAAGTTGCAAGAAGGACTTCTTTTCAAACATGAAAGTGCAATCAACCAAGGGACGCATGCAAATAGGTGATGGAACTCCTTATGCTATCACAAATGTAGATGACGTTATGTGGGAAGGTTCTCATAAAGCCAAGTGCTTGAAAGATGTTCTTCATGTTCCCACTATCACAAACAAGCTAATTTCTATGGGGAAAATGGTTGAGAGAGGATTTGAGGTTAAACTCAACTAGAAAGGATGCTTTTTGGAAAACCCAAAAGAGGGTTACAAATTGATAGCCAAAGGATGGAAGCAGCGATGGCTATTGACTTTGGATGTGAAGCCTAACCTCAATGAGAGAACTTACTTCATATTTGGAAACAAAAAGATAGCACAATTTCACCTATGGCACACAAGGTATGGACAAATCAATTTTCAGAGATTTAACGATAGAGAGAAGTAGTGGCCCTCAACTCTATAGTCAAAACCTTAAGGTTTCTTATAAAGCATGTCAATTCAGGGAGCAGATCAAGTTACCATTCAAGAAGAGAAACTATGTGAGCTCTCATCTCCTTGACGTCATCCAAAGAGATGTTTGAGGACCTAGAAAGGAGAATTTAGTTGGAGATAATTGCTACCTTGCATCTTTCATTTGTGATTTCACAAGGATGAGTTGGCTCTCTTTTATGAAACATAAATCAAATGTTCTCTATTACGTCAAAAAGATCAAAGCTATGGTTAAAAGAAAATTTCATAGGTACACCAACTATTTAAGGTTAGATAGAGGGGAGGAATACTTCTTCCATGACCTCCTTGATTTCTTGGAGACTATTGGCATCAAATGGGAAACTAAATGCAGGTACACACCACAAAAAATGCTGTGGGAGAGAGAGGAAGAATAGATACTTTCAAAAATGTGCTAGGGCTATGGTGAAGGAGATTAGTATCCCCAACTGCTATTGGGCTAATGGAGCAACAACAAGTATGTACATCATGAATAGATATCTCTTATCAGATACACATGCTACCATATCTTATGAATCTTCGCACAATAGGAAGATAGATAATTCTCATTTTAGAGCCTTTGGTTGAATATGCTATGCATTGATTTCGAATGAATTGAGGACTAAGCTTGATGAGAGATCAAAAAAAGTGTGTCATCATAGGGTAGAAGGTCAGTAGAAGATTTATAGATTTTTTAGCCACAAAACAAAGGAGAAGAAGATAATTGGCAATAAGTGGGTTCATAAGTTAAAGAAACATTTAGATTGTAGTATTTCTAGGTATAATGCTAGCCTTGCTAACAAATGATTTTCTAAGACATATGGAAAATAATATGAGGAGACTTTTAGCACTATGGTTAAAATGACTACCATCATCGTGATCATTTCCATTGAAGCAAGCTATTTAGAACGTATATCAATTTGATGTGAAGAATGCATTCCTCAATGGGAGCTAGATTAGTTGTCTACATGGACCAACCATTATGGTTTTAAGATAGATTTAAGGATTGTTATGTTTGTAGGCTGGATAAAGCATTATATGATCTTAATAAAACCCCAAGGGCATGGAATCAAAGGCTTGTCTATTATTTGAATACTTATGGATAAATTCAAAGCAAAGTAGACCCATTATTATTCTTCAAGAAGGAAGGTGAATTATCTATCTACTTATGTGTGTATGTACATGATCTAATTATTATGAGAGATCATGAAAAAGGTATCAAGGAGATCAAAAGAAAGCTTGGAAAGGATTTGAGGATATAAGATCCTGAAGATCAAATGTATCTCTAGGAATTGAGGTCTTATACAAGGATAATTGTAGTTGGTTCATGCAAAGAATTTATATTTTGGATGGCTTGAAGAACTATGCACTTTCATGAATGGAAACTATTTAGAAAACCTATGGAGCTAAACACAAAATGGACTTGAATGGAAGGTAATGAACAACAGGATCAACTTATGTGTAGATTTATAGTGGGATCATTGAACTATGCCACCATGACATGGCCAAATCTAGCACATAAAAATGGTGTGCTACCTCCATTCATGTACACAACTAGGGATCTACAAATAATTGTAGCAAAAAGGAAGCTTAATTGCAGGTGGAAGAATACATAGATGTGGATTGGGCTAGGTCCAGAGAAGATAGGAGAAGTAGAAGTGGATATGCATTGATACTTGGAATGAAACTCACCTCTTAGATGAAGAAGAAGCAACCCACAATTTCTCTATCCTCAAATGAAGCTGAATATAGTTCATTAGCTCAAGTGACTTGTGAGCTTATGTGGCTCAAGTAACTTATGATTGAATTAATGTTGCAAGTTAATCAATTCCCAATCATTTATGACAATATGAATAGTGTGTATCTATCTACCAATTCCATGTTCCATTCTTGGATCAAACACATAGGCGTAAGTTATAATTATATCAAAGAGAAGGTGCTAGATAAGGAACTTCAAGGACAACATATAAGTACCAAACACCAATGTTCTCATATGTTCATCAAAAGTATGGAATCAATCAAGATGATAGAGTTCAATAATGGCATTTCATCATTGGAGGTAGGTTGAAAACAATCAAGGCTTGAAGCTACAAGGGGAGTGGTGAAATTCAAGCTTCAACATTAGTCATGAGCGGACCATTAAATGGATTCCACTTTGAGCTATATGGAGCTTGTCTTCAAGAAGAAGAATTCAAGATCAATTTCCAAATTGAACTCCCCCTCACAAGAACCATAATCTGAGTAATACTTAAGTGGGATTTAAAGCATATAATTTAGGAAAAGTGATTCCTAACTTGTAGGCACTCTTTTGGAATCTATATGAACACACAATGATTTTAAAAAGAATGATCATGCGTTGTGTGTGAGAGCCCCAATGTTGCTTGAGTGAAGTCATTCATCTTTGAGAAGCCATATCTAGCTCACAAAGTTCTATGTGCTTGAGCTAGTTTTTTCATAGTGCTAAGCAAGTTCTACTTATCATTTCTAACTCATTTCTTTTACTGTTTAATTTGCTAGAAAGCTAATACAGTCATCTAATGTTTACTCTAAGCTCTTGTTGAACATCTACATATTTTATTAGAACAAGGTGTAGAAGTGAGCAAGTGTCTATCTATGTATACCTAGAGAAGGCTATAGCTCGCTTCTCTTGGAGGCTTTGGTTCTCCCTATCAGAATAGCCATTTGGAGTGAAATAATTTGCATTAACGAGGTCTCTAAGTGTAGTCTCTCTATGCAAAATCTCTAATGTTTTCTCCTTAATATTGTAGAGAATGGATTGTTTGCATGAATAGTAGTTTTGTGAGAGTGTTTTTGACCCCACCATTGGCTGAGGGACGCATAGGGAAGTTTTGTATTCTTATCACATACGCTATTTCAAACAAGTGATAACTATAAAACTAAAAATTCCTTCAAATTTTTTCGTGAGTTCCCTAGTATTAGCATCAATGATTAAAGTTTGAATGTGAAGAAATTAATTAAGCTTTCGACCTCCGTAGGCTTTCATTTTCAAGCTTATAATTTGCCTTAGTTAACTCAATAGTTTCATGGTTAAGTACGAAAGTATTTTCTACACAACTTCATTTCATCTATTTGAAAAGGTACCATCGCTAAATGCACTACTTATCTTTTTAGTGGATGAGTTATTAGTTTATTTCAAGAATCTGGTGCCCAATGCCATGTTCTCTATATATCTAATTAAACACCAAACGAAAGAGATAGGGTGCCCAATAATTAAAAAGAGGAAGGCATATTTCCGTTAAAAACAAAAAAAGAACGAGCGAAGAGAATGAATATATTTATCGATTTGGAAAGGACTAGTGAACTATAGTACAACTCGGAGGAATAATGGGAAAAATGAGAGGCTCATTCCAAAGTGATTCTAAGTATGTTAAAGATATGGGCATTTTGCAACAAAATGCTATTAGATGAGGAACAATGAAAACAATGGAAGGTGTAATAGCCTGAACCGCAGGCATAGGGATCGGCAAGATATCGAAGTATCTATATAACATCATCGAATGCTAGTCTCTTATTAGTGATTGAAAAATATTAAGTTCATAATTTTTATGATTCAGTATTTTGAATTCGAGACTCAGGGGATAAATAAGAATTCTAAACTGAGGAGATGAATTCTAAACTGAGGAGAGAAATTCGAGACTCAGGGGATAAATAAGAAGATTTATATGTAATGTTGTTTTTAACCGATAATTTAGAGTGAAGAGCTGAAAAACTATATCAGCTCATGTGGGGTATGTGCGTTGATTTATTGTGTACTTGCGAGCTTCCATAAGTGCTGCAACTCCAATGACAACCCATCTTTCTCACGTAGGTGCAAAAATGAAGCATGGTTTAGGAAAACAACATAACTATTCCTTAGTATAATATGACATCTACGATCGGACTTTTCTTTCTGGCATGTTCTAACTATTTTCGATTTCCTAGAAGTTTCTACGCTACTGTTTATTACTCGATAATCGATTATATAATGCACATCTCCAAATATCTCAATATCACGTACCCGATATCTTGACTGGATTTAAATGCAGCGTAATAGCCATGATTGGGTTCACCTTCTATACGAAACTTACATCAGATTAGTACGTTCATTTAGCTTGCTATGTGTGTTTGTTTCGAAAATATGAACAAAGATGTAATCATATATTATGCTTCAGTGAAGGATTATACGACCTTTAGTTTCATACATACATACATATATATATATATATATATATATATATATATATATATATATATATATATATATATATATATATATATATATATATATGTGTATATGTATGTGTGTGTGTGTGTGAATTTACATTTCAAAAGATAAGGTTATGGTTATGTTGGGCATGAGCCCGCTCTCTCTCCATCTCCCACTCTCTCTCTCTCTCTCTCTGGCGATTCTCAACCCCGCCTGATAATGTCTATGCACAAAGACAACTTCATAGAGGTTTTGGGTTCCAAGTTTCTTTCTTTCTGACTCTTCGCTATATTCCGTGCATAAGAATATCATAGCATAAACTTTGTCAATGAAGAACATCGTCGTTCATGGATCTAAAAGAATATTTGTGTAGCCGTGAATATCTTGGTTGATTGGGCAACGAATGTTTGTACGGCGGCTCAGTAGGTCCTGGGCTTCCATTAAGCCTGGACTTCCCTTAACTCCCATTACCAAGCTTCAAGCGTTTGGAAATCCATGCACACAACTTACCATAAAGTAGATAGCGTGCTATTGACAATATCATTGAGAATTCTATAAAGTTGATAGCTTGCTACGTGTTCCCTGACATAGAGATCGTGATCAAAGAGGACATTATACGACAAACAGAAAACAGACTAGGCGCCTCAATGTGTTGTTCTGTCTTTCATATTTCGTCTATCTATTGGCGGCTGTGAATAAGTGTAACAAGGCTC
>CM035420.1:145391580-145451580 GCA_020310875.1 Ceratopteris richardii | reverse complement strand
TATATATATATATACATACATACATGTATATACAGATGCATACATAAATATACATGTTTTAGGTCTAGATCTTTAGGATAAGGATTTTAGGGTTTTTTACGCATGAATAACATATATACGGACATACACATACACATATGATACATAAATACATGTATATACACATGCATACACAAATATACATATTTTAGGTCCAGATATTTAGGATTAGGATTTTAGGTTTTTCTTTGGAAGAAGCAGGAAATATGAATTAAAAAAGTAATGTAAATCTGTACAGAGAGCAGTCCATCCCCATCTAAAAAACCCACAGTAGACATCAGCTACCAAGAATACAAGGGGCCACTATGATGCAGAAAATATAGGCATAAGCCCAATTGCTCTTTAAGTACATATGCACATGCATAAACAAATATACATATTTTAGGTCTAGATCTTTAAGATTAGGGTTTTAGGATTTTTACATAAATATAATCCAATTCAATTCATATAAGAAAACAATAAAGAAAAAATTGAGAAAAAAATCCGAATATATAAATGAATATATATATATATATATATATATATATATATATATATATATTAAAAGAGCTAGCCTTTTAAATAAATAAATTATATATTTAATTAAATATATAAAAATAGGATTTAAAGGTTTTTTATCAAATTAAATATATACAATTAAATATATTAAAATTAGCTTTTATGTTTTCTTATCACATTTAATATATATAATTAATATATAAAAATAGGATTTTTAGATTTCTTTATTAAATTAAATATATATAATTAATTATGTATAAAAAAGTGTTTTAGATTAATATTAACCGATATAAATAATATATAATCAAATATATATATAAAATAGGATTAGGATTTTTAAGTTGTTTATACATGCATACACACATATACACATATATAATACACACACACACACATACATATATATATATATATATATATATATATATATATATATATATATATATATATATATATATATATATATATATATATATATATATATATATATATATATATATATATATATATATATATATATATATATATATATATAGCATTAGGGTTTTATGGTTTTGAGGATTTTTATGATATATAGAATATAGGTCTTTAGGATTTTTAATATATATAAAAAATACAATTTTAGGATTATAACATATTACAAACACACATATACACTCACATATATACACACACTCACATACATATACACATATACATATTTTAGGTCTTTAGGCCTTTAGGATTAGGATTTTAGGTTTTTTTAGTTCTTTAGGTGTTTAGGTTTTAGTATGACTAAGAATAATAAAATAGAAAAATTCAAATATATAATTAAATCCATATATATATATATATATATATATATATATATATATATATATATATATATATATATATATATATATATATATATATATTTCAGGTTTAAGTCTTTAGGATTATGGTTTTTCGGTTTAATAAAAAAATCAAATGTTCTAAAATGTCCATATTGTATCTGATGGCTAGTTTGGATCTCAAGCAGAGAATGGCATGTCCTTGCACTCAATGCAAGTATCAAATTTATTCGAAACAACGTATTTATACGGCACATGTGAGCACTTCCCAAACACTATGATCAAGTTGTTTTTATACTAGATTCGAAAGAACTGTTGTGGCTATTTGTTTCAGAAGTCTCCCCACGTAGTAGAAAAATGTGAGAACATAGATGTAGAAGAAAGTCCATCTATAGTGGACTTTGAGATTCGTTAGATACTTAAGGAGGAAGAGGTCATCGTCCGAGAAGAAGAGGTCCTTGAAGAAGACGAGATATAGGATGAAGCGACACATGATGATCAAGAAGAAGCTAGCATACCAATTGATTTAGAATTGGCCAATATAGAGATAGATACTCTCTATGCTTCGGATTGTTGGAAACAATGTTCAATTGGGTCAAATTTTGCTAAGCTAACATACCATGTGTAGCTATGATATGACTCCTTCCTACAAGCAAACGGGCGCCACAAGCATATATAGTAATCGTATTCATTCCTTGTACAAGCCAACAGCGTGGGAATATTGGATAAGGTATTAACCTCTTAAGCTGCCGACGCGGGTTCAAATCCCGTGAAACGCGTTCGCAAATATATCATGCTTTTTATTAAAAGTAAAGTGGCGGACGAAAGAGATTTTTGCTTTATGTGTTTGCGTAGCGATCGTGGATCGTTTAAACCAACGAAAGCTTTTTGAGGAGCTTTTCAAAGCTATACAAACACTATATAAACACAAGCTGGGTTCACTTCTAAGCATCCTTCACCTAGGATCAACACAAGCTTTCTAGAGCTTGGACCTCAGTAGAGGTGGTGTTTCTTCTAGCACATGGGGCAGCCATGGTGCTAACTTGAAGCATGTTGAGGAGCAGCTATGGAGTTCTTCTTGGTGATTCTTCTTGGAGAAGATGAAGGGTGTGCTCACACTCTACCTCATGGAGAGGAGGTTATCTCTTGTTCATGGCAAGAAGACTTGGTCATTAGCAGCTTGATGGTGAGGATCGCCTATCTACATGATGTATTTGAAGATTGTCTTCTACAGGAAGATATTAGGTTGAAGATTATCTTCTACAAGAAGATGTCTGGCTACTTCAAAGACATTGGATGGGACCATCTACATGGCGTATTTGAAGATCATCTTCTACACGAAGATGTTAGGTTGAAGATTGTCTTCTACAAGAAGATGTCTAGCTACTTCAAAGACATTAGATGGAGTTTAACATAAGATTCACATCTTATGTTAAAGTATTCAGGTACATATTCTCTTTATGCACACAGGTACTACTTGAAGTTTATGGAAGCTGTGGCGTTCATATCAGGAGGAGTCCTATTCGGCATAGGTACAAGAGAAACAGTACGTATATGCTTTATGCATATTTTATGAGGTGTTTGAGAAGGTGTGTTCACATGAGTTTGAGGATTTCCGTTCACACTGATCCTTCCTCTTTCAGTCACTCATATTCACTCTTCTATAACCTATAAGGTCACACATCTCATGTATATTCAGATTACTGCCCATACATCTGAATATGTTTGTTACATTGTACATGCACTCATTCATCTATTTCTCATCACATAGAATGGTTGAGAGTTTTGCTCCCACATTGTACATTGAACATTGGTATATATGATACTATGAGTAAGCGATGGCTTACGTAAAACCTTACACATGTCGTCTATTCTTTCTCTATCTTTATCTCATCATTTTTATGATTAAGTTGTGGTATGTTCATGTTTTGTCAATATGGAAGATTGCTAGAATTAATGTTGTATATATACTGGACCTATGGAACCATGGACATATGACATGAGCTAAGGGCCTACCTCACTTCCAACATTTGGTATCAGAGCACTAAGGTTTTGGTTTCAGAACTTTAGATCTTTGGCATCAATGCATTAAGGCTCATTCATATCTCAGGTTCCTAGAATTCCAGTTTTACAACATATGATTTGAAAGCATCTTCTAATATTTGACATTTGACATACACACTTAATCTAGATGAGTAGAGATTTGAGAATTAGACAATTCAGTTACATGTGTATTCATCAGTGTGGAGTAAAAGTTGATGATCTGTTAGCAGCCGAATATTTTTGGAAGAGTATGCAAATACTTTACAAAAGTATTGTTTGAAGACCCAGAATTGATGAAGAGAAGACTACTTCAAATTCAAGGAAGAACAATGGTTTAGAGAAGATGAAGAAATCAGATCAACATCAAATCACAGGTATCAGTTTCTACTATCAGATTATCATTTGCAGGTCATATCTTAGAAGAGCAGTTATGAAGAGATTTGAAGAAATTCAAGGATTGATTTTATACACTTTCATCATTTGAAAGTTAAAGCATTAGCTACATCAAAACAGGTATCTAGAGGTTTTTCTAGAGAGTTTTGAGAAGATCTCTTTCATGGCAAGAAAGTTCATCTAAGAAGACAAGTGCAGAGATGAGATGAGTTTTTTCAGCCAATTTTTTGTTGTAAGTTGGTTGGATATCAAGGTACAAATGTATCTAGAGAAGGTAACTCTAGAAGGGCAATTCATCATTTAGACAACGATTGGTGAATTTAGTCGTTTCAGACATTTGAAGCAGAATTTTGATATGAGGAGATGATAAAACATGTTTCTATATTCACTTCCATTTATATACCATGTTTGTTTTATCTCTTACTCTTAGCATTAGAGAAAGAGAAAAATTTAGTTGAAGAAGTCAAGAGTGTTTGCTACTTCAAGATGAAGAGAACAAAAGGTATGGAAGAGAAGTTTGAAGATGTTGACATCATCAGGTGGAAGAAAGATGCAAAAAAAGAAAGTCCATCATTTCCAAAAGAAAAGTAAGGCTTCCTTTTCTCATATATTTTCCATATACTTTTCCTATTTTATCCTCTACACCCAAAGACAAGTCTACGAGAACATCTTGTTTAAAGAAGAAGCAGTTTCTTGTTTTGCATTACACTTGGTCATGATTTAGTAGATTTGACAAAGAATTACATTGAGAGAAAGAAAAGCAACAGATATATGTTTTGACTCATATGAATATGAGTTATGAAGCTTTTGAGCAGGCAGCTTATATGTTCCCTCAAAGAATTCTTGGAGTGTCAATACAGAGCTACTTGGTATATGACAAGTTGCAGAGAAGAATATTTCTTCTTTATGTAACTCTTGAGGTAAAAGAGTTTTCTGTAGCAGATGTTGAAGACTTGGGTTGAGGTTTTATGTTTGGAAAAGGTTACCTCATATTCAGTACTTTCAGAAAACTTCAGAAAATTTAGACTTGTTGATGTACCAGTCAGTTGAAGAATCTACTTTTTATGATTGTCTAGACTTTTGGATACATGTTTGTATTCAAAAAGATGTTCCATTAGATCCTATAACTTGATTGAAAAGTGGAGTTAGCCAAAAGAAAATCAAGCAGGTACTATCACATTTCACCCGGGTAAAATATGAAAGTTATGAAGTATCAACTTGCAGCTTTTGGAGTTCTCAAGGTGAGAAGTTTTTCCACTTATATTTCAAGTAGGAGTTTCAGATTCCTTGAAGGATTTGTTTGAAGAAAAGTTTTACAACTTTTTGAGAAGCATGGACACTTGGAGACATTCAGGAAGTAAATCAAACATTCAGTCATGAAGGTTTGATGACAACAGATTCTACACAGGAGAGATCATTGATCTTAAATAGATCTTGTATGATCTTGAGTATTTATGATTCAGTTCTCTATCCTTTGTTAGTGAAGATTCTTAACATTGGAAGAAGTAAGTCAAAGATTCAGATTCTATCAAATTTGTGTTGCAGAGAGATAGAAATACTTGTTATGTGCAGAAGGGTATGAATCCTGAAATGCTTTCAGCAAGGTTTTGTTATGTTAGGTTCAGCTAACCTTATTCTACAATATGGAAAGCTGAAGACTTATAGTGAAAGCTATTAGCAACTGCAGTGCTAATAAAAAGGGTTCAGAGATTTTGTTTCAGATACAGGTATTGATCACTGAACATCAGATTTATTGAAAGAAGGAAGACGTTCCACATTTCATAAAGTCTGATATATTTGAAGAATACTGGATACTAGTGTTAAGTCATCCAGGGGGGTGATGAAACATGAAGACTTATTTTCAAGCCATATGTGAAAGAATGCAGATTCATACTTTCAGGTATTCCTATTTCAGGTATTCCTATATTTCCTTTGTCAGGTTCTCTTTATGTTCCAGCTTTGAAAGAAGAAGGAAGAAGAAGAATGTTTGGAGAAAGTTCCTGTTCAGGAGAAGGTTCCAGAGTTCTATTGAAGAGAAGCTTGATATTTCAGAAAGGTATATTTCAGAAGTGCGCACATATATGTTTATACCAGGTTCTGAAGGAAAGAGGTATGAAGGATTTAAAGGATGAAGACATGATGACATCATAGATTTTTTGACTCATATTGACTTGAGTACAGTAAAAAATGAACCAGCAGTGTTCATAATACACTAAGCTGTGAGTTTTCAGTCACAGGTTCCAGGATTCAGTTCTTGATTTTTAGTGTATTTACATGACACAGCAGAAGTACGTTGAGAAATCCTTTTGGAAGGTAAATGCAAATATGTGGATCCTAGTGTATGTTTTCAGGTTTTTGAAGAAAAGAGATAGCAAGTTCGGAGACAGGTCATGCTATATTTGTTGTCAAGCAATGATTGCTTGATGTGTACACTATTGGATATCTAGTTTGCATATTTTCTCAAGTATTATGGTTCATATTCAGCAAGTTCAAGTTTTTGAAGAAGATTTTTTGAAGAAAAGTTCTGAAGTGCAGAAGTACAAGCTTGAAGCTTGTGACAGGCTATTTGAAGCTTGTGGTAATTTGCAGATTATAAAGTTTGCAGATCCAGTTCAGATTGTACCAATATGACATTGTAGGGGGGATTGTTGGAAACAATGTTCAATTGGGTCAAATTTTGCTAAGCTAACATACCATGTGTAGCTATGATATGACTCCTTCCTACAAGCAAACGGGCGCCACAAGCATATATAGTAATCGTATTCATTCCTTGTACAAGCCAACAGCGTGGGAATATTGGATAAGGTATTAACCTCTTAAGCTGCCGACGCGGGTTCAAATCCCGTGAAACGCGTTCGCAAATATATCATGCTTTTTATTAAAAGTAAAGTGGCGGACGAAAGAGATTTTTGCTTTATGTGTTTGCGTAGCGATCGTGGATCGTTTAAACCAACGAAAGCTTTTTGAGGAGCTTTTCAAAGCTATACAAACACTATATAAACACAAGCTGGGTTCACTTCTAAGCATCCTTCACCTAGGATCAACACAAGCTTTCTAGAGCTTGGACCTCAGTAGAGGTGGTGTTTCTTCTAGCACATGGGGCAGCCATGGTGCTAACTTGAAGCATGTTGAGGAGCAGCTATGGAGTTCTTCTTGGTGATTCTTCTTGGAGAAGATGAAGGGTGTGCTCACACTCTACCTCATGGAGAGGAGGTTATCTCTTGTTCATGGCAAGAAGACTTGGTCATTAGCAGCTTGATGGTGAGGATCGCCTATCTACATGATGTATTTGAAGATTGTCTTCTACAGGAAGATATTAGGTTGAAGATTATCTTCTACAAGAAGATGTCTGGCTACTTCAAAGACATTGGATGGGACCATCTACATGGCGTATTTGAAGATCATCTTCTACACGAAGATGTTAGGTTGAAGATTGTCTTCTACAAGAAGATGTCTAGCTACTTCAAAGACATTAGATGGAGTTTAACATAAGATTCACATCTTATGTTAAAGTATTCAGGTACATATTCTCTTTATGCACACAGGTACTACTTGAAGTTTATGGAAGCTGTGGCGTTCATATCAGGAGGAGTCCTATTCGGCATAGGTACAAGAGAAACAGTACGTATATGCTTTATGCATATTTTATGAGGTGTTTGAGAAGGTGTGTTCACATGAGTTTGAGGATTTCCGTTCACACTGATCCTTCCTCTTTCAGTCACTCATATTCACTCTTCTATAACCTATAAGGTCACACATCTCATGTATATTCAGATTACTGCCCATACATCTGAATATGTTTGTTACATTGTACATGCACTCATTCATCTATTTCTCATCACATAGAATGGTTGAGAGTTTTGCTCCCACATTGTACATTGAACATTGGTATATATGATACTATGAGTAAGCGATGGCTTACGTAAAACCTTACACATGTCGTCTATTCTTTCTCTATCTTTATCTCATCATTTTTATGATTAAGTTGTGGTATGTTCATGTTTTGTCAATATGGAAGATTGCTAGAATTAATGTTGTATATATACTGGACCTATGGAACCATGGACATATGACATGAGCTAAGGGCCTACCTCACTTCCAACACGGATCTCCAAGAGAATGCTAGAATAGAGGAGTTTTTAATCAAACAATTGAATGTACTAATTTTTGTTTTTTTTTTGCTATGTTCTTTGTACACTACCACTTCTCTATATTACCTTTATTATCATATGCTAATTATTTGAGTACTTTTGTTATAGAGCAGGATGGAAGATCGTCCTCTAGTCACTCCACATTCCATGATAGAGAAGCAGTTCTTAGAGTTCATATCTCAGGTACCTCTCACGTATATGGTTGTTTTGTTATAGTACTAGATCGCTAGTGGTAGCATTACCCCTGGCCTCACTCCTACCGGCCTCACTCCTTCCGGCCTCACTCGTGCCGGCCTCACTCCTTTCGGCCTCACTCCCACCTGTGTCACTCCTGTCGGCCTCACTCCTGTACGGGTGCTAGTTCTGTTGGAAGTATTTCTCCTAGCTTTATGCCTCCACAACGACCATCTTCTCAACCATCCCCTAGTGGCTCTAGTAGTAGACATGTGTGTTCCCCACCTCATCACGATATAGGTGTTGGCCCATCTTGTAGGTCAAGGTCACACTCTAGAGCAGGAGGTTCTAGGAGTGGATCTATAGGTAACTCTAGAGGAGGCGGATGTTGTGGAGGTAGTGTAATGGACGTTGTGTTGCCCACTTCTATTCCAAGGTGTATAGTATCAGTGATGGAGCTCCGATGATGGATGTAGTCTGAAAGGCCATGTGTCAGCGTATATGAAAACTTTACTCCATATAGTTTGGACACTCTATCATGTTGAAATGGAGTGAACAAGATAAAGATAAAATATATATATATCACAGAGATAATTTATACACAGTTCCCGCCAACGCATGGGCATCTTCTTGTTAGTTTAGAGTGGATTCTACAGACTGCACATGAAGTTATGTCCCATCAATGATGCGAGGCTTGTGATACTTTTAGAACAGGCTTACCAAAGCCTGTATGGTTAGATGCTGAAGAGTGGGATATGATTCACGACGAGTAGGAGCAGACTCCTGACCGATATCGCTAGCAACCAGATGTCATAGCCACACCTTTAGATATGGTTGGTCTCTCATATTTGGGCAACAGTGGATATGATGTCATGCATCATGAAATTGTAAGTATCATGTTTTTTATGGAATTTGTTTGAGTTAAGCATTTCATGTATGTTCCTCTTATGTTTTGTATATTTGTTGCAGGAGTTCGCAATGGATCATCCTCCAACATGAACCGAGGAGGCTTATGGATATCTTCATGGAGTGATTGCACTATTGGAGGACTTGGAGGAATGCGACGCGATCATTTCATGGGACCGTCTACAATGAGGTGATAAATTTAGAAACTTGGTTTTTACTTGTTGTTGTAAATCTCATGTGAATTTATCTCATTTCATGAATGTTCTCTATTGCAGGACTGCGAATATGGATGTCTCGATCATTCTTTGCATGTGTATGATAATGATGTGCCACAATTTTTTATTTGGCTCATGTATGGAAGAGGTGCACCAAAATTTTGTATTTGAATCTTATATGTGAGTGCTTTGCCAGATTTCTTATTTGCCTCATCTATCATAGTGGTTTTGCCACTCTCTTCTACATGCTTCACTTATGAAATATATAACATCTTTTGTACATAGTTCATGGTTCATGGTTCATGCTGATTATCTCTTTTGTGTCCAATATTAATTTGCTTTATGAAATCATATTTGAGTTGGCGTTAGAGAAAATATCACATGTACTCGATCTTTTTTGGGCAAAGTGTATTGTTTTTTGCAAAACAATATCATGGTAATGTTGTTGTACCAAAAGACAACACATGGTGCGCGAAAATTTTTTTGTAGATATGGTCCCTAGTATAAGTGATGGTACTCCCAAGATGGTCGATTGTATATGTGACGGTACGCGCAGTAGGTGCTGGTATGAGTGTCGGTACAAGCGTTGGTATGGGCATCAGAAATACCGACCCTGATATGGATGCATATATTGATGCTTATACTGACGCATATACTAGTGCCTATACTGTCACTTCTCTTTCGACGCGTACACCGACACCTATATCGGCCTCAGGCCAAAAACGCGCCCGTTCCATTTCCTTGGTAAAAGCCTCGGTATACGACCGATATGTTGTAGCGTATGATGCACATTTTAGATTGTATGAATATAATGTACCAAATATCTTGACTGGATTTAAATGCAGCATGATACCCATGCTTGGGTTCAACTTTTATATGAAACTTAGCACACGTAAGATTATTACAATCGTTTAGCTTGCTATGTGTGTTTGTTTCGCAAATATGAAGAAAGGTGTAATCTATATATTATGTTTCAGTGGAAGATTATACGATCTTTTGTCTCTTATATATATATATATATATATATATATATATATATATATATATATATATATATATATATATATATATATATATATATATGTGTGTGTGTGTGTTATGATTATGTTGGCCATGAGCCTGCTCTCTCTCCAACGCTCATTCTCTCTCTCTCTCTCTCTCTCTCTCTCTCTCTCTCTCTCTATATATATATATATATATATATATATATATATATATATATATATATATATATATATATATGTGTGTGTGTGTGTGTGTGAATTTACACTTAAAAGGACGAGATTATGGTAATATTGGGCATGAGCCCGCTCTCTCTCCAACTCTTACACTCTCTGTATCTGTCTCTCTCTGGCGATTCTTAGCCCCGCGTGATAATGTCTATCCACAAAGAACACTTCGTAGAGGTTTCGGGTTCCATGTTCGATTCTTTCTGACTCTTCGCTATATTCCGTACACGAGTATCAAGGTAGAATGTCATGTTGGGTATTATAGCACAAACCTTATCAATGAAGAACATGGTCTTTGATGGATCTAAAGGAATGTTTGTGTAGCTGTGAATAACTCCGTTGATGGGCCAATGAATGTTTGTATGGCGGCTCACTAGTTCCTCGGCTTCCACTAACCTTTGAATTCCATTAACTCACGGTACCAATCTTCAAGCGCTTGAAGATCCATGTACACAACTTTCTATAAACTAGATAGCTTGCTATTGACAATGTTATTACAATCCTTTAAAGTTGATTGCTTGCTACATGTTCCCGGACATAGACATCGTGATCAAAGAGGACATTATCCGACGAACAGAAAACAGACTAGGAGCCTGAATGTGTTGTTTTGTGTTTCATATTCGTTTAGTCTATTGGCGGCTGTGAATAAGTGTAACAAGGCTCTCAGCTCTTTTGAGAGATTTGTGGCATATGCACTTGACGAAATATGCTCTCCCGCTGATTATGAAGGAGAAATCTCTCTCTCTCTCTCTAGCTCTATCTCTTTTTCACACACATACACACGGATATACACACACAAGCAAACACCCACATGCAGAGAGATATAGAAACACAACATAACACCCACACCTACACATAGAAACTCACAAACACGCGAAGATAACTATAATTAAGTTTCTTTTTAGAAAACAAGCTTACGCATATTCTCGTACACAGAATGTATTATCGTAGTGCAAGCCTTTCCACAATGTGACTAATGGGGCTCCGTTCCATCAAAAAGAAGAGAAAAAAATGCAAAAGTTCAATGGCTTTAATAATGAAAGCTTAAATATCTCTTCCATTGTCAAAGAACGTTAGTTCACTTCGTTGGGCCCAACTTTCGCCTCTTAATGGTGCGGACATTGGTTCAATGCTTCAGGGCTCTAGCATGGGTACCCTAAGAACTTAGGTTGTGAGATGTTAACCAGCCTCTACCTTGGGCTTTTAGGTTATCAAGTAAAAACCAATTATTTTGTTTGGCTTTAATGTCACCCTTTCTTCGTGTTTACCTTAGCAACCCTCTCGCTGTGTATTCTAATAGTTGTTAAATGGTCAACCCCTCATTTGTCGCTTAGAGGCATCCCATGGGTACGGTGCCCAGCTCCAATTGTACTTGCAAGGTAAGTAAAGCTTATATGGAAGAGTATATCTCAATGATTAAACTTCCTTAAAAAAAAAAAATCCCCTTCATAGCGATCACTTCGTCTTCCGTAACAAATAATATGGTCTACACATAAGGTTTCCCATCATATAAGACTCGCTTATTCATAAGAATCCTGTAGGAATCTCTCTCTCTCTCTCACACAAACACACACATACTCTCTATCTATCTAACTCTCTTTCGTTTTCATTCCCTCTCTATTTCTCTCTCTCTCTCTCTCTCTCTCTCTCTCTCTCTCCCCTATTGTATCCTTTTACCATTTTCTTTATCCATCTCTATCTCTACCTCTGTGTTTATCCATCTTTTTCTCTTGCTTTCTCTCCCTTGTTCTTTCTTTTCTCTTCTCTCTCTCTCTCTCCCTCCCTCTCTCTCTCTCTGTGGGTCTCTTTATCATCTTCCAAGGAGTACAGAAAAGCATTCACTACAACATATCGAGGGTATACCGAGGCTGTTACCGAGGAAAATGAACGGGCATAATTTTTTGCGATGTTGGTGTCGCAATCAGTATGCGCGTCAGAAACATAACGCCGGTATACTCGTCGGTATAGGCATCGATATGAGGATTTGTATGGACATTGGTATAAGCACCGGTATTACCAACGCTTATACCGACGTCCATACTGACACCCATACTGGGTGTACGGACGCCCATACTGATGACTCTACTGGGTGTACCGATGCCCATACGGACGACCATATCTGCACAAATTTTTTGGGGCAGAGTGTGTTGTCTTTTGCTACAGCATGATGTTGTTTAGCAAAAGACAATACACTCTACCCAACTCTCAACCGAGTACATGTGTTAGGTACTCTAATGGCAACCAAAACATGATTTGATATGAGGAAAATTGAACCATGAATCATGTACAAAAATTTGTATATTCCATAAATGAAGGATGTACAAGAGTGTGAAAAAGCACTTCCATATAGGAAACAAATACAAAATAAGACAAAGCACTTACATATATGAATCGAATACAAAGTTATGGTACATAATTGCCACATAGGAGTGTAATACAAAATTGTGGCAATGTGACAAAGCACTTCCATATAGGAATCGAATACAAAATTATGGTACATCATTGCCACATAGTAGTGTAATACAAAATTGTGGCAAAGCACTACCATACATATACGCAAGGGGATCAAAACATTTACACATACAATCCTGCAACAAAGCATATGTGTAAATTGAGACAAATTGACATGACATTTATAAACAACAACTAAAAATACAAAACCAAGCTATAAGTTTACCTAATCATAGATTCTCCCATGAAATGATTGCACCATGTCCCTCTAAGTCCTACAACAGTGCAGCCAATCCATGACGATATCCATAAGCTTCTTCGGTTCGCATCGGAGGACGACCAACTGCCAACTCCTATAATAAATATGCAAAATGTTAGATGAACATACATGATGTGCTTAACACAAATAAATTCAATAATTAAAGTGATACTTACAAATTGGTAGCGCATATTGTTGTATCGGCCGCTACCTAAATGGGACATTCCAACCATATGTAAACGTGTGGCCGCCGCATCTTGCTGTTGACGATATCGATTACGACTATGTTTCTGCTCATCCTTAGTCGATTCCCACTCTTCACCATCTAACCATACAGGCTTTGGTAAGCCTGCTCTGAAAGCATCGTGAGCTTCGGACTGTTGATGAGACATCACCTTGCATGCCGTATGCTGAATCCATTCTGAACTCACAATAGGATGCTCAGGTACTAGTTGGTACTCTTCATATATTGATTATGTGATATAGTTTTTGGAATCCCTATCCTCTTCGCTCCATTTTAACAATATAGAATGTCCAAACTCTATGGAGCAAAGTTGTCCAATGCGCTGATGCATGGACTTTTCGGCTGCATCCATGACTGGACCTCCATTACCTATGTGATATATCTTGGAGTCATCATGGTCATGCGCTCCCCAAGGTGTACGTGGAGATCCCATCTAATCCAATATGGAGATGTTAAAATGCATGTTTATCCGTATGCATGTCTATGCAGTGTTTGGATATGCATGTGCGTATGTATATGCATGTGTCTATGTATATGCATGTGTCTATGGATATGCATGTGTGTATTCATATGCATGTGTGTATGCATATGCATGTGCGTATGTGTGTATGTGTGTATGCATATGCATGTGTGTATGCATATGCATGTGTGTATGCATATGCATGTGTGTATGCATATGCATGTGTGTATGCATATGCATTTGTGTATGCATATGCATTTGTGTATGCATGTGTGTATTTGTGTATGGATATGCATGTATGTGTGTATGCATGTGTGTATGCATATGCATGTGTATGCATATGCATGGGTATGCATATGCATGTGTATGCATATGCATGTGTATGCATATGCATGTGTATGCATATGCATGTGTATGCATATGCATGTGTGTATGTGTGTATGCATATGCATTTGTGTATCTCTTTATGTGTGTATGTGTGTATGCATATGCATGTGTATGCATATGCATGGGTATGCATATGCATGTGTCTGCATATGCATGTGTGAATGTGTGTATGTGTGTATGCATATGCATGTGTATGCATATGTATTTGTGTAGGTGTTTATGTGTGTATGTGTGTATGCATATGCATGTGTATGCATATGCATGTGTGTATGCATACACACATGCATATGCATGTGTGTGTGCACATGCATGTGTATGCATATGCATGTGTATGCATATGCATGTGTGTATGCATATGCATGTGTGTATGCACATGCATGTGTATGCACATGCATGTGTATGCACATGCATGTGTGTATGTGTCTATGTGTTGATGCATATGCATGTGTGTATGCATATGCATGTGTATGCATATGCATGTGTATGCATATGCATGTGTATGCATATGCATGTGTATGCATATGCATGTGTATGCATATGCATGTGTATGCATATGCATGTGTATGCATATGCATGTGTATGCATATGCATATATATGCATATGCATGTGTGTATGTATATGCATGTGTTTATGCATATGCATGTGTGTATTTGTGTATGCATATGCATGTGTGTATGCATATGCATGTGTGTATGCATACACACATGCATATGCATGTGTGTATGCATATGCACATGCATATGCATACGAACATGCATATGCATGTGTGTATGCATATGCATGTATGTGTCTATGCATATGCATGTATGTGTCTATGCATATGCATGTGTATGCATATGCATGTGTGTATGCATATGCATGTGTATGCATATGCATGTGTATGCATATGCATGTGTGTATGGATATGCATGTATGTATGCATATGCATGTGTGTATGCATACCCATGTGTGTATTTGTGTATGCATATGCATGTGTGTATGCATATGCATTTGTGTATGCATATGCATGTGCATATGCATATGCATGTATGTGTGTATGCATATGCATGTGTGTATGCATATGCATGTGTGTATGCATATGCATGTGTGTATGCATATGCATGTGTGTATGCATATGCATGTGTGTATGCATATGCATGTGTATGCATATGCATGTGTATGCATATGCATGTGTATGCATATGCATGTGTATGCATATGCATGTGTATGCATATGCATGTGTATGCATATGCATGTGTGTATGCATATGCTTGTGTGTATGCATACACACATGCATTTGCATGTGTGTATGCATATGCATCTGTGTATGTGTGTGTGCATATGCATTTGTGTATGCATGTGTGTATTTGTGTATGCATATGCATGTTCATGCATATGCATGTGTGTATGCATACGCATGTGTGTATGCATATGCATGTGTGTGTATGCATATGCATGTGTGTGTGCCTATGCATCTGTGTATGCATATGCATGTGTGTATGCATATGCATGTGTGTATGCATATGCATGTGTGTATGCATATGCATGTGTGTATGCATATGCATGTGTATTCATATGCATGTGTGTATGTGTGTATGTGTGTATGCATATGCATGTGTGTATGCATATTCATGTGTATGCATATGCATGTGTGTATGCATACACACATGCATATGCATGTGTGTATGTATATGCATGTGTATGCATATGCATGTGTGTAAGAATGTATGTGTGTATGTGTGTATGCATATGCATGTGTGTATGCATATGCATGTGTGTATGCATATGCTTGTGTATGCATATGGATGTGTACGCATATGCATGTGTGTATGCATATATGTGTGTATGTATATGCATGTGTGTATGCATATGCATTTGTGTATGCATATGCATGTGTGTATGCATATGCATGTGTCTATGCATATGCATGTGTCTATGCATATGCATGTGTGTATGCATATGCATTACACAAATATGCATATGCATATGCATGTGTATGTGTGTATGCATATGCATATGCATATGCATGTGTGTATGTGTATGCATGTGTATGCATATGCTGTGTGTATGCATATGCATGTGTGTATGCATATGCATACACAGGTGTAGTACCTCTCCTCCTTCTCTCTCTGGCTATTTTCCTATGCTATGGCGGATGCATTATCTACTGTGAAATCTTCAAGAGCTTATTGCTACATGCTCTACATAAGGAGAAACATCTGAGTGCACACGTTCGATGCTGGTCGATTAAAACTCGGTGAATGTTATTATCTCCCAAGGATGATAAGGGGAATTCCAGCTTCTGATGAATCCCGATGTTAACTCCAATTCTCTGAGAATTGTTGAAGTGGTCTCTCTCTCTGCCCGCATGTGACCCCCCCTTTTTTCCTTTTATCTCTCTCTCTCTCTCTCTCTCTCTCTCTCTCTCTCTCTCTCTCTCTCTCTCTCTCTCTCTCTCTCTCTCTCTCTCTCTCTCTCTCTCTCTCTCTCTCTCTCTCTCTCTCTCTCTCTCTCTCTCTCTCTCTCTCTCTCTCTCTCTCTCTCTCTCTCTCTCTCTCTCTCTCTCTCTCTCTCTCTCTCTCTCTCTCTCTCTCTCTCTCTCTCTCTCTCTCTCTCTCTCTCTCTCTCTCTCTCTCTCTCTCTCTCTCTCTCTCTCTCTCTCTCTCTCTCTCTCTCTCTCTCTCTCTCTCTCTCTGCCGCGTTTTCTCTCGCCCCGCCATCTCTCTTTCTCTCTCTCTCTCTCCCTCTCTCTCTCTCTCTCTCTCTCTCTCTCTCTCTCTCTCTCTCTCTCTCTCTCTCTCTCTCTCTCTCTCTCTCTCTCTCTCTCTCTCTCTCTCCCTCTCTCTCTCCGCACCCTCCTCTCTCCGCCCTCCGCACCCTCCTCTCTCCGCCCTCCGCACCCTTCCACCTCCTCCCCCTTATCCACTCCGCCCCCCTCCGCCTCCTCCGACCTCCCCTCACACATCCCCGCACACTCACCCGCACACCTCCCCTTACACCTCCCCTCACACGTCCCCGCACACTCACCCGCAACCCTCCCCGCAACCCTCCCCCACACCTCCCCTCACACCTCCCCGCACACTCACCCGCACACCTCCCCTCACACCTCCCCGCACACTCACCTGGAACCCTCCCCTCACACCTTCCCGCACACTTACCCGCACACTCACCCACACACCTCCCCTCACACCTCCCCTCACACCTCCCGCACACTCACCCGCAACCCTCCCCTCACAGCTCCCCTCACCACCCCGCACACTCACTACAACGCACCCCTCATACCTCCCCTCACACCTCCCCTCATACCCCGCGACCCACCCATCGCACCCCCTCGCTCTTTATCATTATCTCATGCTCTCCCACACACACTCACGCATGCAACCCACACATACCCACACATACACACACACTCACACACCTACACACACACCTACACACACATACACGCAACCACCCACACACCCACAGATGACAGAAGACACTTGGGTTTCTGGAGCATGCAGAAAGCATAGAAGAAACATGACATCTAAGCCAATAGGAAAGAGCTCTTCTCACGATGAACATGGGTCTAGGAGCACTGAACACAATGAATCAAAAGCAAGATTAGGTCCCGCACATCAAGCGTGGTAGAAAAAGGCTCAAGATGATGATGCAGAACGCTTTATTGAATACTATGTAGTACTATGGCCAAACATCCCATGGTGGTCTCCTCATACACTTCCAGAGTGGACAACGCACTTCATTTTGAATTTCACGGGATTAAATCAATGACGAAATAACAAAACAACACGAAATGAGAATCTCAGATGGTAAGTGAAAAGGTAAAAGGTAATTATTAAAAGTGGAAGTTGCCGCCAACCATTCACGGCAACGACCTATTTTTGTGGATCTAATTCAAATCAAGTGGAATATTTGACCTACCCTCCAATTTTGGGTGATTAACCGACCCGTGATCAGTGGACGTGAAGATTCGACAAGGCCTCTTGGCCTATTGGGGCCTATAAAAGCAATGGATTTTTGCTCATTGGGGTACAACAATTTTAGAGGTACAGAGGTTCGTGTAAACGTGCAGAAGTCCTCACTTGCACTTGGTGGTTTCAAGCCTATTATAGGAGCTACTCTGTAGTGTGTATACAGAGGGTAGGCTTCTCAGTGGAGGGCTATGAGCACTATAGTGTAAGAGAGTAGCTTGGATTTATTTTCCTTTCTGTGAGTTAGTGTGTTGATTAATCCCTATTCTCTTGAGAAATTCTACCGTTTGTATTGTCCTGAGTTAGACTGCATGTAATTAGCCCCTTAAGCTGATGAGAAGATTCTGTGCATTGAGCTTATTTATTTCTAGGATGGCATGTTAGCCTTCTAAGCCTGCACTTTTGAGCATTTGACCAACCTTGTAATCATCTGAGTCAAATCAAGAAGTGATTGGTCTTCCTTGGTCATTTGTTGTCCATATTTTCTGAAGCATTTACCATTCTGTACAATTCTTGTAGTCTGCCTGCTCACAGAAATGTTAAAGGGTATACTTCCCTAAAGAGAACCCCCCTTGAGTAGGTGACGTACTGGACGTTCTTAATCTTCATTCTCTCCCTTTGTTAAAAGCGGATACCCCAGTACCTCCTCTACAGTTTGGCACGCCCGGTGGGACCTTTGCATTTCTGTGAGAGGTGTTTTGCCCTATTGCAATTGCGAATAGGTACATGACCCATACACCAGCAGATAAGGAATCTCTTTGTGTTAGAAGGAGCCTTAAGAAGTTAGCAATAACCACGGCTAGTGAGTCTACCTTCCCTCTGTCCTCCCTAAATTTATCTATTGATTTGGGTGCGACACCATTGTCAAAAGAGGGGTATAGGAGAACTCTAGACTTCTCCTCAGATACATCCGAAGAAACACCAGTACAGATGGAGGATCTCTCTCATTTGCTCTCCAAATTAAATATCAAATTCCCTACCTTCAAGGGAGAAGCCTATGAGGATGCTGATGATCATGTGAGGAGATTCATCTCTTTATGCCGTGGAAGAGGTCTGCAAAATAGAGAGGATGCAATGCTGGCAGTTTTTCCATCCACATTGGAGGGTCTTGCAGATAAATGGTATAGTCAATATGCAGATGGCCATTTCACTACATGGGAGGCTCTGAAGGCGGCATTCTCATAGACATTCCGACCAAGTGATTCCTCAGAAAGAGCTCTAGATCAGCTAGAGAATTTGAAGCTAAGATCAGGTGAATCTTTTCATGAACTTCACACTAGAACAAAAGCACTTGTTGCACGTCTGCCACATGCTCCAGGTGACTTTTTGGTTAAAAAGTGGATAGAGAAGGCTCTACCCAGGTCATCTCAGCAGAAGCTTTGTGAGTCTCTTAGATTGGATGCCACCCTCAATCATTTTGTTGCAGCGGCATCACGCATTGAAGAAGCAAGGCAACATTTTGAAGGGGATACACAACAAAAGTATGCTGCAGATCTGGATCCTATTGAGCAACTAAGGAGGGAATTGGAAGCATTGAAGATGCAACAAAATCAACAAGAAGAGAAGGTCTTGCCACCACGGTGTCGCACTGATGATGAAGTAGCTCAACTTCGCCGTGAATTAGAAGATTTGAAGACCACTCAGGATATAAGGAGACAAATTTGGTGTACAATCTGTAACAACAATGGACATTCCAATGCTAATTGCCCTATTAAGGTAAGCTGTCAATTTTGTGGAAAAGATGGTCATGAAGCCAGAGATTGCTATTACCTCAAGGGTACACAGCAGAGAGGTAACCCTCAAACTTTGGATTCATACTATGCTAGTACTTCGAATACACCTAACAGAGAGGAGAATAGGCCTGCAAAGCCTAGATATAATAGACCCTTGATGTGCTATCGTTGTGGTGAATATGGTCACATGCAAAATAGGTGTTCCCTCCCAGAAGATGCACCTCCTTGTCAACATTGTCCAGAGGCCAAGGATCATTATACCAAAGATTGCCCAAGAGGTCGTCCTGCTCCAATTCATATGATTGCAGTCTCTCCACATGAAGAAGGAAAAACCACTCAGACTTATGCTGTTTCATCCTCTGCAATGCCCATGATGACTAGAGCTAGACAAGCAGTAGCAATCCATAGGGAGGAACAACAAGGATTTCATGATAAAGAGGAAGAAAAGAAGTCTGGATGGAAGGACCAAGTAGAAATTGAAGGAGCTTATGAAAAGATGGCTACTACTATGAGGGATCAATCAACAAGTTTGAAAGAAGATGTTCATAAGGTAGACATTGAGCAGATATTGAAAGGTATTCATCACAAGGTTAGTATATATGAACTTATAAGGATGGATTCAAAAATAAGAAGTGACTTATTGAAGATTATACACTCTGCTCACTTGGTTCAATCACCTAGTATAGATGGTTTCATGGTTGATTTTCCCCCTGCACCCTTAGCAGACTACCAAAGCTCAAGATTATCTGTTTGTATAAAGGAGGAAGCTCTCACAGGTGTGATCATAGATGGAGGCTCTGGTATCAATTTAATGCTAGATTTTACAATGAAGAAGCTGAAATTGAACCCCACCAAGTTTGCACCATTCACGGTTACATTGGCAGATCAACATCGGGTTGCGCCACTGGGCATTATTGAGAAGGTACTGATGGTAGTACAAAGCTGCCATTTTGTTCTAGATTTTTTTGTTATTGCACTTCCACAGGAGACTTCTTACCCTCTACTCCTGGGGAGACCTTGGCTGAGACAAGCAAAAGCTTTGCAAGATTGGGGAAAAAATAAACTATGGATTTCAACAAATACCAATAGCCAACTGCAACTACATTTGGAAGAAGGATTCGACTGAGGAAAAACTACAGGATATACTGTGGACACTCAGGTAATGCCCTCTCTACCCCAAGAAGAGGATACATTGTTAAATTGGATGATGGGAAGTGCAGAGTGTTGCACAGTGGGGATTAATGAAATTGAGGAAGAAGTTGCAGATAAGGTAATTACAGGAAAGGGCAATGAAGACCACAAGGTGTTGAAGAATGAGCAATTGCAGGAAAGCACAAGCCTTGAGGAAGCAACCCAGATAAAAGTATCAGAGGTAGAATATTTTGAACCTAAGGGCAGAGAAGATCTTCCTTTCTCAGATATACCTCAAGGATGGATGGAAGAACATGTTGCAGAATATAAATTAAACTCCACTCCTGCATATAATGGAGATGATTTATCAAACAAGGCCAGTCCTGAAACATTGGTTCAAGAAATAAATTTAGGGGATGAAGAGAACCCTCAAATAGTTCACTTGGCATCCTGGATGTGGCATTATCCTCCTTTGCTACAAAAGGTAACTTCTTTGCTTTTTACTTACAAAAGTGTCTTCGCATGATCCTACAAAGAGTTAACAGGAATACCAGAAGAGCTTGGGTTACATCGGATACCCTTAGTTGAGAGAGCCGCGCCAGTAAGAAGTAGGCCATATCGACTCAATCCGAAGTATGCAGAGGCGGTAAAAGCAGAGATTATAAAATTAGAAGAAGCAGGTATAATTGTGCCAGTAGAGCATTCCAGGTGGCTTTCTTCTATGGTTATTGTGCCCAAGAAAAATAGTGGAAAAATAAGAGTATGTGTTGATTTCCGTGCTTTGAATAAAGTAACTATTCAAGATGGATTTCCTCAGCCCTTCATAGAGCAAGTACTTGAAGAGGTAGCTGGTCAGACTCTGTATAGTTTCTTGGATGGTTTTAGTGGCTACAATCAGATAGTGATCCATCCTGAGGATAGGGACAAAACAGCCTTTGTTACTCCCTGGGGCACTTATGTCTATACTCGAATGGCTTTTGGTTTGAAGAATGCACCAGCTTCATTTAATAGAACGATGTATCTGATATTGGGCAAATGGTTAACAACATTTCTACGCATTTTCATGGATGACTTTTCAGTATTTTCAGGTACAGATAAAAGAGCAGCAATTCAAGATTTCCATGACCATTTGGAAAATCTAAAAGAAATTTTTGAGCAATGTCTCAAAACAAGTTTGAAATTGAATCCTGATAAATGTCACTTTTTGGTCACTAAGGGCACTCTTCTTGGTCACATAGTATCTACGGAAGGTATAACTGTTGACCCTGCAAAGGTTACAGCTATTCTTTCCATGCCAATTCCACAAAGCCCAAAGGAAGTACAAAGTTTCTTGGGCCATGCAGGGTATCACAGAAGATTCATTAGGATGTATTCGAAAATTGCTAAGCCCTTTTCAAGGCTTACCAGCAAAAAGATCCCTTTCTCATGGAGTGCTGAAGCCGACAAAGCATTTTGTGAACTAAAGTTCAGGCTATGTACTGCTCCACTTTTAAGTGTTCCTAATTGGTCATTGGAATTTCATGTGCATACAGATGCTAGTCTTCATGCTGTTGGTGCAGTTCTAGCTCAACCATCATCTCACAAAGTGGATAGACCTATCTCTTATGCAAGCAGACTACTCAACCAAGCTGAAAGAAATTACAGTACAACGGAAAGAGAAGGTTTGGCTATCATATTTGCTCTTCAGAAGTTCCGACATTATCTCCTTGGTGTACATTTCATTGTTATTTCCGATCATCAGCCCTTGAAGTATTTGATAAACAAGCCTAGAGTCGCTGGGAGGATTTGGAGATGGTTACTCCTATTTCAAGAATTTAATTTTGATATTCATATTAAGCAAGGAAAAGAGCACTACATGGCAGATCAAGTGTCCAGGACGGCAACGAGCGAAAAGGCAACAGGTATTAATGATGAATTGGTGGATAGCAATCTTTTTCTAGTAGCAATTCGGACTGGTTGGTATGATGAAATTCTCCATGTTCTTACTACTAGAAAGATCCCAGAACACTTGACACCTGTAGAAAAGAGAAGATTGCTCCTGAAAACCAAAGCATATTCTCTTATAAATGGAAATTTATATAAATACTGTCAGGATGACATATTGAGAAGGTGTGTCTATCCAGAGGAGGTAAATCTTCTGCTAGAGGATGCACACAATGAAGGACATCTAAAGGGGGAAGAATTGGCTCATAGAATCATCCACAAAGGTTTATGGTGGCCTCATATTTTCAAGGATGCAATCAAGTTTTCTAAAGAATGCCACATCTGCCAGAGGTGTGCTCCCGCGCCAACCAGATTGAATTTCCAACCATTAGTCATATCTACTGGATGGCTTCCATTTGAACGATGGGGTCTTGATTTCATAGGACCAATTAGCCCGACTGGTCAACCTGGAGGTAAAAAGTATATTTTGATGGCTACATGTTATGCCACTAAATGGGTAGAGGCTAAAGCTACTGTGGATTGCACGGCTTTAACAGTAGCTAAATTTGTGTATAAGCGTATTTTCTCAAGATTTGGTTGCCCACTCGAGATTACTAGTGATAGAGGCACACATTTTGTAAATCAATTGCTCCAGTTTATATTTGACAAGTACAAAATCTTCCATAAAAAGTCTTGTGCCTATTACCCAAGGGCAAATGGTCAAGCAGAGAGTTCCAATAAGATTTTGATCGGACTACTTCGCAAATTATCTTTTGATCATCAAAGCTCTTGGCCACTAGCACTAATTGGTGCAATTTGGGCTTTCAGAACCACGAAGAGGGGAACCACAGGCGAGACTCCATTTCGGTTAGTATATGGGAAAGAGGCATTGGCACCGTTCGAGTTCATTATCAGAAAGGAAATAGGAATCAAAGCCATTGGGATTGAACCCCCCATTCAAAGATTGGTGGCATTAGAAGAATACAGAGAAGAAGCAATGCAAAAACTTCAAGTAACACAAGAAAAGCGCAAGAGATTTCATGACAGGTATCTGAGATCCAATGAAGTTCAGGAAGGGTCTATGGTCTTAGTGCATCAAGTCCCGGCAATTTCAACAAAATTGGCACCTAAATGGATAGGACCTTATAAGGTACTCAAGGTATTGCCACATGGTGCAGTGCATCTGGAAGATTTGCAGGGTAAAAGGATTCCCCTAGTCAATATTTCCAGGGTGAAGAGTTATTTGAATTGATGCAAGCAGATGAAATTCACTCCCTGTACATACCATAGTTCTTTCATTTTCTGCAGTTCATTTATGAAGGAATAAGCAAGTAAAGGAGTTATTGCACCGGGACGGTGCAAAAGCTTGATGTGGGGGTCTGTAGTACCTCTCCTCCTTCTCTCTCTGGCTATTTTCCTATGCTATGGCGGATGAATTATCTACTGTCAAATCTTCAAGAGCTTATTGCTACATGCTCTACATAAGGAGAAACATCTGAGTGCACACGTTCGATGCTGGTCGATTAAAACTCGGTGAATGTTATTATCTCCCAAGGATGATAAGGGGAATTCCAGCTTCTGATGAATCCCGATGTTAACTCCAATTCTCTAAGAATTGTTGAAGTGGTCTCTCTCTCTGCCCGCATGTGACCCCCCCCTTTTTTCCTTTTATCTCTCTCTCTCTCTCTCTCTCTCTCTCTCTCTCTCTTCTCTCTCTCTCTCTCTCTCTCTCTCTCTCTCTCTCTCTCTCTCTCTCTCTCTCTCTCTCTCTCTCTCTCTCTCTCTCTCTCTCTCTCTCTCTCTCTCTCTCTCTCTCTCTCTCTCTCTCTCTCTCTCTCTGCCGCGTTTTCTCTCTCCCCGCCATCTCTCTTTCTCTCTCTCTCTCTCTCCCTCTCTCTCTCTATCTCTCTCTCTCTCTCTCTCTCTCTCTCTCTCTCTCTCTCTCTCTCTCTCTCTCTCTCTCTCTCTCTCTCTCTCTCTCTCTCTCTCTCTCTCTCTCTCTCTCTCTCTCTCTCTCTCTCTCTCTCTCTCTCCCTCTCTCTCCGCACCCTCCTCTCTCCGCCCTCCGCACCCTCCTCTCTCCGCCCTCCGCACCCTTCCGCCTCCTCCCCCTTATCCACTCCGCCCCCCTCCGCCTCCTCCCACCTCCCCTCACACCTCCCCGCACACTCACCCGCACACCTCCCCTTACACCTCCCCTCACACCTCCCCGCACACTCACCCGCAACCCTCCCCGCACACCTCCCCTCACACCTCCCCTCACACCTCCCCGCACACTCACCCGCACACCTCCCCGCACACTCACCCGCAACCCTCCCCTCACACCTCCCCTCACACCTTCCCGCACACTCACCCACAACCCTCCCCTCACACCTCCCCTCACCACCCCGCACACTCACCGCAACCCACCCCTCATACCTCCCCTCACACCTCCCCTCATACCCCGCGACCCACCCATCGCACCCCCTCGCTCTTTATCACTATCTCATGCTCTCCCACACACACTCATGCATGCAACCCACACATACACACACACTCACACACCCACACACACACATACACGCAACCACCCACACACCCACAGATGACAGAAGACACTTGGGTTTGTGGAGCATGCAGAAAGCATAGAAGAAACATGACATCTAAGCCAATAGGAAAGAGCTCTTCTCAGGATGAACATGGGTGTAGGAGCACTGAACACAATGAATCAAAAGCAAGATTAGGTCCCGCACATCAAGCGTGGTAGAAGAAGGCTCAAGATGATGATGCAGAACGCTTTATTGAATACTATGTAGTACTATGGCCAAACATCCCATGGTGGTCTCCTCATACACTTCCAGAGTGGACAAGGCACTTCATTTTGAATTTCCCGGGATTAAATCAATGACGAAATAACAAAACAACACAAAATGAGAATCTCAGATGGCAAGTGAAAAGGTAAAAGGTAATTATTAAAAGTGGAAGTTGCCGGCAACCATTCACGGCAACGACCTATTTTTGTGGATCTAATTCAAATCAAGTGGAATATTTGACCTACCCTCCAATTTTGGGTGATTAACCGACGCGTGATCAGTGGACGTGAAGATTCGGCAAGGCCTCTTGGCCTATTGGGGCCTATAAAAGCAATGGATTTTTGCTCATTGGGGTACAACAATTTTAGAGGTACAGAGGTTCGTGTAAACGTGCAGAAGTCCTCACTTGCACTTGGTGGTTTCAAGCCTATTATAGGAGCTACTCTGTAGTGTGTATACAGAGGGTAGGCTTCTCAGTGGAGGGCTATGAGCACTATAGTGTAAGAGAGTAGCTTGGACTTATTTTCCTTTCTGTGAGTCAGTGTGTTGATTAATCCCTATTCTCTTGAGAAATTCTACCGTTTGTATTGTCCTGAGTTAGACTGCATGTAATTAGCCCCTTAAGCTGATGAGAAGATTCTGTGCATTGAGCTTATTTATTTCTAGGATGGCATGTTAGCCTTCTAAGCCTGCACTTTTGAGCATTTGACCAACCTTGTAATCATCTGAGTCAAATCAAGAAGTGATTGGTTTTCCTTGGTCATTTGTTGTCCATATTTTCTGAAGCATTTACCATTCTGTACAATTCTTGTAGTCTGCCTGCTCACAGAAATGTTAAAGGGTATACTTCCCTAAAGAGAACCCCCCTTGAGTAGGTGACGTACTGGACGTGTTTAATCTTCATTCTCTACCTTTGTTAAAAGCGGATACCCCAGTACCTCCTCTACAACAGGCATATGCATACACAAATGCATATGCACACACACAATCAATCGGCGCATGATCAGTGGACATGAGGAATTGACAAGGCTCTCTTGGCCTATTGGAGCCTAAAAAAGCAATGGAGTAGTACTCATTGGAGAGATATATACAGACACGTATAGAGCTTATTTCGGGCATCTCTTTTGGTCCTCTCTTTGCACTCTTTGGCTACAAGCCTACTGGAGAAAGTCACTTTGTGGTGAGGATACAGAGCGTGGGCTTCCTAGTGGAGAACTTATAGCACTGTAGTGTAGAGAAGTAGCTTGGTTTTGTCATTCATTTGGAGTCACTGGTATTTCCGTGCTCTTCCATTAGAGCAAGTCTTCATACCTTTGTACTGAGCAGTGCAATTCTTCATCTAGTTGTGTTTATTTTATTGGACGGATCTCTTGTATTGATTTTGTTTTGTTCTGGATTGACATGTAAGCATAGAGCATCAGCTATTGGAGCATTTCCTTTGCCTACGTTGTAATCATTTGTTCAAACTAAGGAGTGGTTTAGTCTTCCACTATTGTCATTTGTCAATAATCTTCTCCCTAAGTATTTACAATTCTGTGCAATTATTACGATCTGCCTTCCCACAAAAATGGTAAGGGGTACACTTCCCTAATGAGAACCACCCTTGAGTAGGCAAAGTACTGGATGTAAATATTGAATCATCTTGCTAAAAGTAGATACCCTAGTACCTCCTCTACACATACACACATACATGCATATGCATACACACATGCAATATGTGTATATGCATACATGCATATGCATACACACATGCATATGCATACACACATGCATATGCATACACACATGCATATGCATACACACATTCATATGCATACACACATGCATATGCATACACAAATACATGCATATGCATACACAAATACATGCATATGCATACTCATGCATATCCGTACACATGCATATGCTTACACACATGCATATGCATACACAAATACACACATGCATATGCATGTGTATACGCAATCATCATGAATGGTTGGCAGCAACAGTCATTTATCTTCTTTCACTTTTACGACTTACACTTTTACTACCACTTTTGCATGTAAGCTGAGATCCTCATTATGTGCTGCCCCGCATTGAAATGACCCTCAAAAGAAGATCTTTCACATAATTCTTGTAGTAGCTTTTGACCATCTAACCATGAAAGAAATCTTCTGCTGATGACTAATGTCACGGAAGCTCCAATATCATCTTTTGTCTATCTCCCATATTGAGTGGTGTGAGTGGTATGGGGAGTGGTGGGAGGTGTGGGAAGGTGGAATGGAAAGTGGACTTGAGGGTTGGTGGAGTGGAGTGTGCCGTGGGTGGAGTGGAGGGTGGAGTTAAGGTTGGAATTGAGTGTGGATTAGGGTTGGATTTAAGGGTGGAGTAAGGGTTGGAGTTAAGGGGGGGTGGAGTGGAGGGTGGAGTTAGGGTTGGAGTTGAGGGTGGAGTAAAGGTTGGAGTTAGGGTTGGAGTTGAGTGGGGTGGAGTGGAGTGAGGGTGGAGTTTGAGGGGGAGGGGGGGGGGAGGAGTGGAGGTTGGAGTGGTGGGAGGAGTGGTGGGAGTTTGAAGGTCAATAATTGCAATGATCTATCCCCATCACGATGAAATTCCAAAAGATTCCGGGGCCTAGCGGCCAAGGTGGTAAACTGATTGAATTCATCAGTGTAGCATGCATGCGGCCAGAACATCTAAGGTCATCACAAGCAATCACTTTCACCAGGTCTACCTGCAAGTTTTTGTTATCCTTCTTGAATGTACCATTTTTGAGAAGAAATGTCCACATGTTGTCATAGAATCTGTATGTATGAAAATGTCCCTTAAAAGACATCTTAGGCTTAATCTTTGTTTTCAAGGCTTCATTCATTGATTTGTCGAATTGCATGAGGACTTTGATGGCAAGGAGGGGAGTAATTGAACCATGCGTCCGTCAAGCTTGTGCCAATGCTCGTTTCTCTGTACAGCTCGCAGTTCGACGCCAACAAGGAGGTGAAGGAGATGGAGGATGTGGAGGGGAGGGAGGAGGTCGAGGTGGAGGTGGAGGGGGAGGGAGCGATGGAGGAGGTGGAAGGGGATGAAGAAGAAGGGGATAGAGGAGGAGGAGATGGAGGAGGCGGAGGTGGAAGTGGAGGGGAAGGGGGAGATGGTGGACTGTGGGGGCTACGGGGCGAAATATAAGGGGCTTGCGGGGGGTGGTTGTGAGGAGGGGATGGAGGAGGGGGAGTGGATGGAGGAGGCAGAGGTGGAGGGGATGGAGGAGTGGGAGATGGTGGTGGAGGAGAGGGGAAGGAGTGTGGGGGCTACAGGGGAAAAGATGAGAGGCTCATGCGGGGATGGTTGTGAGGAGGGGATGGAGGAGGCTGAGGTGGAGGGGATGGAGGAGTGGGAGATGGTGGTGGAGGTGGAGTAGAGGGGGAGGAGTGTGGGGATTGCGAGGGAAAAGATGAGGGGCTCAGAGGGGGGTGGCTATGAGGAAGGAATGAAGGAGGAGGAGGGGATGGAGGAGGCAGAGGTGGAGGGGTTGGAGGAGTGGGAGATGGTGGTGGAAGTGGAGGAGAGGGGGAGGAGTGTGGGGGCTGCGGGGGAAAAGATAAGGGGGTGGCGAGGGGTGGGCAGTGGGGCTACACATGAGCGTGTGGGCGGGGGTTGGCAGTGGGGATAGTGGGAGGGAGTAGGAGGGGATGGCGGGGGATGCATGGGGGAGAGAGAGAGAGAGAGAGAGAGAGAGAGAGAGAGAGAGAAACATAGAGAGAGAGAGAGAGGTGGGCAGGGTTGATGGGTGGGAGGGGGCTGCTGGAGAGAGAGAGAGAGAGAGAGAGAGAGAGAGAGAGAGAGAAAGAGAGAGAGAGAGAGAGAGGTAGAGAGAGAGAGACAGAGAGATAGAAAGAGGGAGTTCACCGGCCATGCTACAGACCCCCACACCAAGCGTTTGCACCGTCCTGGTGCGATTCCTACTTATTTTCTTATTTCAATAAGGCCAAAATAAACTACAAATATAGCATGAAATATGGTATATACCATGAACGAAGTGCTTCCTATTTGACTTAATTCAGGGAATTCTTCATCGTGGAGATATTGACGAGGGGTATCCTCTTACCCTGAAATCCCTCAGATGCACTGCTCCATGTGGTAATACCTTTACCACCCTGTATGGTCCTATCCATTTGGGCGACAATTTGGTTGACACTACTGGGATGTGGTGCACCAAAACCAAGAATCCTTCTTGTACTTCATTGGTCCTAAGATACCTGTCGTGTACTCTCTTGAGCTCTTCTTGTGTTAGTTGAAGTTTTTGCATTGCTCCTTCTTTGTATTCTTCTAATGCCACTGGAGGTTCAATTCCAATGGTTTTGGCTCCCATTTCTTTTTTGATAATAAATTTGAATGGTGTTAATTCCTCTTTTTCCATATACTAAGCGAAATGGACTCTCGTCAATGGTTCTCCTTCTTGTTGTTCGGAAAGCCCAAATTGCGCTAATCAATGCTTGTGGCCAAAAACTTTGATGATCAAAAGATAATTTGCGCAGCAACCCAATCAAAATCTTATTGGAGCTTTCTGCTTGGCCATTTGCCCGTGGATCGTAAGAACATGACTTTTTATGAAAACCTTGTACGTATCAAATATGAATTGGAGCAATTGATTTACAAAATGTGTGCCTCTATCACTAATGATTTCCTGTGGGCAACCAAATCTTGAGAAAATATGTTTATACAAAAACTTAGCTACTATTAAAGCTGTGCAATCCATAGTAGCTTTAGCCTCAATCCATTTAGTTGCATAACATGTGGTCATCACAATGTACTTCTTACCTCGAGGTTGACTAGTTGGACTAATTGGTCCTATGAAATCAAGACCCCATCATTCAAATGGAAGCCATCCTGTAGATATGACTAATGGTTGGAAATTCAATCTCGTCGGCATATGAGCACATCTCTCACAAATGTGGCATTCTTTAGCAAACTTTATGGCATCCCGATAGATATGAGGCCACCAAAGTCCTTTGTGGATGATTCTATGAGCCAAATCTTCCCCTTTTAGATGCCCTTCATTGTGTGCTGCCTCTAGCAAAAGATTTACCTCCTCTGGATAAACACACTTCCTCAAGATATCATCCTGACAATATCTATATAAATTCCCATTTATGACTGAGTACCCTGTGGAGGTGATCGCAATCCAGGTGGATCGGGTCCGGTTGTGGCACACAGAGTGTGTAGGAAGCTAAGGAATGTTGGAAGGTTTAAGGACATGAAAGTGAAATTAATGTTGAGTATGGAGAAGAGAGAGATATTGAAATGATTATGGGAATGGGAATGTAGGAGTGCAAGTTAGATTTATGAACATGAGTCATAAGAATGAAAGAGAACCATACACACAAAGCTAACTTGGAAGGAAGAATGGTCCATTGAAGGAGCTTCTTAAAGACTTCCTAATTGTAATCCATATGCATAGTCTTCTTTGGATGATATGTATGCATGACGAGAATAGATGGAATCCTTACACATAAATCAGTTTCGAAAGGAAGAATGGTCCAATATTGGAGCTTCTTATACACTTTCAGAAATTAATCAATATGTATGGGTATGTATGGATTATATGCATGCAAGTGAATTATGATGATAGACTTTAATCACAAGCTCAATGAAACATCCTCACTAGTTCAATGCAATACTGGGGAGCCTTCTCACACATAGAAGAAAATAGAAGACATGAAAAAATACTTAAGGGACTGAGAGACAAGAGACAAGAGACAAGTGACAAGTGACATGAATTAAAGGGATTTTAATTAAGATACATGTAAAAGAACTTCATGATACGTCAAGCTAAGCAGTCTACTGATCAAAGGCAGTTCCGACCTTCAAACCATGACAGTTCAATCGAATGTCATACGTAAGAAGATGAGTTCCACTTCATTGACCCTATGTATGTCTAGGCTGGTAACGTCTAACTAATGAAGTCTAAGACGCATTAAAGCTAGCTCTAACTCACTCACACGCTCCACTAAGGGTGAGTCAAGATAGAGATTCTGGTTTCAAGAGCCTATCCTAGATTGGAGTTCTAACTTAAATTTGAAACTAGGTGCTATACTCATACTAGCCCACCTTGGATCCTCACTCGCTCAATCGAGGGTGATCGTCTCAAGGAAACCTTAAGCTAGCAAGAGCCCTATGGATGCCTAACAATGATGCTCTAGGAGTTTGGAGGGGGGTTTATATAGTTTTTTGAATGAATTTGGGTCGTTGGATCTACAGAAATCAACTCTCAACTCTAGGATCACTACTTTCGATTACAACCATTTGATTAATCAAATCAATGGCTTGGAATTGTTCTTTCTATGAAATCTAGTATAAAGGAGTGAAATTTAGGCGTCTTCATTCTCCACCATTGGATCTGGGGATGATCTGGACCGTCCGATCAGTGTTGACATCAGTTCGGATTAGATAAGACACTATTTTTGGAGAAACTTTGCATTATTGATCTTTAACTGTCAAAAAAGTCTTCTTTGATGAAAAAAATCGTGGATCCTCCTTCCTTTATGCTTTAGTGCATCTCCACCCTTGAATATGATCTCATCTTGACCCTACAACATGGTTCAATCATATTTTGCCATGTGGCAACCCTTCAAGCCTTCAATTTTCTTATTCTAGAAAATTGCGGTGACCTTGAAAACTGGATTTTGTGCTCTTTGACCCTTCAAATATCCTTTGATGAAGATAAAGCTTGTAGGACTATGTTTTGAAAGGCCTTCTTTAGGGATATGCAAAAAAAACTCCCATCTGAATCTTCCTTGTACAAGTTTGACTACATTTGGAAGCTTGCAAGGTGGCATTAAGGTGTCTAGGATGCTCTGATAGCCTTGAAACTTTGTACAAATATGTAGCCACATATGCTCTTTATACATGCCAAACCATGTGGCTAACAAAAATTCTTATACAAAATTTTGTAGGGTCTAAGTGGAAAAATTACATTTTTTACAAAATGCACATGGCATATCAATGTGCTAGAAAATCCATTTTCATGTGAAATTCGGGCTATAGACTGCCTTTGGTAGGCCTTACAAGTATATGAATTTTCATGTGATTTGGAGACATTGAAATTCTTGCCCTAATTTCCAAAGTTTGACCAGCTTTGACTGCTACCCTGGATTTTCTCGATTTCTTCCAAAGTTTGCATGTGAACTCCCTTTGACATCCTTGATGCATCTTGGGCTTCTCAGGGAATTCTACATACCTTCACCGAATGTGTTTCCTGTATGCCTTCATGAGTAAGAGAGGAGAGAAAAACTCGACGACATTCGCCCCCACTAAACCTGCAATTCCTCCGGAAGCACCACTCTAGTATCTGTGAAAACCAAAATGTTCCAGGCATCAAATTATTTTATAGGAAACAAACATGGAAGGAAAAATTGATCATATGCATGATTGAGTAGGCAACGTGACATGAAGCAAAATTTCCATGAAAGAAAGAATTGAAACACGCAACATGAATATGCATGAACAAATAGGCAACATATATGCAAATGAACAAGCAACATTGACAACAAGAAAGAAAATAAACAAGCATCAATATAAAGTGGAAGTGGATGTATTGAGTCATTTTAAGCATCAGTTCCTCTCATCTTGAAGAAAAATTTGTACCTTTTTCATAAAGCAATCTACCTTAAATACGATTATAAACAAAGATTTAGGATTTTCAAGAGACATCTTTCATCTTTAGCTTATTTTAGATCAACTCCTTTCCTACATAATTATGAATATGCTCTTTCTCTAATAACATGCAAGGAAATCTAACTATCTCCACTAATGCATAAATGTGCCTATATAGGCTGTGATTTATTCTACTATGCCTCTTTATCCTCCTTTGCCTTGCTCTTTTTTTTTTATGATGATGATTCGGCAACTTTATGGTTATGATCACTTTTTTGGGGTGGAAGAAAGTGTAAACTTCCTAGTAATATGTAGCAGCTTTTTTTTTTGTTTTTTTGATGACGGGAAAAAATTAAACCCATATACAAGGTACAACCATTTTTGATGACGGAGAATAGTTGTTTAAACTCCGATACAAGTGATGTGAGATGGACTAAGGATGTAGAAACATGTAGTAGCAGGAGCTAGGATTTCAACAACTATGCTTTCGATATAGGATACATATGCATGTTTATATATGAAAGTCATATCACCAAAATAAACCTCCAAATCTACATGTCCTATCTTTCCATAATCCGAGATTATAAGCAATTTCTTAGTAGATAAATTACTAGTTAAGATACCATTTTACACAAGAAGAGAAATCATCATTTGTCTTTTTTTTTGACTCAAGTGATGTGGATATGCAATGCAATGCAAAGACTGAAAACAAACATGCATGAAACCAGAACGGAAAAAAAATAGAATGAAAAAAACAAAGCAACATGAACTTGAAAAATTAATGATATTTTTATATATTTTTTATTTTTTTATTTTCTTTTTTATATATATATATTTATTTTTATAACATGGATACTCTTGTTTATGAATCGGCCTCATTGTTGTCATCTTCTTCAATGTCATCATCCAAAATGTACTCGTCATTATCACATTTCTTGAATAGCTTTATCCTTTTACGTGCAATCAAAGTTTTTAGGGCAACACCATTTAATTCACAAAGAGCATACGTACCATTGTTGTTGACTTTTGATACAATGTATGGCCCAAATCACTGTTGAGTGAGCTTTTTGCGTGCATCATATTGAGAGTCAAATGTACTATCATAAATGAGCACCCAATCTCTTACTTTAATTGGCTTAGGACGCAATGGATGAGTTTTATCAAAATAATGCTTGTTCTTCATTCTAGATTCTCTTAATTTTTCAAAGGCATCATCAAGTCTTAATTTACCTTGTTCTAACTGTTTAATGTGCAAACTCAAAAAATCATCAGTAGACATGATTTCAGACCAAGGCAAATTTGACCATGCAGAAATATGAGACTGAATTCGAAACAATGGTTTTTGACAGTACATGAGTTCAGCAGGCATATATCCAGTAGTAGGTGTGCATGTCATTCTATCTGCCCAAAGTGCAAAAGGTAAGAATCTAGGCCATTGTTTGATTTCACCATTACATGCTTTAGATATGGCTTTCAAAATAGGTGGATGCCCTCTCTCTATTTTACCATTGGCCTCTGGATTATATGCAGTAGTGAGAGACAAACCAATACCGTGACACTCAAAGAACTCCTTAGCTTCTCTCCCATTTAAGTCTTCACGATCGGCAACCACTTTCTCTATCTACCCAAAGCGACTTATGACATCCTCAAGAAAGAATTTGGAAACATTGTAAGTGGTCCTAGATCGTAGTGCACGTCCCTCTACATGATTAGTTAAGTCTTCTCTTGCAAGTACAATGTAACGCATTTTGTCAATACCTTTAGGCATAGTTACAAGATCTACTACCCACTTGTAGTGAATACAAGGTGGATAAGTAGGATGCAACGGATCTCTATGTTTGAGTGATGAATGAAGCTGACACGTAGAACATGTAGAAACATAGCTACGAATGTCAACATACATCCTAGGCCAATAATAGGTACTTCTAATTTTTCATATGTTCCAAAAACTCCTTTACGACCTGCCCATAATGTCTCATGCATTTCCTTCATTACTTACAATTGAAGCCCTTGTTTTCCTAGGACTCATTGTGGATTCTTAACCTTACCCTTAGCATGTCTCCAAAGATAACCGTTACATAGAAAAAAATTTATAAGCTCGTTTCCTAATGTTACGGAATCTATTCATAGTCCAGGTAGGTAATGGTCGTAGTGTACTTAGATACTTTCCTATGTCTCTCCATTCATTTTCGTACTAAGACTCATGAAATTTCTCATACTCATATATATGTTGAACATAGTCAACTAAATTCACATTCTTTATTATATCACTTTCAAGATCATCATCAAATCTAGCTCTCGATAACATATCTGTAACTGAGTTTGACTTACTTGAAATACGAACAAACTCAGCATTTATGATCTTAATATATGAGATCCATCTAACCATGCCTATATCAGGAGATGAACAATTGGCTATCATTCCAATGAGAGGCAGACAATCAGTCTCAACTTTGACATTTGCACCAATGAAATATTCTTTGTCTGTTTTCAAAGTTGTTACCATACCCCATAGTTCTTGTTTGATCTGCGGATATTTTCATTGTGTTTCATGTAGAATTTTGGCACCAAACCTAATTGCATATCTATTCGCTTCTCTATCATCTTGACTGTGAAGAGATGGATAGGTATGTGCTTGAAGATGAAGAGGTGTTGCAAAATCCTTGATCTACACCAGCCAAATGAACTCCAAGATTATATGGTGGGTCCTTTTAGCTTGCCAATGGATGTATTAGACACCCTATGTACCTTGAAAGATCACTCTCAAAAAGATAGATCAAAACAGATAAGTTGGAGTTAGCTCAGAGGTGAAAAACTTGCTATTTTGGTTCATACACATGTCCAGTGTTTTGCATAATTCTCTGAGCACAGTAGCAATTAGCTTAATTCCTCTTGGGGAAGTCTAGTTAACTTAAAGAGCTAACTTTCAAGAATAAACGCATAGAAAATAATAAACCAGACACTGAGAATGAGTTTTAACAAGTGATGACATCATCCCGATTTTCACGGGCTGCTACAGTTTGAGACCAGTGAGCAGACAAATGAACACAACTCAAAATGAAGGAATCCAATGATTATGAAAATTTGTATGCTTATACTGGACAGTAAGCAAAATCCAACAAGCTTTAAATCATTCAATTTGGATAATTAATCACTGACAAATGGTTCTCACAAGGTGAGTAAAAAAGTCGGGTACCTGACAGAGAAGTGAAAATGACAGATACTGTTAACTTCAACTGAACATAACTGAAGATTGCAACATCCAAATGACATGAAAATTTGTGAGAATATATTAGACTTATAGAGATAACTTTACCAAGTTAAATCACTGAAAATGATGCACCAAGCTCAGAGAAACAATCTCTGCAATCTGACTGAGAAAACTCAGAGATATGGTAGTGAGTAGTATACTTCACAAGAACATGGAAATATGAACTCAAATAATCATGAAAATGAAAGTATATTGCTTGTACAATACAATGACTTACTGATACATATGTGTGCCTTGTAATCACACCTTGATATGGCATAAAGCTCAGCTCTTGGAGGTCTTCACATAGGTCTCTCTAACCACGACTAAAACTGCCATCTATTTATAGTTGAGTTTTGGGAGGCTAACTTCCCTCAATCACTCTCCAATCAATTAGTGATTGATTTGATTCTCTACCTACCACAAATGAAGAATTCGTGGCTCCTCTTTCCCCTTTTTATCAAGTGGACTCAACAACTTAAGATTCTTTCACTTTTACATTAATTAAACTCTTCAAATGTTACAAGAGGTAGTTCACAAGTGAACTTTACATTGTCTTCATTTTAAGGCTTCTTCTATGACTTTGTGGGACTCAAGCCAATACTTAGGCTTGTCATAGACTTGCTCCAATAGCTCCCCCTCAAGCCAAGTATGCTTGAGGTCTTCAATCTTCCAAGATTACCTGTAAACCAATCATAGCCTTGAATTTGCAAAGCTTTGTACCATCCAATGCTTTCGTTAGAATATCTGCACATTGTTGATAAGTGGAAACATATGATATTTGAATCTATTTGGTTAGAACCTTCTCTCGTACATAGTGATAATGAAATTCAATATGTTTAGTCCTTGCATGAAAAATAGGATTAGCAGCCAAATGAATAGAGCTCATATTGTCACCAAAAATAGTTGGAGGTCCAAACTCCAATCCAAGATCTTTGAATAATGTCTTCATCCACATAGCTTCCTGAGTAGCTATGGCAAGACCTCTGTATTCAGCTTCAGTAGAAGAGAGAGCAACTGTGGGTTGCTTCTTGGATGACCATGAAATAAGCTTTGAACCTGCAAAGGTAAGACAACCTGAAGTGCTCCTTCTATCTTCCTTGGAGCCAGCACAATCGGCATCAAAAAATAGCTTCAAACCTAATTCAGATACATAAGGATAATAAAGTCCTTCATTTATGGTTCCTTTGAGATACTTGAGAATCCTTTTGGCAGCATCCATATGTGGTTTCCTTGGTGTGTGCATAAATTTACTTAGCACACTCACACTGTAACACATATCTACTCTTGTCAATGTGGCATAGTTGAGACTACCCACTAGACTTTGATATGATGTAATGTCCTCTATGAGTTCACCTTCATGTGAGCTCAATTTGTGATTGACCTCCATTGGAGTACCTGCAATCTTACAATCTTGCATCTTGAATTTTGCCAACATGTCCTTAATGTACTTTCTTTGAGTGAGAAACAAACCATGATCTTTGTAGACAACTTCCAAACCTAGGAAGTAGGTAAGTGAACCCAAATGACTTATCTTGAACTCTTCTCTCATCACATCTTTGATCTTCTTCATACCATCTACATCATTTCCTGTCAATATAATATCATGTACATATACACATAAGTAGATGACCTCAGAATTACTCTTTTTAATAAAGAGTGAAGGATCTTCCTTGCTTGGTTGAAAGCCTTTGTCCTGCAAGAATGAAACAAGCCTGAAGTTCCAAGCTCTTGGAGCTTGCTTGAGACCATACAATGCTTTGTTAAGTTTACACACATAATCAGGATAAACTTGATTCTCAAAAGCAGGTGGTTGTGCCATATATACCTCTTCTGTTATTCAACCATTCAAGAATGCATTCTTTACATCTTGTTGAAGTATCTTCCAATTCTTGGAAGAGGCAATACTAAGCAGAACCCTAATAGTAGGCATCTTTGCCACAAGAGAGAAAGTCTCCTCATAATCAATTCCCTGAGTTTGTGCAAAGCCTTTTGCTACAAGCCTTGTCTTATACCTGTTAATGGAACCACCAGAATTCTTCTTGAGTTTATAGACCCATCTTGAGCCTATTACCTTCATGGATGAATTCTTGGGCACCAAATCCCAAGTTTTTTTTTCCTCAAGTGCTTCAATCTCTTCCTTCATTGCATGCTTCCATTCTTTTTTTGCTTTGGCTTCTTCAAATGATGATGGCTCTTCTTGGTTTATGTCCTGTGGTATGTAGATGGAATGTTTAGTTACTAATGAGGTGTCAAACCCATACCTTTCTGGTTCTTTCTTTTCCCTCATAGATCTTCTTAGGCCATGATGTGATGATTCTGCCTCATGTCCAAGTTCCTGCAATTTTGCTTTACCTTTAGACTTCCATGCTTTGATCTTTTCCATCTGAGATTCTTCATCATCCTCTGAGGTGTCTTGTTCTTCAATCTTTGATTGTTCTCTACCAAGCTTTGGAAAATCTTCTTCAAGATTATATGGTAATCTGACCTTCCTGCATGAATCTTCATACCATGAATTGTTCTCATAAAAAACTACATCTCTGCTTACCAAGAATCCTTTGTTGGTAGGGTTGTATAACCTCTAGCCCTTTTGATTGTTGTCATATCCAATAAATACACACCTTTCTGCCTTTGGATCCATCTTGCCTCTAACCTGTGAAGGAACATGAGCAAAAGCAATATATCCAAAAATTTTACAATGATCTAAGCTTGGTCTTCTTCCATTCCAAGCCTCATATGGAGTCATTCCATCAAGGGATTTTGAAGGCAACCTATTAATCAAGTAAGTGGCTGTAGATACAACCTCAGCCCATAAGTAATTAGGTAAATGCTTTTCATTTAACATAGACCTTGCAACTTCAACAATTGTCCTATTCCTCCTTTCTACCACTCCATTTTGCTCTTTTGATTCCTCTTTTGATTCCTCTCTTTTGATTCCTCTTTCTTGAAGAAAAGAATAAAACTCATGGGAGAAGTATTCTCCCCCTCCATTTGACCTTAGCCTTTTTAGTGATTTACCTGTTTGATTCCCCACAAGAGCCAAAGATCTTTTGAAACATGAAAAAACTTCATCTTTGCGTTTCATAAAGAATAGGATAGTCCATCTGCTCTAATCATCAATAAAGGAGACATAATACCTTGATCCATATATTGAAGCTTCCTTGCTAGGTCCCCATACATCTGTATGAACCAACTCCAAGAGCTCTCCATGTATATAACCTTTCTTCATGAATGGTAACCTGTGAGACTTTCCAAATTGACATGCACTACACTTATAAATCATATGTTGTTTTGACAAATTAGGGAGTCCAAGTACAGTTTGGTCCCTGAAAATTTGCTTTAATGACCTTTCACCAATATGTGCTAACCTTTTGTGCCATACTTCCAATTCTGTGAGTGTCTGACTACCATAATTAAAGAGAGCAATGTTTCTAGTGTCCTGTAGTTCAAATGTGAACAATCTACCTGTCTTTTCACCTTTTGCAATTTTTCTGAATCCTTGACTCGGATCTTCAACAAATGCTCTTGCCTTTGTGAACCTAACTTGCAACCCTTTCTCTACTATCTGTCCAACACTTATCAAATTCTTTGTAATGGTAGGGACATAGAGTACCTTACTGAGCAGGTTGATGTTTCCATCAGGTGCTTTGACATTGCCTATTTTCTCCACAGGATGTTTTGTGTCATCTCCTGTTTGTACCTCATGCTTATTCCTTGGATCTTCTAAATCTGATAGGAGTGCCACATTTCCTGCCACATGATTTGAACAACCTGAATCTATGTAGAAAACATGCTCATCAGATTTACCTTGTGGCATAGCCATGTTCATGATCAATAATGAATCCTCTTTGTTTGAGTCTTCTGTGTAGTTATTGTAGTATCTCCTTCCTTTTTAGCCTCCTTGATAGTTTGAATGATTGTAGTTGCTGTAGTTGCCATGATAATTGTTGAACCTTCCTCTTGAGTAGCCATAACATCCTCTATTGTATCCTCTACCTCTTTGATTCCTGGAATTCCTAAAGCAATTTTCAGTTGTATGATTAGTTAATTCACAAATAGAACATGAGTTGGAGTCTTGGGATCTCCCCTTGCCTTGTCTACCTCCTCTTCCTCTACCTCTTCCATGTCTTCCTCTACCTGCATAGTTAGCTTTATATGTACATGCTTCATCATCCACTTTCTTTTCCTTTCCTTTGTTATCTATGGACTTGCTTTTATCAGTGTATAAAGCTGAAGATTGATTACCTTTAGAGCTTTCTCCATTTTTTATAAGCTTTGCCTCTTGAGTAAGTAGTTGTCCAATGAGTGTATTGAAATCAGGTACATGCATGTCCATGTACAAATCCATAGCTGTGATGAATGCTTCCCACTTGTCATCTGCCTTCAAGCCATTGATGACCTGCCTTACAATTTGCTCTTCATCTATTACCTCTCCAATGCTTCCCAACTGATCGTCTATGTCCTTGAGCTTTGTGACAAAATCAGTCACATTTTGTTTGGGAGCTTTCTTGAGAGTTGTGAAATCCAGCCATAGTTGATGCTTCCTAGCTTTGGTACTTGAAGAGAAGAAGGCTTCAAGTGCATCCCACACTTCCTGAGATGTCTTACAATTTCTAATGTGAGGCAACAAAAAAATCTGAGATAGAGTTGAGGAGATAAGACCTTGCAAGTGCATCCTTGTAGCACCATGTGCTCAATCTCTCTTGCTCTTCTTGTGTTGGTTGACTTTTGTTCCTGAAACTTGGCATAACTTCATCTCCAGCCACATAACCATATAAACTTCTACCTTGGAGATAAGCTTCCATTCTTAATGACCAAGTTGAGTAGTTACCTCTGTCCAATTTGTCAATTGATGAAGGAAATCCATCTGCCATGTTGTCCAACCTTGCTCTGATACCACTGTGAAGAGATGGATAGGTATGTGTTTGAAGATAAAGAGGTCTTGCAAAATCCTTGATCTACACCAGCCAAAAGAACTCCAGGAGTATATGGTGGGCCCTTTTAGCTTGCCAATGATGTATTAGACACCCTATGTACCTTGAAAGATCACTCTCAAAAAGATAGATCAAAACAGATAAGTTGGAGTTAGCTTAGAGGTGAAAAACTCGCTATTTTGGTTCATACACCTGTCCAGTGTTTTGAATAATTCTCTGAGCAGAGCAGCAACTAGCTTAATTGCTCTTGGGAAAGTCTAGTTAATTTAAAGAGCTAACTTTAAAAAGTAATCTCATCAAAAATAATAAACCACACAATGAGAATGAGTTTTAACAAGTGATGACATCATCCCGATTTTCATGGGCTGCTATAATTTGAGACCAATGAGCAGAAAAATAAGCATAACTCAAAATGTAGGAATCTAATGATTATGAAAATTTGTATGGTTATACTGAATAGTAAGCTGAATCCAAAAAGCTTTAAATCATTGAATTTGGATACATAACCACTGTGAAATGGCTCTGACAAGGTGAGTGAAAAAGTCTGGTACCTAACAGAGAAGTGAAAATGACAGACACTGTTGACTTCAACTGAACATAACTGAAGATTGCAACATCCAAATGACATGAACATTTGTGAGCATATAGTAGAATTATAGAGCTAACTTTACCAAGTTAAATCACTGAAAATGATGCACCAAGCTCAGAGAAACAGTCTCTGCAATCTAGCTGAGAAAACTGAGAGATATGGCAGTGAGTAGTACACTTCACAAGAACATGGAAATATGAACTCAAATAATCATGAAAATGAAAGTATATTGCTTGTACAATACAATGACTTACTGATACATATGTGTGCCTTGTAATCACACCTTGATATGGCATAAAGCTCAGCTCTTGGAGGTCTTCACATAGGTCTCTCTAACCACGACTAAAACTGCAATCTATTTATAGTTGAGTTTGGGAGGCTAACTTCCCTCAATCACTCTCCAATAAATTAGTGATTAATTTGATTCTCTACCTACCACAAATCACGAATTCGTGGCTCCTCTTTCCCTTTTTGATCAAGTGGACTCAACCACTTAAGATTCTTTCACTTTTACATTAAGTAAACTCTTTAAAAGTTACAAGAGGTAGTTCACAAGTGAACTTTAGATTTTCTTCATTTTAAGGCTTCTTCTATGACTTTGTGGGACTCAAGCCAATAGTTAGGCTTGTCGTAGACTTACTCCAACATTGACTTATCACCCAATCTATACCAATAGGACTAGTATCAACAGTCAATATAATAGGTTTGTTAGGAGAATAGTCTACACGCTTAAGGATGGGAGCCTCAAGCAATAATTTCTTCAATTTATGCATAGCTTGAGTGTGTTTGTGAGTCGAAATAAATTTTTGTTTCTTCCTCAACAAGTCATAGAGAGAATCAGCAACATGAACAAAGTGTGGGAACCAAATAACATAAAAGATGCAAGCACCAAGAAATCTACGTACCTCACTCATGTTGTTACATGTTTTAGAGATCTTGCTAATGCCATCAAATTTTTGTGGGTATGGCTTTCAACCATAATGGCCACACAAATGTCCAACAATAAGAACCTCGTTAACACCAAAAACACATTTTTCTATGGAAAATGTGAGACCTACCTCTTCAAATCGTTCAAATATTCTTTCACAATGAGAGATATGGTCAAGAACAAATTTACGACATCCACATGAATCTAAAGTAATGTCCTTTACACGTCCCTCACTCCCTTTAATTGGAATATCATCAATAAATGGCATAGTTATATGAGGGATAAAATCATGTAAGACCATATTCATAGCACTCATCATATGAGCCACATAATTAGTCACTCCTTCAGGTAAGGTACACATTCCCACTAAGCCTAAAGGAGTTTTCATTATGGTTATGTCACGACTATCAATTGCTAATTGGAATTGATCATATCCAGAATATAAATCATCCATTGAATAGATACAATGTCCTGAAAATGATTCAACAAACTCATCTACAATGGGTCCTATTCCTACATTCCTTATGGTGACTTTATTGATGAGTTGGAGATCTTGAATAAAATGTAGTTTCCGATTCTTTTTAGGCACAGTGAACCATCGATTTGAGTAAGGTGCAAAAGATGGCTCTAAAATTCTCATGTTTATCTTCTCCTTAAGTAGTTTCATTAGCTCAGGTAAGTGAGCCTTTGACACGGGTATAGGGCGAAGATTCCATGGAATATGTGGAATAGTAAAAATTATCATGGGTGCAACTAGCTTAGGATCTACACAACCAATCTCATGAGGATACATAGTAAAGGCTTTTCCATGGCTCCGTACAACTCTCTCAAATTTATCTCTCTCTGCTGGCAAAAGAAACTCATCAGCTCTACCAATTTTCACCTGTTTGATTGTCTCATCCGTGAATGTATGTCCTATGTTTTTCTTATCCCGAAGAATTGGATCATTTTTCACATCAATAATTTTCTCATTACTTCCTTGAGGTAATGGTTGAGCTATGGGTTTGATTTTTTTGTCTACAATTTTGTACTTTGTTTCAACTAAGGCATCATGTGTTTGGTTAAATTTTGAGCACTTGTCAACATTGAGAGCATATTCCAAGATTAGAGCATACTCATCAAGGGAAGAAAGAAGAATAATATGGGAATTAGAATTTTGTTGAAGACATAACTCTAACTCCTCAAGAGTAGAGAAACAATGAGATGTTTCAATCACATGCTCAATGTTCTCATCATGTTCCATGATTTTGTTGTTTTTATAATTTTTTTGGGTTTTTGGGATAGAAGACTTGGACAATTGACTTTTATGAAGAAACTCTATCTAGAATGTGGAAAAAAAAGTGACAAACTACTGTACATGTTGGTTGGATGCGAGATGTCAAACCAATATCCACTGTTGTCCCGCTCAACAATGGATTCTATCCAAAATTTTGATCATATGTAGCTCCAAACATGAATCGAGGTGCACAATCACTACAAGCATGCTCATGACTCTGAGTAACAATAGGTTTCTTTCTAATTGACAATCGATTCCTAGGATGATTCACTCCTACCGTCATGACTTGAAGTGATTGCATTCCATCCTTAGACTTAAATCTAGCATAGGTAGACCCATCATCCATGGCTTTAGTTTCCATACAACTCTCACAAATAAAGGGTTGACCTAAGAGAACTTCATAGGAGCAATTATCTTGAATAAAAAAGTGAAACTCTTCTGTGATTCCTCCTATGGATATGGGCACACTAGCACAAGCTCCATATAGGGTACCTACACCATTATCTGCAGTTCTCATACGCTATCCACAATCTTTATCTATGGGCCATCGAAACATATCATAAACTTCTCTTGAAATCACATTGATAAGAGCCAAAATCTACTAATGCATTTATAGTGATAGTGTTCTTATCATTTCCTATTTTAACATGCATCTGTGATGTACCTCTAGACCAAAATTTTCTTTTAAAGTGACTTTCAGGATTTTTTTCATGATTTTCATGGTTAGGTTGAATAGGTCGTAAGAAATTTTTATTAACATTTACTTCATCATCATCAAAGTCCTCTTCATCAGATTCATCAAAGTTTACGGCTTCATTCATAGCTTTTAAGTTTAAGGCTTCATTCATGCATCTCAGTATCTAGATTAAGCGAAAACCTCTTCCTTTTAATTAGGCCGTTAAAGTTATCTTTAAAAATAGGCTTTCCAATAGAGAAAACTTGTGCTAAAGACATAATCACTTGACTCTTAAGCAAAATGTCATCTAAAATCTCCATAGGATCTATTTTTCTCTCAATTTTTGAAATCAAGATGGATTTAGGTTTTCTCTTTGGTTTCTTTTGTTTTTGCTCAGGATCTTTTTTTTGTTCATGTTATTGTGTTTGTTCTTCAGTTTGTTTTGATTGTTCTTGTTTATCTAAAGGTTTTGGTTCTGTTTTTCTTTGCATTGTTTTCTTCCCTTTTTGTTTCTCCTCTTGTTTTGGTTCATTGGGTTGTGATTCTTATTTTTTATGTTTGGATTGTGATGTTTCTCCTTGCTCTATGATTGTTTCTATTACCTCTGAGGTTTGTTTTCGAGTCACTCTTCTTTCACTAGGCTCAACTTCATCTCATTTTTGTTTTTCTTCTAAATTGGATATATGAGAAATAAGATATTGATCTTCTATCGGTGATTCCCAAGCTGTTATTCTCCTAATCTCATCTCATGCTCTTACTAAAGCCTCTATGGAAAAATCACCTTCCTTTGTCGGTTTACTTCATTCTACTTGTTGCTCATCAAGAGCTTCTAGTTTCACTCCTCTAGTTCCTACATCCGTTATGGTTATATTTTCATAGTGTTTTTTCATTCCTCCCTTACCATAATTTCCTTGCAGCAACATGTGGTACTTGAGGTGCGAGAGGAGCTTCCATATTATACGGTTGATGATTCTAAAAATCTTGATTTTGAGGATTTTGAAAAGCTATTTGAGAAGCTTGAGGATACATGTTTTGATACATTTGAGGATTTTGCACACTAGGATGAGGATTTTGCATTGGAGGAACTTGATATGCTTGAGTAGGAGCTACTTGTGGATTTCGATTGGTAGCTATAACATGTTGATCAGGCTCTTGAAAAGGCATTGGGCTCATTTGATTTTGGAAAGTTTTGGTGTAATTAGATTGTAAAGCATCTATAGTCTTGGCCAAATTGGATTGTGTAGCAATAAGGCTTTCCATTTGCTTAGTGAGAATTTTGACTTCAGATGGCTCAAGCACTCTTTTATTTGGCTCTTCTTTAAAACCTTGAGTAGGCTCCATCATTTGAGGAATAGGAGTAGAGTCAAAAATCATAGCATGGGATTGTTCTCTAACTTGCTCCTTAGTTTGTGGAAGGCTAGCTTGAGGAAGACTAGTTTGCTCATAAAGCATGGATTGTCTTTGATATTTATGGGCTACAGCCTCTACTACTTTACGCACTTTTTTGCCAATTGTCAATAAGACCATAGCGCTTATCGGGTTCTTCTAATCGCCGTTCAACTTCCCTACGAGTTTCGGGATGAAGAAGCTTAAGAAAATTGATCACAAGATGAGGTTCCAAAGTTTTATCCTCATCAGGAAGTTGTTCATAGCATCTAATATACTCATTTTGTAAATAGTAATAGAGGTACTAGGCTTTGGTGAATTGACCCATCGTAAGAATCTATCCCGATTATGTTGGCTATAATCTTCAAGATAGAATTCTTTGAGCATCTCCTTTCTAAAATCACTCCAAGGAAGAGTATCATATTGAGTGACACGGTTTATGATAAAGCTATCAACAATTCGTTCAAAGAATGATATCAAAAGATCTTCGGGAAGACCAAAAATCATAGCTTGCTCTTCAAACAAATCAAAGTAGCTTGTGATGTTGATGCCATTGAATTTTCCCTTCTCTCTCAACATAGAAGAGACTATTCTTTGGCCTGGTTTCTCAACAATAAGGGATTTGAACCCTTCCTCCATCTTATGTGAATAAGCAAGTGATACACGATGCTCTAGATCTCTCTCAAATGCGTTTACTTCACGACGAAGATGTGCACAATACTGGGAGAAATCCAGTGCAACACTCAAGACTGATGATGATATGATGAGGATGAAAGATATGAAACAAAGGATATGGATCACAACCTCCCAACAAGATCAGAAGCAAATGCCATGAAGCGTTTCACGTCAGGTTCAAATGTGGAGGTGATTATAATCTGGGTGGATCGGGTCCGATCGTGGCACACACAGGGTGTAGGAAGCTAAGGAATGTTGGAAGGTTTAAGGACACGAAAGTGAAATTAATTTTGAATGTGGAGAAGATAGAGATGTTGAAATGATTAGGGGAATGGGAATGTAGGAGTGCAAGTTAGATTTATGAACATGACTCATAAGAATGAAAGAGAACCATACACACGAATCAAATTTGGAAGGAAGAATGGTCCCTTGAAGGAACTTCTTAAACACTTCCTTATTCTAATCCATATGCATAGCCTTCTTTGGATGATATGTATGCATGACGAGAATAGATGGAATCCTTACACATAAATCAGTTTCGAAAGGAAGAATGGTCCAAAATTGGAGCTTCTTATACACTTTCAGAAACTTATTAATATGTATGGGTATGTATGGATTATATGCATGCAAGTGAATTATGATGATAGAGTTTAATCACAAGCTCAATGAAACATCCTCACTGGTTCAATGCAATATTGCGGAGCCTTCTCACACATAGAAGAAAATAGAAGACATGTAAAAATACTTAAGAGACTGAGAGACAAGAGACAAGTGACAAGTGACATGAATTAAAAAGATTTGAATTAAGATACATGTATAAGATCATCGTGATACGTCAAGCGAAGCAATCTACTGATCAAAGGTGGTTCCGACCTTCAAACCATGACAGTTCAACCGAATGTCATACGTAAGAAGATGAGTTCCACTTCATTGACCCTATATATGTCTAGGCTCATAACGTCTAACTAAAGAAGTCTAAGACTCATGAAAACCAGCTCTAACTCACTCACACGCTCCACCGAGGGTGAGTCAAGATAGAGATGCGGGTTTCAAGAGCCTATCCTGGATTGGAGTTCTAACTTAAATTTCAAACTCGGTACTATACTCATACTAGCCCACCTTGGATCCTCACTCGCTCAACCGAGGGTGATCTTCTCAAGGAAACCTTAAGCTAGCAAGAGCCCTATGGATGCCTAACAATGATGCTCTAGGAGTTTGGAGGGGGGTTGTATAGTTTTTTGATTGAATTTGGGTCCTTGGATCTAGAGAAACCAACTCTCAACTATAGGATCACCACTTTCGATTACAACCATTTGATTAATCAAATCAATAGATTGGAATTGTTCTTTCTATCAAATCTAGTGTAAAGGAGTGAAATTTAGGCGCCTTCATTCTCCACCATTGGATCTGGGGATGATCTGGACTATCGGATCAGTGCTCACATCAGTTTGTATAAGATAAGCCACTATTTTTTGAGAAACTTTGCATTATTGATGTTTAACTGTCAAAAAAGTCTTCTTTGATGAAAAAACTCGTAGATCCTCCTTCCTTTATGCTTTAGTGCATCTCCACTCTTGAACATGAGCTCATCTTGACCGTACAACATGTTTCAATCTTTCTTGTACAAGTTTGACTACATTTGGAAGCTTGCAAGGTGGCATTAAGGTGTCTAGGAAGCTCTGATAGCCTTGAAAATTTGTGCAAATATGTAGCCACATATGGTCTTTATACATGCCAAACCATATGGCTAAAAAAAATTTTTATACAAAATTTTGTAGGGTCTAAGTGGAAAAATTACATTTTTTACAAAATGCACATGGCATATCAATGTGCTAGAAAATGCATTTTCATGTGAAATTCGGGCTATAGACTGCCTTTGATAGGCTTTACAAGTATATGAATTTTCATGCGATTTGGAGACATTGAAATTTTTGCCCTAATTTCCAAAGTTTCACCAGCTTTGACTGCTACCCTGGATTTGCTCAATTTCTTCCAAAGTTTGCATGTGAACTCCCTTTGACATCCTTGAAGCATGTTGGACTTCTTAGGGAATTCTGGCTACCTTCACCGAATGTGTTTCCTATAGGCCTTCATAAGTGAGAGAGGAGAGAAAATCTCGACGACAACGCTTTGGTTTTAAGGAGTAATCTTTTCTTTCCCATAGGTGTCAATTGCTCTAGGAGTTTTCCAGTAGTGAGAGAATTGAGAATTCCATCATAACAATCAGTCTGAGATGCTAATAGGAAGAGATTACTATCCACTAATTCATCATTAATACCTGGTGCCTTCTCGCTCATTGCGGTCCTCGATACTTGATCTGCCATGTAGTGCTCTCTTCCTGGCTTGATATGAATATCAAAGTTGAATTCTTGAAATAAGAGTAACCATCTCCAAACCCTTCGGGCCACCCTAGGTTTGTTTATCAAGTACTTCAAGGGATGATGGTCAGATATGACTATAAAATGTACACCAAGAAGGTAACGCCGAAACTTTTGAAGAGCAAATACAATAAGCCAAACCTTCCCTTTTCGTCGTACTATAATTCCTTTCTGCCTTGGTGAGTAGTCTGCTGCCATAGGAGATAGGTCTATCAACCTTGTGTGATAATGGTTGAGCTAGAACCGCACCAATAGCATGAAGACTAGCATCTGTATGCACATGAAACTCTAATGACCAGTTAGGAAAACTTAAAAGTGGAGCAATACATAACCCCAATTTTAGTTAATAAAATGCTTTCTCAGCTTCAGCACTCCATGAGAAAGGGACCTTTTTACTGGTAAGCCTTGACAAGGTCTTAGCTATTTTTGAATTCATTCGTATAAATCTTCTATGGTATCTTGCATGGCCCAAAAAACTTTGCACTTCCTTTTGGTTTTGTGGAATAGGCATAGAAATGATAGCAATAACCTTTGTAGGGTCAACTGTTATCCCTTCAACAGATACTATGTGATCAAGAAGAGTGCCCTAAGTGACCAAAAAGTGTCACTTAGCAGGATTTAACTTCAAACCTGTTTTGAGACATTCCTCAAAGATTTCCTTTAGATTTTCCAAATGATCATGGAAATCTTGAACTACTACTCTTCTATATGTGCCTGAAAATGCTGAAAAGTCATCCATGAAAATGTGCAGAAAGGTTGTTCACCACTTGCCCAATATTAGATACATTGTTCTATTAAATGAAGCTGGTGCATTTTTCAAGCCAAAAGCCATGCGGGTATACACATAAGTGCCCCATGGAGTAACAAACTGTTTTGTCCCTATCATCAAATGGATCACTATCTGATTGTAGCCACTAAAACCATCCACGAAGCTATACAAAGTGTTTCGGCTACTTCCTCAAGTACTTGCTCTATGAAGGGCAGAGGAAATCCATCTTGCATAGTTCCCTTATTCAAGGCATGAAAATCAACGTAGACTCTTACTTTTCCACAATTTTTCTTGGGTACAATAACCATAGAAGAAAGCCTCCTGGAATGTTCTACTCGAACAATTATACTTGCTTCTTCTAGTTTTGTAATTTCTAACTTTACCGCCTCTACATACTTTGGATTGAGTCAATACGGCCTACTTCTTGCAGGCTCAGCTCCCTCAACTAAGGGTATTTGATGTAATCCAAGCTCCTCTGGTATTCCTGTTAGATCTTTGACAGACCATGCGAAGAAATTTTTATAAGCAAAGGGTAAAGAAGTTACCTTCTACAGTAAAGGGGGATAATGCCATAGCCAAGAGGCCAAGTGGACTACTTGAGGGTTCCTCTTCATCTCCTAGATTTACTTCTTTAACAAGTGTTTCAGAACTGGTCTTACTTGAGAAATCATCCCCACTATATGCATGAGTGGAATTTAGCTTATATTATGCAATATGTTTCCTGGTCCACCCTTGTGGTATATCACAAAAAGGAAGATCTTTGTTGCATTCAGGTATACAACTTTCCTTCCTTGATACTTCTATATTTGATGCCCCTTCAATGTTTGTACTCAAGTGCAAATTTGCATTCTCTAATTCCTTGTGAGCTTCATGGCCATTTTCTGCAACTTCTTCATCTCCAACTTCTTCTTCTATTTCGTTGATTTCCACCGTGCAACGCTCTGTACTTTCCATCATCCAATTCAATAATGTATCTTCTTCTTGGGGTAAAGAGGGCATTACCTGAGTGTCCATAGTATACCCAATAGTTTTCCCCGAGTTGAATCCTTCTTCCAATTGTAGTTGCAGTTGGCTATTGGTGTTTGCTGAGATCCATAGTTTGTTTTTTCCCCAATCTTGCAAAGCTTCTGCTTCTCTTAGCCAAGGCTTTCCCAGGATTAAAGGGTAAGAAGTCTCTTGTGGAACTGCAATAACAACAAAATCTAGAACAAAGTGACAACCTTGTACTATCGTCAGTACCTTTTCGATACTGCCAAGTGGTGCAACCCGATGTTGATCTGCTAAGGTAACTGTGAATGGTGCCATCTTGGTGGGGTTCAAATGTAGTTTCTTCATTGTCAAATCCGGCACCAAATTGATGCCAAAGCCTCCATCTATGATTACACCTATGAGAGCTTTATCCTTTATACAAACAAATAACCTTGAGCTTTGGTAGTCTGCCAAGGGTGTAGCGGGAAAATCAACCATGAAACCATCTATACTAGGTGGTTGGTCAAGTGAGTAGAGTGTATAATCCTTAATAACTCACTCCTTATTTTTGAATCCATCTTTATGAGTTCGTACATACTAACCTTGCGATGAATACATTTAAAGATCTGCTCAATGTTTACCACATGTGTCTCTTCTTGCACACTTGTTGGTTTCTCCCTTAGTGAAGTAGCGATCCTTTCATAAGCTCCTTCAATGTCTACTTGGCCCTTCCATCCCTTCTTCTTCTGCTCCTCCCTATCCTAGATTCCTTGTTGTTCCTCTCTATCGGTTGTTGCTGCTTGTCTAGCTCTAATCATCATGGGCATTGAAGAGGATGAAACAGCATAAGAGTGGGTGATCATATCTTCTCTTTGTGGGGAGACTGTAATCATGTGAATTGGAGCAGGGTGGCTGAAAGAACTTGGAGAAGCTTGTCGAAGGTAGAAAAGTGCGTTTCGAAGCGATGAAGTTTGGTCAAGCCAACCGACACAAGACCAGCGCTTGAGCTTATGGAGACTCAAATAGAACTTATAGGCATGCGATAAGTTCAAAGAAACACACTATGTACTTTGGAGCATGAAAGAGAATGAGTCGATACAAAACAGATAGGTTCGCGGGTCGACTAGCTCAAAAAACTTACTATCTATGGAAGAGACAATGAACTTCAAATGCCCATAGTGACCAGCGTGATTACAATTAGAAAAAATCCTTTTATGGGAGTGATACACATAGGGTTGAGTTTATGGAATGCAAAAAATTATAAAGAATAAGCAAAATATGCTATAGGAATGAAGGCGACATTCACCAGTGGTACTTCTTATTTTTCAAGAATATGTAGAGATTGACCCCGACGCAGAAAAACTCAAATCTCTCCCAATCTGTAATACAAAAACTTTGAAAATGTATAGGCATAAACTAGACACTAATACCTTTCCAATGAGTCATCTTTCACTTAATTTGGAGCTCTGGAGAGAGAGCAGCAGCCTCTCCAAGATTACTATTGGCGAAGAAGATGATGCAAAGAATTGAAGGAGCAAGACAATGATGGTCACAAGTGTATGTATATTGCTTCCATATAATGTACAAGTGATTTCAAGTCTTTATATAGACTATAGGAGTGTTCCACAAATTTTACAAGTTGAATTTGAATTCAAATGAAGGTGGGAATGGTTGTTGGAGGGAATCAATTCACTTCCCTACAATCTAGGAAAAGTGAAGATCTAGTTTGATCTACTTTTAGGTGATTGATTGCTTGATTATATGCAACTTCAACCACCACGAATTCGTGTGATTTGGGCTCTATATTTCTACCTTTACATGAGTAAAGCTCAAGGCTTTTACAACGGTAAATGAACCATCAAAAATCTCTCAAAAAATACAATAAATGAGCATATGAAAAAGAACTCTCCAACGGATATTCTTTCGATGTGATAGCCTTTGATGTAGATCAAATCCACCTGAAGCATAGTGTAAGATCAATGTTCCAACAGCTCCCCCTCAAGCTAAAGTATGCTTGAGTCTTCATTCTCTGATAGGTTGAATACCTGCCATAACTTTGAATCTACAAAGCTTTATTCCATCAAGTGCCTTCGTCATCATATTTGCTACTTGCTTTTCAGTAGGAACAAAAGAAATGTCAATCTCCTTTACCATGAGCTTCTCCGTGATGAAGTGGTAATGGAATTCTATGTGCTTGGTTCTCGCATGGAACATAGGATTTGCTGCTAGATGCATGGAACTTACATTATCTCCAAATATGTGAGGTTTGGAACTCACAACTCCCAAATCTGTATACAATGCGTTTAACCATATTGCCTCTTGAGTTGTTATGGTCAAGCCTCTGTACTCTGCTTCAGTTGAAGATAAAGCAACTGTTGTTTGCTTCTTGGAACTCCATGACACTAGCTTCGAACCTGCAAATGCTAAGTAACCAAATGTACTTTTTCTATCATCCTTAGCTCCTGCCCAAGCTGCATCTAAGTAGATTTTTATATCCAAATCTGAAGAGAAAGGATAGAATATACCTTCATTGATTGTACCTTTGAGATACTTAAGTACTCTCTTAGCCGCATCCATGTGTGGTCTTCTCGGTGAGTGCATGAACTGACTAAGCACTCCCACACTATATGAGATGTCTGCCCTTGTATGAGTAGCATATATCAAGCTACCTACCAAGCTTCGGTACTCTTTAATGTCTTCAATTTTCTCACCTTCATAAACACTAAGTTTATGATTCATCTCCAAAGGTGTACCTCTAGGTTTAGTGTTCTCCATTTTGAACTTGAGAAGAAGATCCTGAATGAATCTTCTTTGAGTCAAATACATTCCTTCATCTATGTATATCACCTGCATACCTAGGAAATATGTGAGCTCACCTAGGTCACTAATTTTGAACTCCTCTTGCATGTATCTCTTGATCCTTTGAATGCCATTTAGATCATCACCTGTCACAATAATATCATCTACATATACACATAGATAGATAACCTCATTGTGATCCCTTTTGATGAATAGAGAAGGATCTGAGCTACTAGATTTGAACCCTTGATCTTGAAGATATGTAACCAACCTGTAATTCCAAGCTCTAGGAGCTTGTTTCAATCCGTAGAGTGCTTTCTTAAGTCTGCAAACATAAGATAGATGATTAGGGTTTTCAAAACCTGGTGGTTGTGACATGTATACCTCTTCACTTATCCAACCATTTAAGAATGCATTTTTCACATCAAGTTGGAGGAGTCTCCAATTCCTTGCAGCAGCTACACTTATCAATGTCCTGATTGTACTCATCTTTGCAACTGGTGAGAACGTTTTCTCATAGTCTATACCATGAGTTTGTGAGCATCCTTTGGCAACTAATCTTGCCTTGTACCTGCAAACTAATCCATCTAAATTTCTTTTAACTTTATATACCCATCTGCAACCAATTACCTTTTGATTCGGCGACATTGGAACCAAATCCCAAGTGTCCATCTCCTTCAATGCATCTATCTCTTCGTTCATGGCCTTTTCCCAATTAGGGTTTCCCTTTGCCTCTTCATAGGTTGAGGGTTCCTCTGTAATAGAGTCTTTTGCCAAGTATATTGAATGCTTCGTAACGAATGTGGAATCATATCCATACCTTTTTGGTTGTTTATTCTCTCTTGCTGATCTTCTAGGTGATTGTTTTGAGCATTCTCCAACCTCTTGCATCTTTGCTTTGCCTCTTGACTTCCATAGCTTGTAATCCTTTTCTCTTTCATCTTGATCATCATCTGTATCGCTTCTTGGATCCTGGACCTGTGTATGATGCTTGCTTCCAAATCGATGAGAGTCAGAATCAAGATCATATGGTAGTGTTACCTTTTGTTTGTCTTTTTCATACCAAGACCTGTGTTCTTCAAACACAACATCTCTACTTGTATTGAATTGCTTGATTGAAGGATTGAAGAACATGAAACCCATGTGAGTTGAATCATATCCAATAAACACTGCCTTTGTTGCCCTTTCATCTAGTTTACCTCTTATTTGTGATGGTACATGAACATAAGCTAAACAACCAAAAACCTTGCAATGTCCAAGACTAGGTTTTCTTCCATGCCATGCTTCATAAGGAGTCATACCTTGAAGTGATTTTGATGGTAGTCTATTGACAAGGTACACACCAGTTGAAACAGCTTCTGCCCATAGATAATGTGGCAACTTCTTCTCTTCAAGCATTGTTCGGGCTGATCCAACCAATGTCTTGTTTCTCCTCTCTGCAATTCCATTTAGTTGAGGAGAGTACCTAGTAGTCACTTCCCTTTTGATACCTTTGTCCTGCAAGAACTCATCAAACTCTTTGGAGAAGTATTCTCCCCCTCCATCAGATCTGAGCTTCTTTAGTGATCTACCTATATGATTCTCCACATGTGCAAGATACTTCTTGAAGCAGTCAAACACTTCATTCTTACTCTTGATAAAGTATAGAATAGTCCATCTACTATGATCGTCAATAAATGAGACATAATACCTTGATCCTGCCAATGAAGGTTCTTGACTTGGTCCCCATACATCTGTATGTACTAAGTCCAATAAGTTGTTGTGGATGTAGCCTTTGTGGTTGAATGGTTGTCTTTGTGCCTTCCAAATCTGACATGCATAACACCTGTTGATCATATGTTGCTTTGGTATGATCGGCAGTCCTAGAACAGTTTGATCCCTGCATATATTCTTCAAGGTTCTTTCATTCACATGAGCAAGTACCTTATGCCACACTTCAAGCTCACTTAGGGTTTGAGACCCAAAGTTCAATAGAGCTATCTTCTTGGTTTCTCCTACTTCAAAAGTAAAGAGCCTACCATGCTTCTCACCTCGGACTATCTTCTTGAAGCCTTGACATGGATCTTCCACAAAAGCTCCATGTTGGGTGAGCCTAACTTGCAAGCCTTTTTCAACTATTTGGCCTACACTTATTAGGTTTTCAGTGATAGTGGGTACATAGAGAACCTTACTTAGAATGTTTGTCCTACCATAGGAAGCTTTGACATTACCAATCTTCTCCACATTGTGCTTCGTATCATCCCCTATTTGCACTTCATGTCTATGCTTTGGACTTTCCAAATCATATAGAAGAGCAATGTTGCCTGCAACATGATTCGAACATCTTGAATCTATGTAGAAGAAATGATCATCTTCTTTACCTTCTTTGTGGCTTAGATTCATAAGAAGCAATGAGTCTTCATGTGGTTGATCTTCTGAATAATTTTTGTAGTCCCTTCTATTATAGCTTCTATTGTTATTGTTGAGGTTGTGTCCACCTCTGCCTCTATTGCTTCCATATCCACCTCTTCCACTTCCTTTCTGGGTCTTCCCATTGAACCAACAATTCTGAGTGGTGTGGTTGGTCCTATCGCATATGGCACAAGGTTGAACATTTTGACCTTTGACTTTGTCTTGCTTTGGTCCTTTCTTCTTCCCTTTCCACTTGCTCTTGCTTGCGAAGTTGGCTTGAGAAGTCGCTTCTTCATCTTCTTCCTTCTTCTTGCCTTTCTACTTCTTATCCTTCTTATCTGCATATAGAGCACTAGTTGAATTACCATGATAAGTGTTACCTTCTTTTATGCTACTGTTGGCTTCTTGATTGAAGAGTTGTCCAAGAAAAATGTTGAAGTCTGGATTCTGCACATCCATGATGAGATCATAAGCCGTCGTGAAGGATTGCCATTGCTTATCACTTCGAATTCCATTGAGAATTCGCCTCATGATGACCTCTTCTTCAATCAGCTCTCTAATGGATGCTCACTGATCTGCAACCTCCTTGACCTTGGTAACAAACTCTGTGCTGGTTTGTTTAGGCATCTTCTTCATTTGGTTGAACTTGTTCCAAAAATGATTCTTTCTTGCTTTGGTACTAGCAGAAAAGAAAGTCTCGAGGGCATCCCAAGTCTCTTGAGATGTCTTGCATCCTCTAATATGTGGTAATAGAAAGTAAGAGATAGAGTTCAGTATGTATGACCTTGCTTGAGCATCCCTTGCACACTAAAGTGTGAGCTTATCTGTCTCCTCTTGTGTAGGTCCTCCTTTGGATCTTGGAATAGGCATAACTTCATCACCTGCTACACTTTCTACCTTGCAAATAGCCCTCCATTCTGATTTGCCAAGCCGCATAGTTGTGTCAATCAAGCTTCTCGATCATTGAGGGAAAGCCGTCACCCATCTTGATCTAGCTCTGATACCACTGAAAGAACTTGGAGAAGCTTGTCGAAGGTAGAAAAGTGTGCGTTTCGAAGCGATGAAGTTTGGTCAAGCCAACCGGCACAAGACCAGCCCTTGAGGTTATGGAGACTCAAATAGACCTTATAGGCATGCGATAAGTGCAAAGAAACACACTATGTACTTTGGAGCATCAAGGAGAATGAGTCGATATAAAATAGATAGGTTCGCGGGTCGACTAGCGCAAAAAACTTACTATCTATGGAAGAGACAATGAACTTCAAATGCCCATAGCGACCAGCGTGATTATAATTAGAAAAAATCCTTTTATGGGAGGGATACACATAGGGTTAAGTATATGGAATGCACAAAATTATAAGGAATAAGCAAAATATGCTATAGGAATGAATGCGACATTCACCGGTGGTACTTCCTATTTTTCAAGAATACGTAGAGATTGACACCGAGGCAAAAAAACTCAGATTTCTCCCACTCTACTAAACCAAATGATTTGAAGAGTTGTAGGCATAAACTAGACACTAATACCTTTCAACTCAGTCATCCTGCACTCAATTTGAAGCTCTGGAAAGAGAGCAGCACCTCTACAAGATTACTGTTGACGAAGAAGATGATGCAGAGAATTGAAGGAGCAAGACAATGATGGTCACAAGTGTATGTATATTGCTTCCATATAATGTACAAGTGATTTCAAGTCTTTATATAGACTATAGGAGTGTTCCACGACTTTTACAAGTTGAATCTGAATTCAAATGAAGGTGGGAATGGTTGTTGGAGGGAATCAATTCACTTCCCTATAATCTAGGAAAAGTGAAGATCTAGTTTGATCTACTTTTAGGTGATTGATTGCTTGATTGAATGCAACTTCAACCACCACAAATTTGTGGGATTTGGGCTCTATCTTTCTACCTTTACATGTGTAAAGGTCAAGGCTTTTACAATGGTAAATGAACCATTAAAAATCTCTTAAAAAAATACAATAAATGAGGATATGAAAAAGAACTCTCCAACGGATATTCTTTTGACGCGATAGCCTTTGATGTAGATCAAATCCACGTCAAGCATAGTGTAAGCTTAATGTTCCAATACTGGCTTCTTGGGGAGTCTTTGGTATAGTGATCCTTAGCCTCTGGACAATGCTAACAAGGAGCTGCATCGTTTGGAAGGGAACAGCTATTTTGCATATGGCCATACTCACCACAATGATAACACATCAATGGCCTATTATATCTAGGCTTCATAGGACGATACTCCTCTCTATTAATTGCATTTGAAGTACTCGCATAATATGAATCCAAAGCTTGAGGGTTACCTCGTTGTTTTGTACCCTTGAGATAGTAACAATCTCTAGCTTCATGGCCATCCTTTCCACAAAATTCACAACTTACCCTATTAGGAAAATTTGCATTGGAATGTTCACCATTGTTACATATTGTACACCAAATCTGCCTTCTTATATCTTGAGTGGTCCGCAAATCTTCTAATTCGCGACAAAAAGTTGTTCAAGAGGGTCTAGTTCTGTTGCATAATTTGGTTGTGTATCTCCTTCAAAATGTTTCCTAGCTTCTTCAATGTGTGATGCTGGTGCAACAAAATCATTAAGGGTTGCATCCAATCTAAGAGACTCACGTAGCTTCCGCTAAGATGACCTGGGCAGAGCTTTTTCAATCCATTTTTTAACCAAGAAATCACCTTGAGCATGTGGCGGACGTGCAACAAGTGCTTTTGTCCTAGTGTGAAGTTTGTGAAAGGATTCACCTGATCTTAGCCTTAGGTTCTCTAGCTGATCTAGAGCTCTTTCCAAGGAGTCACTTGGTGGAAATGTCTGTGAGAATGTTGTCTTCAGAGCCTCCCATGTAGAAAAATGGCCATCAACATATTGACTGTACCATTTATGAGCAAGGCCTTCCAATGTGGACGGGAAGAGTACCAGCATTGCATCCTCTCTATTCTACAGACCTCCTCCACGGCATAGAGAGGTGAATCTCCTCACATGGTCATCAGGATCCTCATCAGCTTGCCCCTTAAAGGTAGGGAACTTGATATTGAGTCTAGAGAGTAAGTGAGACAGATCCTCCATTTTCACTTGTGTTTCCTCTGACGTATTTGAGGAGAAGTCTAATGATCTCCTATGCTATTCTTTTGGACAGGGGAGTCGCACCCAAATCAATGCATAAATTCAAAGGAGGTAGAGGTGATGTTGGTTCACTGTTCAAAGAAATAACTGAGTTTTTAAGGCTCCTTCCTACACAAAGAGGCTCCTTATCTGCTGACGTATGGGTCATGTACCTACTTACAAGATGCAATAGGGCACAAATAATGAAAAAAGGACTATTTCCTATGCTCAGGGCCTCTCACAGAAATGCAAGGGTACCACCATGCATGCCAAACTGTAGAGGAGGTACTGGGGTATCTACTTTTAGCAAGAGGATGCAATATTTACTTCCAGTACTTTGCCTACTCAAGGGAGGTTCTCTTTAGGGAAGTATACCCTTTAACATTTTTGTGAGCAGGCAGATCGTAATAATTGCAGAGAATTGTAAATACTCAGGGAGAAGATT
>CM035420.1:145269080-145386580 GCA_020310875.1 Ceratopteris richardii | reverse complement strand
AACTAAATGAGCTCTTCAATACAGCAAGCAAAACATAAGGAAGCGATGAATGGCATCGATTTCATGTGGGGGTAGATGCCAGGCATCGACTTTCTACTGAAAGTCGATGCCTGGCATCGACTTTGGGACATAAGTCGATGCCTGGCATCGACATATGCCACGAGGTCGATGCCAGGCATCGACTTATGCTGTAGGTCGATGCCGGGCATCGACTTATGCCCCCAAGTCGATGCCAGGCATCGACTTTTGGCTGCAGGTCGATGCCAGGCATCGACTTTAGCCGTAAGTCGATGCCAGGCATCGAATTCGTACTAAAAGCCTGGCATTAAATTGGTTTGGTGAATCAAGGCATCTAACCTAATGGCAAACCAGGCACAACCTCAGAAATAGAACCTACCCAATCATGGAAAAGGATGAAATATTCTGATAAAGCTTTGTAGGATGATGTGGTTGGATAGTCTCTTTGGACCTCTGTCCAAGAAAAGCAACCCAGCCTCTTCATCATGACCTCCTGAATCTTCATGTAAACTTTATGACTACAGTCACAGAAATTAAAAAGAGACTAGGTTAGACCAGAAACATGGGTGGAGGGAAAAAGGATCTGAGAATAACATACATACTTATTGAGCTCAGTCACCATCTCCTCCAGGCTTAAGTCCTTGGAGATTACCCTTGAAAAAGTTGATATGATCAATGTATCATCCTTGATTCCTTGAAGGGCCCTCCATGGTGTCAGCTTCATGTCCTCGGGAGCCTCTTCAATTGAGAGGTCAGCTTTCCTCCCCTTTCCCTTCAGATCAACCTGTGGGTCTGGCCTCGACTTTCGTTGCTTCTGGCCCTTGACCTCCTTGTTCTCCCACATTGTGAAAATTTTATCCTCTAGATCCCAGATCTCACCTGATCTGAATGCCAGTTGAAACCATGGATCATATTTCCTCAAGGCATCAGACTTTCTATTCTCATCTAGTGCAATTCCAACCTCAATAAGGCATTGCTTTCGTAGATTGGGATGTATTCTTCCAGCTTCCTTAACAAGACAATCTTCATATTCATGGTGGAAGAATCGAATTCTCTCTATGGAGGACATTTTCTGCCTGTAGTCATTGTCATTGTTGTGATCCCAAGCAAGAAGCTTGGCTTCCTCAGTTGTAAGACCAGCATATATCTTACACTCTGCATACCTAAAGAAAAAAGTGGTAGGGTGCTCCTTCACTAGCTGTCTACGGGCCTCTGCAGAGTGTGAACCTCCAATCACATAATAAGTATACTCCTCAAATAAACCCTCATTGAACTCTTCCACAGAGGTGCACTCATTCGGATCCACCATGACAAGGAATGGCACAACAGTAGCATGAGGATTTATTCTCATTTTCTTCTTAAGATTCTGCACATGCAAATTGTGTGGCGCCCTGATCTCAAGGGGCCTCCTCCCTGTGACTGGATCTATTGGTGGCCTGTGGATGATATTGATTGGCAGGTGGAACAACTGCCCCTTCTTCACAATTTTTCTTTTAGCTATATCCTCCCTCATCTTGTTCTGCTCAGTACCAAGAACACCCGAGGCAAGCTCTCCACCAGGTGCAACAATTATATCCTCAGAGCTAGAGCTTGAGTAAGAAGACTCCTCTTCTGAAATTCTCTTCTTTTTCTTTTGAAGCTTTTTCTACACGCTCTGCTTACCCCTTGCCTTTACAGGGGTTGTCATCTTCTGTTGTGTTGGCATGATGTTGCCCTGGATCCATGGCATCAAGTCCTTGATAAGATTGACTGAGTCCCTGCATATCTGAGCTAGACGATCTGGAACACAGCACTCTGGGCACAAGAAATCCATCTTGCATATAACATTTCTCAAACCTTTCGATGTCTCTACCAAGAAAAGGAGGTTGTCAGAATCCTCATCTTCATAATCCAGTTTCTACACAAGGCCATACTGAAAACCTTGTGTTGTCGTGATCTTTCCTCTCCCATATGCCCCTGCGAACACAAGAAGGACTGCATTCTTCTCTTCAACATACTGAAGGCACCACTCCAGATTTGTCATGTCCCGCAGTGGACGATCTGTCCTTAAAACCTCAGCGTCCCTCGACCTATCCTTCATAGTTGGATCATCCTCAAGAATTTTGATGCTACTCTGTCCACCTGAGGATATTCCTAGCGGGTTGCTGGCCTTCTCAGAGGATAAGGATACAATAAGTTTCTTTGGTTTCGCTTGGTGACCAATGCCTTTGTCACGTTGCTGATCACCAGAGCCCATGGTGACTTTCAGTTTCTTGAAGGGCCTCTCACTCTTGGACTCCGCATCCCTGAAGGCGCTTGGAATAATCAGCTCATACGTAAATGTGGTTTTCAAAGGCCCAAGTCGATGCCAGGCATCGACTTTTAGGTTCAAGTCGATGCCAGGCATCGACTTTTAAGTGCAAGTCGATGCCAGGCATCGACTTTGTGTGCAAGTCGATGCCGAGCATCGATTTGCACTTAAAAGTCGATGCCTGGCATCGACTCGAACCTAAAAGTCGATGCCTAGCATCGACTTCCACCCAAAAGTCGATGCCTGGCATCGACTTTGCACCCTAAAGTCGATGCCTGGCATCGACTTTAAGGCAAACTTCGATGCCAGGCAAGTCGATGCCTTGCATCGACATGAGGCTGCAAGTCGATGCCAGGCATCGACTTGCAGGTGCAAGTCGATGCCTGGCATCGATTTGCACCTGCAAGTCGATGCCTGGCATCGACTTGCACACAAAGTCGATGCCTGGCATCGACTTTCAGGTGCAAGTTGATGCCACGCATCGACCTGAGGCCTCAAGTCAATGCCTGGCATCGACTTGCACGTGCAAGTCGATGCCTGGCATCGACTTGCAGCCTCAAGTCGATGCCTGGCATCGACTTACACCTAAAAGTCGATGCCAGGCATCGAGCTGTACCCTCATTGGATCTGTATTTTTAGAGCTAAGAAAAATAAAAACCTAGAAAGCAGACTCTTTACACAAACATACAAAGGGAATCTTTTAGGAATCTTTTTTCATGGTATGATTTTGCCTACCTCTTGGTACTCTTGCCATTATTCTTCTTCTCCATCATAGTTGCCTTGCTTGTATGCTGAGCTCTGTGCTCCATAGCTAACTATGCTCTGTTGCTCTCTGTAGCTCGTGGATTTTGAAAATGAGAATGATCTCCTCCTCTGCTATTTATAGACAATTGGGTAACTTGAACCAGAGACTAACTGGATCTAACTGAATGAGTCCAGTTGCTAACTATATCTGTCAACCAATCTAACCAGGGAATACCACTCACACAAATAGGCTGTTTCAGAGCCACTTTAATGAAATATTCATAGAACATTGCAACTATTTATATACATTTGCATGGAAATTACACTTCAATGTCAAGAGTATGGTATGTACATGAGGATGTCTAATCTCATGTAGAAATTTTTTCTTAGAATCTCTTGCTAGGGAGAAGATAAAGTCTAAGTTGTGTTGAATATGGGAGATTAATGACATCTTTATAGTGTTATCCTCTTCACTTTAGTTCATATTCACATTTATCTTATAACACATTGTTGAAATGGAAAATCAATGTATGAATAAACATTCAAGTAAAGAACCTTGCAACTATTTATGTACATTTGCATGGAAATTACACTTCAAGTCTAAGTTGTGTTGAATATGGGAGATTAATGACATCTTTATAGTGTTATCCTCCTCACTTTAATTCATATTCACATTTATCTTGTAACACATTGCTGAAATGGAAAATCAATGTATGAATAAACATTCCAAGTACCTCTTTTACACATAATTCTTTTTTAATATACTTTCATCTACCTCTTTGAGATCTAGCCAAGACTACAATGAAACCTAATCCTTGAAATCTTATTTAGTACCAAAGGTAAAATTTGTTCTTGTATAGTCTTCAATGGCACTACTACAAACAATTTTAATATATAATCCAGTTGGAACTCAACTTGGATATATTTTGATTCACTTACAATGCTAAGACTCAATGACTCATATCTAGTTAGAAATCAATTGTGTTTCTCATTTCAAAAGTGAATCAAATCTTTGGTTCCCTTATTAGTGTATGTTTGAGTAATTAAGTTATTTGATGTAATTTGATGTTTAATGTTATTTAATGTACTTTAATAAACTTTTCATTTCATATCTTCTTGATGTGACATTTGATGTTACATCTTCACTTGATCTCGGATTTCTACTTATTTAAAAAGGTCATTCATCTTCAGTCTTCTGTGAACTCAGTGAAGATGAGCTCAATCTTTTCAGTGGATGCTTGGGCATCAGCTTCTTCTGCTCATATTGATACAGTTTCGGATTCATTGTTCTCAGTTGATCCTTTCCACAAAAGTGATGATCCCTATGATTTAGGACGTGCTGATGGTTCCATGTTTTGTGTTGAGTCATTTAAGTTATCCAATTCACAGTGCAATGCTGCTCAACCAAATGCACCTCTTGATCTCCCATCTAATCCAACCATTGATCTCCCTTCTGACTCAAGTGCATGTGGAGCAACGAAAAAGCAAAGCAAGCTCAATCTACAATTTAAAAGAAGGCCTCGTGAAGTAAGTCAAAAAAGATTTAAATTTCTTACTTCAGATAGACAGATTGCATTGGATATTGTGAAGCATTGTTGTGGTTTGAAATGTTTGTACAATTTAGGAATGAAGAAACTAAAGCACCTAAGAGAAAAATTCCTCCATTTAGATAGTGAAAGGCAGGATATATACCTTGTTTCGCGCATGCAAATGATTGAGGATAACATGTCAGTAACACGTGTTGGTTTTGAATATTTCTTTAGTCAAGGGATGCGATGTTGTAGGGCTGCATTTAAAATTGCAATGGGTGTGGGAAATTTTAGAATACATAGGGTTCAACAAGGGCTTTTGAATGGGGATCTCATTTTGGATACGTTCCATGTTGGGACCAAAGGATCTGTTGGATGTCATGCAATGAATTGGATGATGAACTATTTTAGCTTGCATTGTGAGGTTATGCCTACAACTGGAAGGTTGCACTTGTCAGATAACTTTACTCGTCAAGAGGTATTTCAAATATATAGAGAAGACATGGAAAATAGAAATGAGAAGTATGTGTTGTATCGTCACTTTACTCGATTATGGAAGGAAGAGTTTAACACTGTTTCTATTCCTCGTAAAGTTAGAATGGGTGAATGTTCAGTTTGCGCCACTTTGAAAAACATGGCAAAAGGGGCTACAACACCACAGGAAAAGAATAATTTTAAAAACCTTCTTAACAACCATCGTGAGAGTCAAGCTTTAGAGAGAAAGAAAGCAATTCATCATCGAAGTAAAGCACTCAGAAATCCGGAGCGTTATATGTGTTTGTTGATCGATGGTATGGATCAAAAAAAAACTTGTTTGCCACATTTTTATCGCATCCCTAAGGACATTGGAGATGAAGTCCTTGTGCAAATGCATTTGGTTGGTGCTTTGGTATACAATGGAACTGTAATGTCCAAGGTTTTCTTCACATATCCGAATGTGCATAATGATCCAAACCTTACAGTTACTGTCATTCATCGTGTTTTGCAATCATGGAAGGGTCTTTTGCCACCAACTCTATATTTGCAACTAGATAATACTGCAAGAGAGAATAAAAATTCTACAGTCTTTGGATATTTAAGCATGCTTGTTGAAAACAGGTATTTCAAAAGGTTAAGGTAAATTTCCTTCTGGTTGGCCACACTCATGATCACATTCATCAAATGTTCAGTACTTTCTCTAAGAAGTTGGCACGTAACAATGCTTTTACTCTTCCGATTTTATCTGAGTTGATTTCAGAAGCATATACTCCAAAACTAGAAGTTCAACACCTCACACAGATTTATGACTTTAAGCACTTTTGCTCAATGGGCCTTGATAACAGTGCTAAGGTTTTGGCTCCATTTCACAATATTAGTTTCAACCATGTATTCTTGATGAGGAGGGTTGATGAAATAACCCTTTTATTTGCAAAGCAGTATTCATCTTCTCTTGGGTGGGAGCCTAAAGAGGGATGCAGATTCTTATTGCAGGTGCCTAATTTGTCTACTGTGACAGTGTATGGTGCAGAACAATCACCATATGAAGATAAAAACAATAGAGAAAGATGTGGAAATGTGGTTGATCAAAGTAAAAGCTGGATGCATGCACTCATTGAAAAGAAGAGACATATTGAGCGTGCAAAAAAATATGCTGGAGATCAAGATGTATCTTGGTGGGAGGACTTTTTCAATCATCAAGAAGAGATTATACAGTATACAATTGCAGGTCACTAGCCAGTTGATGTTCCATTCACATGGGATTTTTGTACACAAAGATCCGTGAATGTGGCCCAAGCATGTAATGCAGATGCACTTCAAAGTTTTATACATCCACCAGAAAGAAATATTTATGTAGGCCCAAGGATGGCAAAACAGGCAGAAGCAAGATGGCAAGGAAATTTAATAGAGATAAATGTTGGAACACTTATTGCAGTTCTTGCTGATGGTGATGAGGCTACCAAACCATTTTGGATTGCAAAGGTTTTAGAGATAACTAAAGATATTGATCAGAGAAGAGGCTTTGATGGTGCATTGGTATTACACTAGAAGTAGTAATGCATTCACTGGTAAATATAACTTAGAAATGGTGTGTGATACTAAACGAACAGGTTCAAAAAAGAAAAAGAATATTCGAAGCACATCCACTCTTAAAATGGATGATGTAGATATTCTTGTTTATGATTTTTCCTTGACAAAAACAGGTCACTTGAGGAAAGCAACCATCAACGTGATAAAACAAAAGCTTCCAGATGTATGTGGTACAGGAAATCATAGGCAAACAAGAAGAGTTGTGCATGATCCTGTAGGATTTGGTATGTACGTGGATGAAGACAGAGCTCTTGTGGATATAGAAGAAGAAGAAGAGAGCTCTCAACAGTATGAGACTGAATCAAGTGCATCAGATGATGAGGGTGTAGACATAGATCGACAAAGTTGTGAGATGCATTGAAGCTCTCAGACATTTTTAGTGCTTTTGTAAATGCCTCGAAGTAGTTTGGTTAATGAAACCATGTTTTGTAGCAATTTTGACTAACAATCAGATATCCACCTATTAAAAATATGTCTAAAATGTTATTTTTGTATAAGAACTATTCAGTTCTACATTCTTTATATAGATTTTAGACATGTCAATGTCCTATCATATAGATTTTGGACATGTCAATGTCTTATCATATACATTTTGGGACATGTCAATGCCTTATATAGTGAAATTTTGACTACATTTTGAGCTCTTTTTTTATGAGAAAATGACAAAAAATGTCAAAAATCACATGTTTTCACCTCATTTTTGTAATATATGTATACTGGTATAAAGGAATCTCAAACATAAGCTGCCATTTGCTTGATTTTTGACGAGAGTGTTCTCTTTTTACGACATAGTTCTCGTTTGTTACGACTCGCTGTTATATGCATTTGTGTATGCATGTGTGTATTTGTGTATGCATATGCATGTGTGTATGCATATGCATGTGCATGCATTTGCATGTGTGTATGCATATGCATGTGTGCGTGTATGCATATGCATGTGTGTATGCATATGCATGTGTGTATGCATATGCATGTGTGTATGCATAGACACATGCATATGCATGTGTGTATGCATATGCATGTGTGTATGCATATGCATGTGTGTATGTGTGTATGCATATGCATGTGTGTATGTGTGTATGCATATGCATGTGTGTATGTGTGTATGCATATGAATGTATGTGTGTATGCATATACATGTCTGTATGCATATGCATGTGTGTATGTGTGTATGCATATGCATTTATGTATGTATATACATATGTGTATGCATATGCATTGTGTATGTGTGTATGCATATGCATGTGTATGCATATGCATGTGTATGCATATGCATGTGTATGCATATGCATGTGTATGCATATGCATGTGTATGCATATGTATGTATGTATGTGTGTATGCATATGCATTTGTATGCATATGCATTTATGTATGTATATGCATTTGTTTATGCATATGCATTGTGTATGTGTATATGCATATGCATGTGTTTGTATATGCATATGCATGTGTGTATGTATATACATTTATGTATGTGTATGTGTGTATTTGTGTATGCATATGCATTTGTGTATGCATATCCATTTGTGTATGCATGTGTGTATTTGTGTATTCATATGCATGTGTGTATGCATATGCATTTGTGTATGAATGTATGTGTGTATGCATATGCATGTGTGTGTTTATACATATGTGAGTGTGTATGTATATGTATATGTCTCTCTCTCTCTCTCTATGTCAATCGAAAACAAAACAATCAATTACATCGATGTAATTGTTTGAATCGTTGTCGTCAAAATGCACTTGAAGTTGTCCTTCATCGAATTTCCAAAGACTTGATCCCAAAATCTCTTGCAAAACTAAAGAGAGAAGATATTAGAAAAGGAAAAACATAAAGGAAGAAAAAAGAGTGCTACAGTATGTGCGATATACTTACCAAAACTTAAGATCTAGAAAAATAGAGGTGTGCTTAGAGAGAGAGAGGGAGGGGAGAGAGAGCGAGAGGGAGGGAGAGAGACAGATAGAGAGAGAGAGAAAGAAAGAGTGAGAAAGAGAGATATGTTGTTCACGTGCAGAAGGTGGATAATAGAAGATCTATTTCAAAACGCCGTGAATGTTGATTTTTTGCTCTCGGGCCCGGTTAAAACAGAGCATCAGTATAAGCGTCGGTATGAGCGTCGGAATTTCCAATAATTTACTGATGCTCATACCGACGCTTATACCGACACCCATATCGATGCACCTGTACCGACGCGTTCATTGGCTATTTGGTTTTCCAAAATGCTTCGAGGGTCATATCAACGCCGATGCGTGACCGTCGGTATGCCGAATGTCAGTATACCCTTGATATGTTGCATTGATTTTGGCATTCCATGAGAGTGACTTGATCCTGAAGATAGTTTCTTCCCTATCAGTTATGTTGATTTTCTCTTTGTATCTTATCTATTCCTTAAAAACCAAATAAGATTTTTCTTAATTAAATATATTAATAAAATTGAAGGTTAAGTAAATCATCGCTATCAATGAAACGAGGAGCCCGTCATAAGCGCCCATATAAAAGACAATAAGAGGTACATTTGGCAGAGAAGGCTCTCAATAGGTTGTGGTGGATCATCTTATTTCCTAATGGCACACACATAAATTTAGCGTACCTTCAAAGCACACGGTAGATGATATTCGATTCTCCAACCAGAATCTTAGTTTTCTATAGTTGTACTAATCTTTATCTATTGTGATGATATTGTACAAGAAAACATTAACAGATTTTGAAAGCAGGTAACAGTTACATATATTTACAGCTTCCATGTTGATTCGTGACAGTCTTGGGAAGGCGAAAATTACAATTATATCTATATATAGCTTCCATGTTGATGTCCTTTGGTCTTGGATCTTGATGATTCGATATCAAAGGGGACTATGGTCCCTTGAATATGGATTCATTTATGATACACTTCTGGATAGACATGTAGCTCGTTGAGTAGGGTTGAACACCGTGTCGAGTCATGAGGCATTAATGAAGCTTGTAGGTATATCGAATGGAAAGGTACTGCTTGGCAGAAAATTTAAATCAAGGAGGTAACCTGATTCTTGGAGCTACGAGGTAATGCAAGGAAATTTTACAAAAGGTTTTTAATAGACCTTAGAAAGATAAAGTAAAACTTACATGTATCTATATAATGCCGATATCATCCTGTTTTTGTGGTCATGTGTAGCACGCATATTGATGGTGAAATATTCCGTTTCGAACTTCGTGTTTTTGTTCGATAGACAATGTTTAAGATGCCTTTTTAAGTATCTTCTGCATGTAGAAAACGTTTTCTGATGATTATAATATTTAATAATCTCTCTCAAAACACTCGATGTATCATGTTTTCTAGCTAAAGTTCGAACGCGAAATGGATGATACAAGAAACGGTTTGTATGAGAGAAATGTAGAATATGCGTACTAGTACAAATATATTTCTCTGAGATTTTTATGAATCATTCCTTAGGGACCTCGTTTGAAATCTGTAGATTGATTCACTTCCAGATAATGGTTTGCTTTCTTTCTCTCTCTCTAGAATTTTCGAACTTGTAAGGCTGACATCTGACATTTGGAGGCTGATCTTGACTGAAGAAGTCTCTTATACAAAATCACATATTGAAGAGTCAAATGTATTTGTGTGTCAAAATCATCTTCAAATTCCGCGTGGGTTTTGAGTTATAGGTTTTAGAGCATATATTTTATACTTCATGTTTTGGTTGTTCACATACATGTGTTCTGCGACTTTTTTTTATGCTTCTTGTGATAGGTAATTCTCTAGAGCATCAATCAACTAGAATGCATGCGATCTGCATGCAGAACTTGGAGACGACGATATTGGTTATTTTCGCTGGGCCACAGATTTTTGCATCGGAGTGGGATTATGTTTCTGGGAGAACACATTGAATCATTGCGTCATGCATGAGCAGTTCAGACATTTTCATTGTCAGTAATATCGTGATTGAGATCGCGACTGAGAGTGTGAATATGATTGAGATTGAGTTTAGGAGAGGACGGTCGGAGGTTGAGGCCTTTCGACGAAGCTATGCTGCATATGTTTTTATATCTGATTGAGATCATAATACAAAGCTCTCTCTCTCTCCGTCTCTCTCTCTCTCTCTCCGTCTCTCTCTCTCTTTACGCGTCATATGTTATGTTTCCTACTGCATTCGATTCTCTTCTCTTATGCAAGCTTTTCTACGTGCTTCATGATAAAATACTCATGGATCGACATGTACCTTCTTTAATTTCCGTTAAATGTTGTGCTTCGTCTTGAAGCTTCCATAAATCTTGTAAGCACATACGACAAAAAGGACGACTACAGTATAAAGCGAAATTCGTAAGCGAGAAAAGAAACGTGATTGTTGGTACGACAAGATACGCAGGTGAAAGTTAAAGTTAAAAAATGGGTATCTCAAATGAAACCAACGTAGAAGGTCCTGTAATTAGGTACAAAGGCACATTTTCTTTTATAAAAGGAAGTTCGGTCTTAGCCTATTCTCCCGGACTTTAATTAAAGTAAAGAAGAAAAGTTAGAATAGAATGGGACTAGTGCCCATGGGACCCCCCAAATCCCACAAAGCAGGGGAGGAGTGTGGTAAGCTAGAGGGCATTACAAATGAGGCGGATAAATCTATCATCACCCTCATGTGGGACCCATTTGGGTTTCAACTTGTTGTTTTCGAGGAGATAGATACAGTGATGTCTAAACGGTGGAGATCTCTTATCTCGGGAGATTCTTTTACCTAGAAGAAACAATGATTTCTCGATTGACCATCCCTTAGGAGTTTGGTCAAAATTGATAGCACATCGCTCCCTCCAGATCTTCAAAAGAGTCTCACCCCTGATGGCATTCCACAGCCTCGAGGAACAGCCGACCGCCTCACCCAACAACACCTGTTGCCAATTGATTTGGTGTGTGAGTCTCAAAACCCGTGTCACGTGATGCCAAACAATATGGGACTTGGGGCAATCGAAAAATAGGTGAGCTAAATCTTCGATGCATCGGTGGCAATGCTTGCACCATGGCGACACACCACATATTTTATTAGCCCTTGCATTGGACTAGATTCCCTTATGCAAGATCTACCACATGAGAACAGACTTTTTGATCTCAATTAGGGGGTGCCAAATAGACATGAACTTGAGTTCCCATCGAAGTTTGGTCCAAGAAAGGCACCACCTTTTGTTGAGGATGTGATGAACATCTAAGATCTCTTTGAAGTTGGGTATTCTCGATATTCTCTTACCATTTCTCCATTTGAGACCCTCAAGGCAAGGAAGATCCTGTTCGGAGAGAAGGCGAGAAGTTGAGCGGTCCCACGCCAAACATCTGCCTTGAAGAAGAGTCCATTCCTCGAGGGTAACTCTATGTCTCGGGTCTAAGTCCTCAAACCTAATCCACTGGTTGGTTTCTTGTTTCCAGAGCTGTTTCCACTCTTTGAACCCCTTGTTCGACAACCGCTTTGCAGTTTGGAGGTTCCAAGGCTCCACTCCTCTAATGCCACTGATCGCGAACCAGATAGAGTCATTTTGTCTTATCCCAGCTGCCCACTTCCACTCATCACTGATTCTGATGAACTGTTTGGCCTTGTTCCAACTCTTCCATAAAGAACACACGAGGTTAGAGCCTTTAGGGGACACCGAGAGTGGGGAGAACAAAAGCGTGAGAATCCCTAAGTCCTTCTAGCCAGGATGGCCAACAAAGGTAAGGTCTTTCAAGTTTCTGAATTTCAATTTAGCCCAAGAGGACTCACTATTGCTCCAGGCCTTGATAAGCCACTTAACCGCCAGCTTGATAGCCAGTCGCGCGATATCCAAAATACCCAAGCCCCCTGAGTCTTTCGAGCTAGTGCAAGTTTCCCAATTGATTTTGGGGATCCCCCTCCTGTTGGGGCCCCAATCCAGAGGAAGTTTCTACAGATTCTTTCCACTTTGGCCAACTCTTTCTCCTTCGACCTCCAACACGAGATAAAGTAAATAGTCCTTGAAAGCATAAATGTGTTAACAACCATAGCACGCCCTGCCAAGTTGACTTGCATACCTTTCCAATGATTTAGTTTGCTATCCAGCTTGGCGAGCACCCAATTCCATCGTTGGTCTATTGTGATGCCGAAGCCCATCGGAATGCCAAGGAGACGGAAGACTTGACCTCTGGGGATAACTTGACACCCCTGATCTAACAACAATTGGGGTTGGGGTCCACGGATTGCTCTGAAGGCAGTTTTAGCATGGTTGATTTTTGAGCCTGACGCCACACAAAAGGTGTCAAGGCAACACTAGAACACCTCGATGCTGTTCATATCATTATGCACAAAGGCATTCATATCATCTGCAAAGAGTCTAGCAATCATTTGGCCATGATTTAGAGGTAGGGAAAGACCCATGAGGTTGCCAGAGTCGATGTGATGCTTTAATAGGCGACAGAGGCCATTCGATGCAATAGCGAAGAGTAGAGGAGCCAGAGGGTAGCCTTGCCAGATAGATCTTTTAAAACGTATGGGCTTAGAGAGCTTACCATTGATATTTATTCTAGTTGAAGCATTTCTCAGAAGAGTAGAAACCATTTTCGTAAACTTTTGGCTGCATCCTAGGTCTTTCAGTGATTGGAGAATACATTCCCATTCCAATCTATCCTATGCTTTGTCGAAGACGATCTTAATGAATACTAGATCTTGTGCAGACTCCTCAGCAAATGTAAGGCCTTCCCAAATGTCGACAATTGCTTCAAGTATAGATCTACCTTTGACAAAACCTTTCTGGTCCTCACAAAGCCATGACTTTAAATGACAAGAGATTCTGTTGGCGATAACTTTGGCAATTATCTTGTATCCAGTTTGGAGCATGGTAATTGGCCGCCAATTTTCAATTTTGTTCTTATCTCGCCTTTTGTGAATTAACTTGATGATTCCATTATTAAGGCACTCAGGAAGGGCACCGAAGGAGAGAGCCTTGAGCCACACCAAACGTAGTGGGGTGGCCAACACATGCTTAAAAGACTTGAAAAACTCATTGGTGAGGCCATCAGGACCTGGACTTTTTCCACTGGGAAGAGCATCAATAACCTCGATAATTTTGTTCTCGAAAATGTTAGCTTCCAGAAGAGTACTCATGTTCTGAGGGATTCTAGAATGAGCTACCCTTGAGATGGTAGCCATGCAGTCACGCTGTGCGGGGAAAGAGGAGTCAAGACCCCCAGAAGATGGGTAAAGTGCTCGACGATGATAGATCTGTTCTCAACTTCTGTTCTACATTCGATCCCGTTGTTATCAACCAAGAAGCAGATTGTAGAGGAGGTACTGGGGTATCCGCTTTTAACAAAGGTAGAGAATGAAGATTAAACACATCCAGTACGTCACATACTCAAGGGGGGTTCTCTTTAGGGAAGTATACCCTTTAACATTTCTATGAGCAGGCAGACAACAAGAATTGTACAGAATGGTAAATGCTTCAGAAAATATGGACAACAAATGACCAAGGAAGACCAATCACTTCTTGATTTGACTCAGATGATTACAAGGTTGGTCAGATGCTCAAAAGTGCAGGCTTAGAAGGCTAACATGCCATCCTAGAAATAAATAAGCTCAATGCACAGAATCTTCTCACCAGCTTAAGGGGCTAATTACATGCAGTCTAACTCAGAACAATACAAATGGTAAGATTTGCTCAAGAGAATAGAGCTCAATCACCAATACTGACTCAAGGAAAGGAAAGAAAATCCAAGGCACTTTCTTACACTATAGTGCTCATAGCCCTCAACTGAGAAGCCTACCCTCTGTATCCACACTACAGAGTAGCTCCTACAATAGGCTTGAAACCACCAAGTGGAAGAGACGACTTCTGCACGTATGCCCGCGTCAATGAAACTCCAAAAATGTACCAAAAAAGTGTGTACCGTGTACATGTAACACCAAATGAGCACAAATCCTTTGATTTTATAGGCCCCAATAGGCCAAGAGGGCCTTGCCGAATCTTCACGTCCACTGATCACGCGCCGGTTGATTACCCAAGATTGGAGGGGTAGGTCAATTATTCCCCTTGATTTGAATTAGATCCACAAAATAGGTAGTCGCCGTGAATGGTTGCTGGCGATTCCACTTTCACTTTTTACTTGCATTCTTCAATCATCCTGGTCAAAGGGGTCTTTGCTTGAACGATTGGGTTCTTCTTGATAAAAGTCTTGCCCATAATTGCTCTTTAGATTATGGTATACTTCTGAGTCCATCTTCATAACCTTGCTGAAGGAAGAGGTCCCAATGTAATCGTGAGTGTGTATATGCAAAAATGTGTGTGTGGGTGTATGTGTGTATGTGGGTGAGTGTGTGTGTTGCATGTGTGTGTGCGAGTGAGAATGTGTGATAGTATGTGTGTGAGTGTGTGTATGAGTGGGGGGAGTGTGCATATGTATGGGTGTGTGTGTGTTTGTACGCATAGGGGTGCATGTGTGTAAGTGTGGGTGTGTGTGATTTGTGTGTGATTGTATGGGGGTGTGAGTGTGTAATGGTGCGGGTGTGTGTGGCATATGTGTGTGTGGGTGTGTGTGTGTGTGGGCGTGCATGTATGTGTTTGTGTATGTGTGGGAGTGTATGTGGGTGTGTGTGTAAGCCGGTGTGTGTGGAAGTGTGCTTGAGGGTGTGTGTGGAAGTGTGTGTGTGTGAGTGCATGTGTGTGTTTGTGTATGTATGTGCGTATGTGTGTTATTGTGCGTGTGTATGTGCGGGTATGTGAGAGAGATAGAGAGTGAGGGGGTGGAGTGTGTGCGCGAGGGGGGGGCGGAAGTGTGAGGGGCGGGGGGCGGAGGGCGGAGGTGTGAGGGGCGGGGGGCGGAGGGCGGGTGTGTGAGGGGCGGGGGGCGGAGGGCGGAGGTGTGAGGGCGGGGGGCGGAGGGCGGAGGTGTGAGGGGCGGGGGGCGGAGGGCGGAGGTGTGAGGGGCGGGGGCGGAGGGCGGGTGTGTGAGGGGCGGGGCGGAGGGCGGAGGTGTGAGGGGCGGGGGGCGGAGGGCGGGTGTGTGAGGGGCGGGGGGCGGAGGGCGGAGGTGTGAGGGGTGGGGGGCGGAGGGCGGAGGTGTGAGGGGCGGGGGGCGGAGGGCGGGTGTGTGTGAGGGGCGGGGGGCGGAGGGCGGAGGTATGAGGGGCGGGGGCGGAGGGCGGAGGTGTGAGGGGCGGGGGGCGGGGGGCAGGTGTGTGAGGGGCGGGGGGCGGAGGGCGGAGATGTGAGGGCGGGGGGCGGAGGGCGGAGGTGTGAGGGGCGGGGGACGGAGGGCGGAGTGGAGAGGAGTGCGAAGAGGAGTGTGGGGGAAGAGAGGGAAGTGGAGAGAGATAGAGGAAGGGAAGGAGGCGGAAGTGGCAGAGCGGAGGGCGGAGGCGTGGGTGGGCGGAGAGGAGGGCGGAGGGCGGGCTAAGGAGGGGCGGGGGGCGGAGGGCGGAATGGCGAAGGGCGGGGAGAGGATGGGCAGGGGGCGGAGGGCGGACTGAGGAGGGGCGGGGGACGGAGGGCGGAGAGAGGATGGGCGGGGGGCGGAGGGCGGACTGAGGAGGGGCGGGGGGCGGAGTGGCGGAGGGCGGAGAGAGGATGGGCGGGGGGCGGAGAGCGGGGCGGAGGGAGGCGGGGCTGCGGGGCTGCGGGATGCGGGATGCGGGAGCGTGGAGAGAGGGAGAGAGAGAGGGGTGCGGGATGGCGGAATTGGGTGGGCGGGCGGAGAGGAGGAGCGGGGGCGGGTCTCGGGGGGTGAGGGTGGGCTGCGGGTGGCGGAAGGAGAGGAGGGGCGGGGGGCGGAGAGCGGGGGAGCGCGGGGGGAGGCAGGGCGGAGGTGGCGGGGGAGCGCGGGGTCAACGGGGGGCAAGGCGGGGTCAGCGGGGAGGCAGGGCAGAGTAGGAGAGAGAAGGAGGGGCGGAGAGAGAGAGAGAGAGAGAGAGAGAGAGAGAGAGAGAGAGAGAGAGAGAGAGAGAGAGAGAGAGAGAGAGAGAGAGAGAGAGAGAGAGAGAGAGAGAGAGAGAGAGAGAGAGAGAGAGGGAGAGGGGGGTTCACGTGGGGTTGCGGAGAGGAGAGAGAAGAGAGAGAGAGAGAGAGAGAGAGAGAGAGAGAGAGAGAGAGAGAGAGAGAGAGAGAGAGAGAGAGAGAGAGAGAGAGAGAGAGAGAGAGAGAGAGAGAGAGAGAGAGAGAGAGAGAGAGAGAGAGAGAGAGAGAGAGAGAAGTGACAGGGAGGAAAGGTGGCGGGGAGAGAGAGAATGCGAGAGAGAGAGAGAGAGAGAGAGAGAGAGAGAGAGAGAGAGAGAGAGAGAGAGAGAGAGAGAGAGAGAGAGAGAGAGAGAGAGAGAGAGGAGGGGGAGGGAGTGAGTGGAGGTTGAGGTTGAGGGAGGGTTGCGGGAGGGGGAGGAGGAGCGAGGGTGCGGGAGGAGGTGGAGGGTGAAGGAGGGTTGCGGGAGGGGGAGGAGGAGGAGGAGTGAGGGTGGGAGGAGGTGGATGGTGAGGGAGGAGGTGTGCGGGAGGGGGAGGAGGAGTGAGGGTGCGGGAGGAGGTGGAGGATGAGGGAGGGTTGTGGGAGTAAGGTGGAGGGTGGAGGAAAGAAGATGATAGAGGGATAGAGATAGAAAGAGAGAGAAAAGAGTGAGATTGCAGACATTCAGACTACAAGCCATCCCAGAGAGAGGCATTGATCCGGGAGAGAACCGAAGTGGCTCCATTACGATTACAATTGCCATCTTTTCTTCAACAGGCTACCAAGCCTCTCCATAACCTCTGCTTGCGTATCACTTCCTATCATCATGGCCATCCTCCCTGGGCAATGACAGAGGCAAAGATTTGATGTTGCACCACTGACCAGCTCTGTCCATGTTGTATCCAAAGAGTTCGAACAACCCCACCCCTTCCAACTTGAGCTGGATGTTCTTCCTTGGCCTTCCTTATTGTTTAAAATGACGAGAGAGAAGAAGATAGGGATCTACAGACCCCCACATCAAGCTTTTGCACTGACCCTGGTGCAATTTCTCCCTTATTTTAATTTATTTAATGAGATTTAACTGCAATTACTGAAAAGAAACATGATATGTACAAGAGATAGAATGCTTCCATTTTTACCTAATTCAGATACTTCTTCACCTTGGAGATGTTGACCAGGGGAATCATTTTACCCTGCAGGTCTTCCAGATGCACATCGCCATGTGGCAATACCTTGATTACCTTATAAGGTCCTATCCACTTGGGTGCCAATTTAGTTGAAATTGCTGGAACCTGATGCACTAAAACCATAGACCCTTCCTGAACTTCAATGGATCTCAGATACCTGTCATGCAATCTCTTGCGCTCTTCTTGTGTTACTTGAAGTTTTTGCATTGCTCCTTCTCTGTATTCTTCTAATGCCACCAATCTCTGAATGGGGGGTTCAATTCCAATGGCTTTGATTCCTATTTCCTTTCTGATTATGAACTCGGATGGTGCCAATGCTTCTTTCCCATATACTAAGCGAAATGGAGTTTCGCCTGTGGTTCCCCTCTTCGTGGTTCTGAAAGCCCAAATTGCACCGATCAATGCTAGCGGCCAGGTGCTTTGATGATCGAAAGATAATTTGCGAAGGAGTCCAATCAAAATCTTATTGGAACTCTCTGCTTGGCCATTTGCCTTGGGGTAGTAGGCACAAGATTTTTTATGGAAGATTTTGTACCTGTCAAATATAAACTGGAGCAATTGATTTACAAAATGTGTGCCCCTATCACTAGTAATTTCCAGTGGGCAACCAAATCTTGAGAAAATACGTTTATACACAAATTTAGCTACTGTTAAAGCCGTGCAGTCCATAGTAGCTTTAGCCTCTATCCATTTAGTGGCATAACATGTAGCCATCAAAATATACTTTTTACCTCCAGGTTGACCAGTTGGGCTAATTGGTCCTATGAAATCAAGACCCCATCGTTCAAATGGGAGCCATCCGGTAGATATGACTAATGGTTGGAAGTTCAATCTGGTTGGCGTGGGAGCACATCTCTGACAGATGTGGCATTCTTTTGCAAACTTGATTGCATCCTTGAAAATATGAGGCCACCATAACCCTTTGTGGATGATTCTATGAGCCAATTCTTCCCCCTTTAGGTGTCCTTCATTGTGTGCAGCCTCCAGCAAAAGATTTACCTCTTCTGGATAGACACACCTTCTCAATATATCATCCTGACAGTATTCATATAAGTTTCCATTTATAAGAGAATATGCTTTGGTTTTCAGGAGCAGTCTTCTCTTTTCCACAGGTGTCAAGTGTTCTGGGATCTTTCCAGTAGTCAGAACATGGAGAATTTCATCATACCAACCAGTCCGGATTGCTACTAGAAAAAGATTGCTATCCACCAATTCATCATTAATACCTGTTGCCTTTTCGCTCATTGCCGTCCTGGACACTTGATCTGCCATGTAGTGCTCTTTTCCTGGCTTAATATGAATATCAAAATTAAATTCCTAAAATAGAAGTAACCATCTCCAAATCCTTCCAGTTACTCTAGGTTTGTTTATCAAATACTTCAAGGGCTGATGATCAGAGATAACAATGAAATGTACACGAAGGAGATAATGTCGGAACTTCTGAAGGGCAAATACGATAGCCAAACCTTCTCTTTCCGTTGTACTGTAATTTCTTTCAGCTTGGTTGAGTAGTCTGCTTGCATAAGAGATAGGTCTATCCACTTTGTGAGATGATGGTTGAGCTAGAACTGCACCAACAGCATGAAGACTAGCATCTGTATGTACATGAAATTCTAATGACCAATTAGGAACACTTAAAAGTGGAGCAGTACATAGCCTCAACTTTAGTTCACAAAATGCTTTGTCAGCTTCAGCACTCCATGAGAAAGGGATCTTTTTGCTGGTAAGCCTTGACAAGGGCTTAGCAATTTCCGAATACATCCTAATGAATCTTTTGTGATACCCTGCATGGCCCAAGAAACTTTGCACTTCCTTTGGGCTTTGTGGAATTGGCATGGAAAGAATAGCTCTAACCTTTGCAGGGTCAACAGTTATGCCTTCAGCAGATACTATGTGACCAAGAAGAGTGCCCTTAGTGACCAAAAAGTGATATTTATTAGGATTCAATTTCAAACCTGTTTTGAGACATTGCTCAAAAATTTCTTTTAGATTTTCCAAATGGTCATGGAAATCTTGAACTGCTGCCCTTCTATCTGTACCTGAAAATACTGAAAAGTCATCCATGAAAATGCGTAGAAAGGTTGTTAACCATTTGCCCAATATCAGATACATCGTTCTATTAAATGAAGTCGGTGCATTCTTCAAACCAAAAGCCATTCGAGTATAGACATAAGTTCCCCAGGGAGTGACAAAGGCCGTTTTGTCCCTATCATCAGGATGGATCACTATCTGATTGTAGCCACTAAAACCATCCAAGAAACTATACAGAGTGTGACCAGCTACCTCTTCAAGTACTTGCTCTGTGAAGGGCTGAGGAAATCCATCTTGAATAGTCACTTTATTCAAAGCACGAAAATCAACACATACTCTTATTTTTCTGCTATTTTTCTTGGGCACTATAACCATAGAGGAAAGCCACCTTGAATGTTCTACTGGCACAATTATACCTGCTTCCTCTAGTTTTGTAATCTCTGCCTTTACCGCCTCTGCATACTTCGGATTGAGTCGATATGGCCTACTTCTTACTGGCGCGGCTCCCTCAACTAAGGGTATGCGATGTAACCCAAGCTCTTCTGGTATTCCTGTTAGATCTTTGTAGGACCATGCGAAGACACTTTTGTAAGTAAAGAGCAAAGAAGTTACCTTCTGTGGTAAATTAGGATAATGCCACAACCAGGATGCCAAATGGACTACTTGAGGGTTCTCTTCATCCCCTAAATTTACTTCTTGAACCAATGTTTCAGGACTGGCCTTGTTTGATAAATCATCTCCACTATATGCAGGAGTGGAGTTTAATTTATATTCTGCAACATGTTCTTCCATCCATCCTTGAGGTATATCTGAGAAAGGAAGATCTTCTCTGCCCTTAGGTTCAAAATCTTCTACCTCTGATACTTTTATCTGGGTTGCTTCCTCAAGGCTTGTGCTTGCCTGCAATTGCTCATTCTCCAACACCTTGTGGTCTTCATTGCCCTTTCCTGTAATTACCTTATCTGCAACTTCTTCCTCAATTTCATTAATCTCCACTGTGCAACACTCTGCACTTCCCATCATCCAATTTAACAATGTATCCTCTTCTTGGGGTAAAGAGGGCATTACCTGAGTGTCCACAGTATATCCAGTAGTTTTTCCTGAGTCGAATCCTTCTTCCAAATGTAGTTGCAGTTGGCTATTGGTATTTGTCGAAATCCATAGTTTATTTTTTCCCCAATCTTGCAAAGCTTTTGCTTGTCTCAGCCAAGGTCTTCCCAGGAGTAGAGGGTAAGAAGTCTCCTGAGGAAGTGCAATAACAACAAAATCTAGAACAAAATGGCAGCCTTGTACTACCATCAGTACCTTCTCAATAATGCCCAGTGGCGCAACCCGATGTTGATCTGCCAATGTAACCGTGAATGGTGCCAACTTGGTAGGGCTCAATTTCAACCTCTTCATTGTAAAATCTGGCATTAAATTGATACCAGAACCTCCATCTATGATCACACCTGTGAGAGCTTCATCCTTTATACAAACTGATAATCTTGAACTTTGGTAGTCCGCTAAGGGTGCAGGGGGAAAATCAACCATGAAACCATCTATACTAGATGATTGGACCAAGTGAGCAGAGTGTATAATCTTCAGTAAGTCACTTCTTATTTTTGAATCCATCCTTATAAGTTCATATAGACTAACCTTGTGATGAATACCTTTCAAGATCTATTCAATGTTTACCTCCTGAGTGTTTTCTTGCAGACTTGTTGGTTGGCCCCTTAGAGAAGTAGTCATCTTATTATAAGCTCCTTCAATTTGTGCTTAGTCCTTCCATCCAGACTCCTTTTCTTCCTCTTTATCCTGAAATCCTTGTTGTTCATCTCTCTGGGTTGCAGCTGCTTGCCTAGCTCTAGTCATCATGGGCATTGCAGAGGATGAAACAGCATAAGTCTGAGTGGTTTTTCCTTCTTCATGTGGAGAGACTGCAATCATATGAATTGGAGCAGGATGACCTCTTGGGCAATCTTTGGTATAATGATCCTTGGCTTCCGGACAATGTTGACAAGGAGGTGCATCTTCTGGGAGGGAACACCTATTTTGCATGTGACCATATTCACCACAACGATAGCACATCAAGGGTCTATTATATCTAGGCTTTGCAGGCCTATTCTCCTCTCTATTAGATGTATTTGAAGTACTAGCATAGTACGAATCCAAAGTTTGAGGGTTACCTCTCTGCTGTGTACCCTTGAGGTAATAGCAATCTCTGGCTTCATAACCATCTTTTCCACAAAATTGACAGCTTACCTTAATAGGGCAATTAGCATTGGAATGTCCATTGTTGTTACAGATTGTACACCAAATTTGTCTCCTTATATCCTGAGTGGTCTTTAAGTCTTCTAATTCTCGGCGAAGTTGGGCCACTTCATCATCAGTTCGACGCAGTGGTGGCAAGACCTTCTCTTCTTGTTGATTTTGTTGCATCTTCAATGCCTCCAGTTCCCTCCTTAGTTGCTCAATAGGATCCATGTCTGCAGCGTACTTTGGTTGTGTATCCCCTTCGAAATGTTGCCTTGCTTCTTCAATGCGTGATGCCGCTGCAACAAAATCATTGAGGGTTGCATCTAATCTAAGAGACTCACGAAGCTTCTGCTGAGATGACCTAGGCAGCGCCTTTTCAATCTACTTTTTAACCAAGAAGTCACCGGGAGCATGCGGTAGACGTGCAACAAGTGCTTTTGTTCTAGTGTGAAGTTCATGAAAAGATTCACCTGGTCTTAGCTTCAAATTCTCTAGCTGATCTAGAGCTCTTTCTGAGGAATCACTTGGTCCGAATGTCTGTGAGAACGCCGCCTTCAAAGCCTCCCATGTAGTGAAATGGCCATCTGCATATTGACTATACCATTTATCTGCAAGACCCTCCAATGTGGATGGAAAGAGTGCGAGCATTGCATCCTCTCTATTTTGCAAACCTCGTCCACGGCATAAAGAGATGAATCTTCTCACATGATCATCAACATCCTCATACGCTTGTCCCTTGAAGGTAGGGAATTTGATATTTAATCTGGAGAGTAAATGAGAGAGATCCTCCATTTGTACTGGTGTTTCTTCGGACGTATCTGAGGAGAAGTCTAGAGTTCTCCTATACCCCTCTTTTGACAATGGTGTCGCACCCAAATCAATAGAAAAATTTAGGGAGGACAGAGGGGAGGTAGACTCACTAGCCGTGGTTATTGCTAACTTGTTAAGGCTCCTTCGAACACGAAGAGATTCCTTATCTGCTCCTGTATGGGTCATGTACCTATTCGCAATTGCAATAGGGAAAAACACCTCTCACAGAAATGCAAAGGTCCCACCGTGCGTGCCAAACTGTAGAGGAGGTACTGGGGTATCCGCTCTTAACAAAGGTAGAGAATGAAGATTAAACACGTCCAGTACGTCACCTACTCAAGGGGGGTTCTCTTTAGGGAAGTATACCCTTTAACATTTCTGTGAGTAGGCAGACAACAAGAATTGTACAGAATGGTAAATGCTTCAGAGAATATGGACAACAAATGACCAAGGAAGACCAATCACTTCTTGATTTGACTCAGATGATTACAAGGTTGGTCAGATGCTCAAAAGTGCAGGCTTAGAAGGCTAACATGCCATCCTATAAATAAATAAGCTCAATGCACAGAATCTTCTCACCAGCTTAAGGGGCTAATTACATGCAGTCTAACTCAGAACAATACAAATGGTAAGATTTGCTCAAGAGAATAGAGCTCAATCACCAATACTGACTCAAGGAAAGGAAAGAAAATCCAAGGCACTTTCTTACACTATAGTGCTCATAGCCCTCAACTGAGAAGCCTACCCTCTGTATCCACACTACAGAGTAGCTCCTACAATAGGCTTGAAACCACCAAGTGGAAGAGACGACTTCTGCACGTATGCCCGCGTCAATGAAACTCCAAAAATGTACCAAAAATGTGTGTAGCGTGTACATGTAACACCAAATGAGCACAAATCCTTTGATTTTATAGGCCCCAATAGGCCAAGAGGGCCTTGCCGAATCTTCACGTCCACTGATCATGCGCCGGTTGATTACCCAAGATTGGAGGGGTAGGTCAATTATTCCCCTTGATTTGAATTAGATCCACAAAATAGGTAGTCGCCGTGAATGGTTGCTGGCGATTCCACTTTCACTTTTTACCTGCATTCTTCAATCATCCTGGTCAAAGGGGTCTTTGCTTGAACGATTGGGTTCTTCTTGATAAAAGTCTTGCCCATAATTGCTCTTTAGATTATGGTATACTTCTGAGTCCATCTTCATAACCTTGCTGAAGGAAGAGGTCCCAATGTAATCGTGAGTGTGTATATGCAAAAATGTGTGTGTGGGTGTATGTGTGTATGTGGGTGAGTGTGTGTGTTGCATGTGTGTGTGCGAGTGAGAATGTGTGATAGTATGTGTGTGAGTGTGTGTATGAGTGGGGGGAGTGTGCATATGTATGGGTGTGTGTGTGTGTTTGTACGCATAGGGGTGCATGTGTGTAAGTGTGGGTGTGTGTGATTTGTGTGTGATTGTATGGGGGTGTGAGTGTGTAATGGTGCGGGTGTGTGTGGCATATGTGTGTGTGGGTGTGTGTGTGTGTGGGTGTGCATGTATGTGTTTGTGTATGTGTGGGAGTGTATGTGGGTGTGTGTGTAAGCCGGTGTGTGTGGAAGTGTGCTTGAGGGTGTGTGTGGAAGTGTGTGTGTGTGAGTGCATGTTTGTGTTTGTGTATGTATGTGCGTATGTGTGTTATTGTGCGTGTGTATGTGCGGGTATGTGAGAGAGATAGAGAGTGAGGGGGTGGAGTGTGTGTGCGAGGGGGGGGCGGAAGTGTGAGGGGCGGGGGGCGGAGGGCGGAGGTGTGAGGGGCGGGGGGCGGGTGTGTGAGGGGCGGGGGGCGGAGGTGTGAGGGCAGGGGGCGGAGGGCGGAGGTGTGAGGGGCGGGGGGCGGAGGGCGGAGGTGTGAGGGGCGGGGGCGGAGGGCGGCTGTGTGAGGGGCGGGGCGGAGGGCGGAGGTGTGAGGGGCGGGGGGCGGAGGGCGGGTGTGTGAGGGGCGGGGGGCGGAGGGCGGAGGTGTGAGGGGCGGGGGGCGGAGGGCGGAGGTGTGAGGGGCGGGGGGCGGAGGGCGGGTGTGTGTGAGGGGCGGGGGGCGGAGGGCGGAGGTATGAGGGGCGGGGGCGGAGGGGGGAGGTGTGAGGGGCGGGGGGCGGAGGGCGGGTGCGTGAGGGGCGGGGGGCGGAGGGCGGAGATGTGAGGGCGGGGGGCGGAGGGCGGAGGTGTGAGGGGCGGGGGGCGGAGGGCGGAGTGGAGAGGAGTGCGGAGAGGAGTGCGGGGGAAGAGAGAGAAGTGGAGAGAGATAGAGGAAGGGAAGGAGGCGGAAGTGGCAGAGCGGAGGGCGGAGGCGTGGGTGGGCGGAGAGGAGGGTGGAGGGCGGACTGAGGAGGGGCGGGGGGCGGAGGCGGAGTGGCGGAGGGCGGGGAGAGGATGGGCGGGGGGCGGAGGGCGGACTGAGGAGGGGCGGGGGGCGGAGGGCGGAGAGAGGATGGGCGGGGGGCGGAGGGCGGACTAAGGAGGGGCGGGGGGCGGAGGGCAGAGTGGCGGAGGGCGGAGAGAGGATGGGCGAGGGGCGGAGAGCGGGGCGGAGGGAGGCGGGGCTGCGGGGCTGCGGGATGCGGGATGCGGGAGGGTGGAGAGAGGGAGAGAGAGAGGGGTGCGGGATGGCGGAATTGGGTGGGCGGGCGGAGAGGAGGAGCGGGGGCGGGTCTCGGGGGGTGAGGGTGGGCTGCGGGTGGCGGAAGGAGAGGAGGGGCGGGGGGCGGAGAGCGGGGGAGCGCGGGGGGAAGCGGGGCGGAGGTGGCGGGGGAGCGCGGGGTCAACGGGGGGCAAGGCGGGGTCAGCGGGGAGGCAGGGCGGAGTAGGAGAGAGAAGGAGGGGCGGAGAGAGAGAGAGAGAGAGAGAGAGAGAGAGAGAGAGAGAGAGAGAGAGAGAGAGAGAGAGAGAGAGAGAGAGAGAGAGAGAGAGAGAGAGAGAGAGAGAGAGAGAGAGAGAGAGAGAGAGAGAGAGAGAGAGAGACAGAGAGAGAGAGAGAGAGAGAGAGAGAGAGAGAGAGAGAGAGAGAGAGAGAGGAGAGGGGGTTCACGCGGGGTTGCGGAGAGGAGAGAGAAAGAGAGAGAGAGAAAGAGAGAGAGAGAGAGAGAGAGAGAGAGAGAGAGAGAGAGAGAGAGAGAGAGAGAGAGAGAGAGAGAGAGAGAGAGAGAGAGAGAGAGAGAGAGAGAGAGAGAGAGAGAGAGAGAGAGAGAGAGAGAGAGAGAGAGAGAGAGAGAGAAGTGACAGGGAGGAAAGGTGGCGGGGAGAGAGAGAATGCTAGAGAGAGAGAGAGAGAGAGAGAGAGAGAGAGAGAGAGAGAGAGAGAGAGAGAGAGAGAGAGAGAGAGAGAGAGAGAGAGAGAGAGAGAGAGAGAGAGAGAGAGAGAGAGAGGAGGGGGAGGGAGTGAGTGGAGGTGGAGGGTGAGGGAGGGTTGCGGGAGGGGGAGGAGGAGTGAGGGTGCGGGAGGAGGTGGAGGGTGAAGGAGGGTTGCGGGAGGGGGAGGAGGAGGAGGAGTGAGGGTGGGAGGAGGTGGATGGTGAGGGAGGAGGTGTGCGGGAGGGGGAGGAGGAGTGAGGGTACGAGAGGAGGTGGAGGATGAGGGAGGGTTGCGGGAGTAAGGTGGAGGAGGGTGGAGGAAAGAAGATGATAGAGGGATAGAGATAGAAAGAGAGAGAAAAGAGTGAGATTGCAGACATTCAGACTACAAGCCATCCCAGAGAGAGGCATTGATCCGGGAGAGAACCGAAGTGGCTCCATTACCATTACAATTGCCATCTTTTCTTCAACAGGCTACCAAGCCTCTCCATAACCTCTGCTTGCGTATCACTTCCTATCACCATGGCCATCCTCCATGGGCAATGACAGAGGCAAAGATTTGATGTTGGACCACTGACCAGCTCTGTCCATGTTGTATCCAAAGAGTTCGAACAACCCCACCCCTTCCAACTTGAGCTGGATGTTCTTCCTTGGCCTTCCTTATTGTTTAAAATGACGAGAGAGAAGAAGATAGGGATCTACAGGGATGGATTCCCTAACTTGTTTCTTTTTGAGGATTTTACACATCTCTTTCGATGGTTTGTCAGCCTTCCCTGCCCACCAATCTTTGAAGAATATCTTAAGATTTTTCCATTGAACCTCCTCCTCGAGTCTTAGTGTTCCCCTAATTTTCAGGAGACCTTGCTCGCATTGCAAGTTACCTTTGTTCACTTCTTCTTCAAGTCGTGAGAGTCTCCGGTATACCATTTGTCTTCTTTTTTTCTGGATATCTCTTATGGCCTTATGAGTCCTGATGAGAATTTGCCGAGTCCTTTCCACCGCGCTTCTCCAGCACTTAGCCGGTTGATTACAGAAGGCAAAGGCCTCCGCCCAAACCACAAAAATTTCTTGGTGGACAGAGGGGAGGGAAAATGACATATGACAAGCATAAAACCAAGGAGCTTTTCGGAGCATGGGAATTGGTTTGAAAGATAGAGTAATCGGGTAGTGGTTCGAGATAGTCAGGTCCATGTGTTGGGAAATCGAAGGAATACACCATTGGAGGATACTGTTTTGGTCGATGTAACATCTATCAAGTCTTGCTTTCCTCAGAGAGTCCCCCAGTTGGAGGTTAGACCAGGAGAACCTCTTCATATCTTTTACCTCGACCAAGTCAAGATGGAGCTTGATTTTATCCCATATCTCTTTCTCCTGACCGTCAATAATTTTCCCCTTGTTTTTCCAACGGTCTTGAGGAAATTCAACCATGTTGAAGTCCCCACAGAGCAAAACATTGTGTGAGAGGGACTCGAGGGAAGTCCAAGTGTCGATTCTATCCGTCTTACCATTAGGGGCATAAAGTGAGACCACGGTGAGTTGGTTAGGGAACCCGAAAGAGGAAGCAATCCAGCGATGATTTCAATCTTCACAAGTCGAGGTCAACCGGCTGGACCAGGAGTGACTAATACCAATAGCAGTGCCGCCCGCCCCCCTAGGGTGCGAAGTGGATAACCAAAGGTGGTTCGGAGAAATGCCTTTAAGTCATTTCTGGAGATCTTCTGCATCGATTTTAATCTCTTGTAAGCAGATAAAGTCGGGATTGAGGCACTTGTCTTTGAACCATTGGCCCAGAATCGCGGCTCTTGAGGGGTCTGACAACGCCCCGATGTTAAGCGAGGTGATTCTCATTATCGATGGTTGCCCTCTTTGAGGGGAGGGACCCGATATTTTTTTTTCTTTTGGTCTTCTTTTTTACTCGCAACTTCTTTACTCAGGATCCTACTCTTGTCACTCTCTTGATTGTCTTTGTTGCTGGTTGTGAAGCCATCCTCTTTACTGGTGGTGTAACCTTCTTGGTTGTCTTCTTTGCTGGTAGAGCATCCAAGGGAATTGTCAGCAGGGTCTTCTTCATAAAGGTTGTCCCTTGGGAGGTCGAACTCATTAATCTCCTTTTCTAGGTTGCAATACATATTATTCGAAGGGGCAATGGTTGAAATGTTCCTTGCTAGTGCTCTTCGAGGACTAACTTTCCTCCTATGTCTTACTTCGGTGAACCCGTCTGACTCAGTCTCTACCACACGAGTGCTCGCTTCTTCCTCCATCGAAGAGGGATGGCCCCTAGTGCCAACTTGAGGGAAAGCATCCGGGGCCCCACCTGGATTAGGCTTATTTTTCTTGGTATTTTGCTTCAAGGGGCAGTCTTTGATCTTGTGACCTTGGAGCCCGCAATGGAAGCAAGCGTTGGGCAAATTCATGTAGGTAATCTCGTGAACCCACATCATACCATCACCACAGTTTATGGAGATCTTCGATGGGAGGACCTGATTCAAGTCCGTTTCAACACAAATTTGCGGGTGCGAGCATGCCTTGAAAGAGTATTGAGTACCCTCGTAGATTAGCCCCCCAACATCCTCTCTAGAGGCCATCAGGCGACCGATCGATGAAACGATTTCTGGAAGAAATCCATACAGGAAATAGGGTAGATTGGGAAGCTCCACCCAAAGCGGGTAATGAAGAGGCTTTGACTTGTTCGGAACAAAGTCTGGGGTCCACTTAAAAAGGCATAAGGTTGACCGGCCCACCAGCCAGGAGCCGGCTTGCAGGGCCTGGAAGGCCATCTCTTCATTCTCAAACACTAGATGTAGGTGATTCGCCGGCAAGAATGTGAGAACTTGGTTGCGTAAGGAGTGGTTCCGGCGTGGTATAATTGGGTACAAAGGCACATTGGCGTGTCAAAGCATCTACCATGCTTAATAAACATGTTTATAGGTACTATCAGAAAATTTTAAGCCTGTTTGAACACGTGGTTGATTGATGATTTGAAAGATGTGGATATGTGAAAAGAAAACAAATTTTTCTCTTTTTCCCTAAGGGAAGGGGGTAAAAATATTATCTCCATTTTTATCTTTGTAGATGATCTAGTGATTGCTGGTAATCATAAGCAATGAGTCAACGACATAAGTAATGAACTACACAAGGGTATCAACATCTTAATTTTCTTTTTTATCTAAGATTTTTCGTGAGAGTTTCAATAATTTACAAATAAAATAGCACATAGTTAATGAAGAGAAGGTATGTTTTTAACATCTTGGAAAGGTTTGGTCTTATATATTGAAAAACAGTTTTTAGATAAATGCAATAAAAAACATTGAAATTAAACCTTGAGATGGTCAGCCGATATTGTCTTCAATATGTTTACATCTATTGTTTTTTCGTTGATTTGCCTTACTATAAAGAGCCCTAATGTGATGCATGCAATAGAATTGTCTTCAACATATGCCTCGCTCAAAAGAAGCAAAGAGAGTATTGAGATTTTTGAAATCGACTATAACTGAAGGCCTATAGTACACTTATCATAAATATTTGTATTTAAAATTATTTTCTGATTTACATCGTCTAGGATCAAAAGAGGATAGAAGATGTACCTGAAGCTATGCAATGAAGCTTGAAAGGTTCAAAAAGGAAAAAAATTGGCTCGAGAAGTAACAAAATATAATGAAGTTAGTTTCCTTGAGGCTGATTAGAGACCTTTGGAAAAAATAATATGACAGATGTTTCTATGGAGTCGATTTGATGGGTTTAATCGGTCAATTAGAACGACTTCAAAGCTCTCTGAAACTTTTAGAATATACCTAAAGGAGATTTATACATCTTATGACCTGATGAAGCATAAATAACTTCATAATCGTTGTCTTAAAGAAACAATGCTCTCAATTTATATATAGATACTGATTAGAAGTAAAATTGACCACATGCAAATAAAGTGACAGAGATTCAAAGAAGGTTACAAGCTATATCATGCTATCAAGTTAGTATGTTGCATATTGGAGCTTAAGATTTAGAATCTTAAAATTACGAAAAGTATAGCGATTCCTCAAGTAAAATATTACAATCGAAATCGAAGTCTTCTGTCTAGTATGTGCTAGCCATGTTCTATCCTACTGTTTTTCTCCGCATATGTTGACTTGTATATATTTGATTATAGAGTGCACATGTCCGCATGTAGCAACAATACCAATCCCATATATTAACTAGACTTTAATCTTGTACATCTGTCATAAGTGGGAATATATTGCATAAAACACTTGGCTCATGTCAGGCTGCTACTTACGCTTGAGCCTTTTGACTGGATTTTAATCGAGTGTGTTTGTCCTAACTGGCTACTTAAGCTTGAGCGTTTTGACTGTATTTTAATCGATTGTGTTTGTCGTAACTGGGAACATATATTCCCAATTGTGACAGCTTCGCACTTGCATATATTCTACGCTTTTTGGATTTTCAGACTTGAAGTAAGTGTCACGTACAGATAATATGAGCTTCACTCTTCAGGAATCCAACATACTCATGTAGCCTTATTTTATTCAACCTGCAAACATGTGAATCCTCATGTCAGGATCTATCAACAAGAAAAGATTCGACGAACGTTCCTTTATATGCTTTCTCGTTGCTGTCTCAATTGTATACTCCATTCATGTCAAACGAGGTAAGATGTTCAATATTATAGCATAAACCTGGTCAAGGAAGAACGCCGCCGTCGTTTAGGCAAAGGAAACGTGCGCAGCAATTATAATAACTTTGGAAAAGACACACATAATTCGAAGAGGAGTTGAGGATATTGGCAATGTTATTGACAATTATATCAATTACATGGGCTCCTTGAAGAATCATGCATCAAAGAACTGATAAAAATGATAGAACTGATGTACCAAAAGCGCGTTACTGGAGATAGAAATCCTCACAACTTTATGGTCTCCTAGAATCGATCCGATGCACATGCTCTTCTGATAAAGACGCCCTCATGCGGAACACAAAGCCAAGCTCTCTCTCTCTCTCTCTCTCTGTCTCTCTCTCTATCTCTTTTTCTCTCTCATGTATATACAAAAGGATGATTGAGATTAGATTCTACTGGAAGAAATTATATACCAAGTACAGTCACCTAGTGCTAGCGCAATAGTAGTTTCCATGTAAGCCATGGTTCTCAATTGCATTAAAATGGAAAGTATAAACATATATTCACTGCTTTTTACGACAACGCCTGACATGTCCCCTCAATTGCATTCTATGGGAACGTTTTCCGTCATGACAAGTTCATATGATTGAGTATGAACTAATGGAGATAGATAGATATGTAGATAGATAGATAATGGAGATAGATAGATATGTAGATAGATAGATAGAGAGATAGGTCGACACACACACACATATATATATATATATATATATATATATATATATATATATATATATATATATATATATATATATATATATATATATATATGTGTGTGTGTGTGTGTGTGTGTCGACCTATCTCTCTATCTATCTATCTACATATCTATCTATCTCTCTGAGGCTTTTGGTATCCCGTGAGATGGAGATAATCTTGAGAACATCATGTCCTTGAATGGAGTCTTGAATGTTCCTTTCAATCCTTTTTTTTTTTAACATAATTCCGAAATCTGTTTTCAAATACGTCTTGTTTAATTTATCGAATCAAATTTTTCGAAGCTGAAGGAATTTATCCACATGCTGGAACACCCACGGGACGATGTAATTAATCTCCTTATTTTCTGACGGCACTAGCATATACAGCTAATTACCACGGATTTACAGGAAATAGTGGATCCTCTTAGTGCTTCTACATAGACGGCCACGTTCATTAGATATGTTTTAGGAGCAAAGTCCCCAGCACGAGTTTGTATAGTGCATCAATAGTTTAATGTCGAAAGCAAATATTTTCGATTGCTAAAGAAAGATTTTTGTTACTAGGTAGTAGGAGGTTTCTATGAGGCGGCCATCCTTGAATTATTTATCGTGTATGGTGCAAAAGGTTTTTTCCAAGTAGATAACTCTGAAAATGAAACAAGCGGTTAAAATAAAGAAAGAAAAAGAAACAGGACTCGATTATTCTTTATGAATTACATTAACCTTCAAAGGAATCCTTTGGAGTATTCCAATCACAGCTGATAGCCGTTGTCTCACACCAAATGCCAAGCAAGACAAGTTGAGCTCAACGATCATGATAATGATGGTGATGATGATGATTCTGATATATATATATATATATATATATATATATATATATATATATATATATATATATATATATATATATATATATATATATGTGTGTATATGTATATATATATATCTTCAGCCAAAAAAATAATGTTCTCTAGAAGAACCATTAAAAGAAAAGGAAAAAGGAATTAGTTACATCATAAATTACGGATAGAAACAAAAAGAATACCGTATTCAGTAGATAAGAATAAATGTCACTCGTACATGGCTATTCCATGTACAATATATGCAAATGGAGTTTGGAATTCATGCGACATGTATGTTTTACAAATAAAGACATACAAAGACGCTAAAGTTTATTGATTTCAAAATAAACGACTTCTTCATTGACTCAGGTGTACATATATGTAGATCTTGTCGACTTGGATCAAATATGCTGACAAATATTTCTGTAATTATAATAGATTATTGCGATGTCTCAAATGTCGTAGAGTTACTCTGAATGTTGTACACTATGCTCAAGTTATACGTGTTCACTATTTTGAGAATTCTATCTTTATCAAGAGAATTTTACATATATACAAAACAATCCAAACGTACTCAATTAGGCAATAAATAAATATTAAAATAATTTTATATTATATGTATGAAACTTATTCTCCATAAACTAAAATATCACTAATTATTTAACTAGACATTAGTGCACTATCACATGGCTACCCGGACCGCATGATGTTCTTTTAAAATAGAGTCAAATGTTAAATTTTTTATGAATTCAAGATTTGAGATAGCATCCCCACACGTTATGACAACTCTATTTATGCCACTGTAGCATTCTCGAGGATTAGATCTATCCCCATGTATAGTGTCAGACATGAGAAATATTTTCTTTGTGCTTCACAAAGTTTATTTTCCTATTCTAGTATTTGTTAACGCACTTCCGTTGAACTTTAATCAAATCATCATTAACGTACATGATTTGGACCTGAAGGAAATGTTTCCGAATTCCAACATATGATATCCTCCGTTGAATCTCACTATTGTGGCTTATGTCTCTTATACATTTATGTTTATTACCCTTGATATTGGAAGAACAACATAGCTACAAATATGCATAACCTTAGTTTCTTCCCTTCTTTGGTGTAGGAAGGATCCTCGTCACTTTCTTGAGGATGAAAACACTACAGACCAGTCTAATAAGTAATTTTCGTAAATCAATAGAGCCTTGTTTACGTAGGCACAAAGTATCCTGTGACGTACACATTGTTTTTTCATGTTTTAGATTTTGAAAGTGTAAAGATTAAGCGGTTTAAACTATTGCATACAAGTCCTTGTTAAAGAAAAAAGAAAGGAATTCTTTATATTCAACCAAAATATCGAACAATTTCTAGGATTTTCCAGTAAAGTTATATCCTATTATTCACCATTATAGGCACAAGATGAGGTATCCTCATAATCATCCTTATACACTCAGAGAATTCTTTAGTCACCGACCCTTGTTTTTTAATTATCTTTCGTGAAATATATAGAACTATAATTTATTTGATGGAATGTTTTCTATCTAGATAAATGTACATGAATATTGTTTCCTAAACATTATTCGAACTATATCTAAAGTGAATAAGTTAATGTTTTGAACATTATTATCACTCTTTGCGTCTTCTACTATATCATACGACTACTAAAGTGACTTATAATATAACGAATAGCAAAAATCCCCTTATATATTGTAATACTTCTTATGATTCCATCATACATCTAGTAAGAAAAACCTTCTACACATGCAACTGAATTGTTATTAGTATGTGCCAAATATAATTACCTACGCATTCAACAACTCCATTGAACTAAGACATCGTACTAAACCTACTTTATTTTTCTAGAAATTACAGTTTTTCCTAACTCGTGATATTTCTAGGTCGTGCCCATCGAAAGATAAAAACAATAATATATAGTTATAATCTAACAAGTAAAGCCAGGAATTTAATTTTTTAAGATATTTTATGTGATAAAAAGTTTGGTTATTTTTCTAGATCGAGTATGTAGATGGACAAATTGTACAGTTTACAACTCATCATACACTTTAATTTCAATCAAATGAAGTTCTTCTATAAGTTTTAAACCATTTTTCAATAAAAGTGCTAAATTGAATGTGTGAAGTCTTCCAAGCAGGCAAATCTACTAGGCATCCATTCGAGAAGGGAGGTTATGTATCAAACGCTCTACTTGATTTTATTAAAGAAAATGTTTCGTGTACAAAAATAGGCCTCACTGATAGAAAACATAATTTTTTTAATTTTACAAATGGTTACTAAAGTAGTATATGTTTATTATCCGTCAAACAGAAGAAATGCGTTTTACATTTTCAAAACGTTAAAGGCAAGATTTGAGAGGCATAATGATTGTACATAGAAATCCTAAAACACCTCAACTAAACACGTCTAGTATTTTACATCAAAAGGGACAACGCATGCAACTAGGGCTCAAGAGATCTTGGATTTGAGTGGAACAAGCTAGTGAAGGAGATAAATCATGGATGTATAATGGAGGAGGAGTGCCTCAAGGAACTAATCAAAGAGTCAAAACACAAGCAAGATAAATCTTGGGGAATTGGATGTAGAAGAGAATCAAGGTGAGGAATTATTTGAGCCAAATATTTAAGGAGGAGATAAATGTAAAGATGGAAGGGAAAAGCACGTCCATTAGGCATGAGGGTTAACCAAGGAACTCATAGAGACTAATGCATCCATTTTTGGTTTTAATTTATGACAATTTCATTGTTCTCCATATATATATATATATATATATATATATATATATATATATATATATATATATATATATATATATATATATATATATATATATATATATATAAGGCTCTTAGGGATCAATGTTCATCTACATTTTAAGAGCGAAATGACACAAAGGAGTGGAAAAAACCTGTGGAGGAGACGTTTAAAGAATTAGATCATAACAATAGTTAGATTCTTGTCTTGGAGCAGGAAGGAATGAAAATATTTGTTAGTAAATGGACAAAGAAAAAAAATTGATGGTTCAATTGCTAGGTACAGAGCAAGGATAGTTGCAAAAGTGTTCCCCTAGTCATATGGGATACACTTTAAAGAAACAGTCAGCCCTATTGACTAGATGATCATTGATAGTTGTATCATTTGAATAAACACATCAAAGATTTGGCATATCTATTACTTGGATATTAAGAATACTTTTATGAAAGGTGATTCGTATGAAACTTTCCACATGAAACAACCTCTATGGTCGGAATGCTCCAAGTTATTAGATTACGTGTGTATGATTGTGATAGTTCTATATGATATCAAAAAAGGCTAAAGGTCTTGGAATGAAAGGCTTGCGGAGCATCTTTGAAGGTGCGGATATCAGCCAAGTGATGCAAATCATTGCTTTCACATAAAGAGAAGACTTAAAAGTAGGGTGGTGCACATCTCCATATATGTAGATGATCTAATTAAACAAAGAGGCGATGATATAGGTATCAAGTCCATTAAAGGACATTTTGGAAGGAAGTTCATTTTTACCTTTGGGCTCTTAAATAGTTTCTTAGTATTGAATTGTTTTACTTAAAGGAAGGCATATAATTAGCACAAAGGAGTTATCTCTTGGATGTCTTGTACAAGTATTTTGTGAGTGGATGTGATCCATTAAGAGGTAAGGAGTACACACTTGAACGCATTTGATCATAAAGATGTATTCTTGGGTTACAAATAGAAGGCCAAACTTGGCATGTACCACAAGTCTATTATCTCAATTTCACAATGCATGTACTAATGTCAATTTGAATGCAAGAACAAGAATAATCATGTAAATCAAAAATATAGTGAGAGATGTATAATATAATCTTTCAACAATTAATAAGATCATAAAGGATTTAGTGATGTTAGTTGCAATCTCTCAAAGGAGGAGAAACTGAGTACATCACCTATGTATTGATGAAAAAAAGAGAGGTCATTAGATGGATGTCAAAGAAGCAATAGCTAGTTGGTCTATCTTCTATAGAAGTTGAGTAAAAATCCCTTTCCCTTCTTTCATGTGACATGATATGGACTCATAATCTACTCCAATACTTGGATGTACAAGATAAAGAGCTTTCTTTATGTGGAGATCAGATTTCAAAAATTCAATTACAAAAAACCTAGTATTTCAATGAAGGATGCAACATATAGAGGCTCAATATCACTTGATCAAAGAGAAAGTTGTAGCAAATAAATGTGATATCCATCAAATAAACAATAAGTAGTAGGTTATCAAAATTATGACCAAGTTCATGGAAGCGACCAGCTTGCAAAAATGCAAAGAAAAAATTGAATATGAAGTACATCAATGTTGATTATCTAACTCATGCTTGAAAAGCATTTCAAGAATTCTAGTTATTTTGGATCACAAGGGTGTTGATTAAGGATAATATTATTTGAATCATCACCATATAAGAGATAAAATTTTTAATCAATTAAAATTATCAATTATGTTCAAGAAGAAACTTGAGGATAAACTTGCTAGTTATTCAAGATTCACATAACTCATTAAATAGCGCTCTATATTTACACATCATTGGGAGAAACTCACGGCTTCTTCCATATATCTAGATCTTGTAATTGTAGTGAATATTTGTATATATTACATCCGTGCTTGCTAAGCTACTCACCCTACTTCTTTATCCCTACACATAAACAAATATTTTTCTCTACCTATCTCTCTCTCTAGAAGGCTTCTATTGCAAATTATTTATTTTATTCAATAGTTCCCTTTATAATATTCATTCTTAATATATCTCTTTGCATGTATAATTCCTCAACTTGTAAATATACAAAATCATTATTCAAGGGTTTATTCTCTATAGGATGTGAATATACACTTGGTTGTGAGTTCACATTCAGACATTTTAGAGGTACAATTTGCATCAGGACCACATATTTGTAAGGGACTACCCTACATGACCTAGAGGAAAAATGATCACCTTCTCACTACGAGAAATGAAGAAGGTAACCACCCCTTGAGTATGAGACAACATGAGGGCGACTAGGTTATCATGTTTAGTCTATGGGCAAGCATAATGTAAGTTAGAATAGTCCTAGGGTGAAAATACTTCCTAGAAAATGGTTACTGGGTGGCCATAATTCGTGGAAAAGGGTCCTTGGCCTACCATACATCATAGAAAATCGCCCTAGGGTGACCATACTTCATGAAAAACGATCCTTGGTTCACCATAATTCATGCGAAAGAATCCTTGTGGAAAGAACAATCATGCAAAAGAGTCCTTGGGTGACTATTTATGCAAACCAATGCTAAGGAGACCATCTTCTATAACTCATTGGGGACCATGTTTTACATTGCATAAGGTAACACCTTATGTTTATTGTGTTTTTTTTAGAGTTTGTGTCGAGAAAATTTGAAGATGCGCTCCTTCAATTGAGTCTCTATGTACATGAGACACTTTAATGGTAATTCCTACTCCAAATGAATGTGCAAATGCAGTCCCTACAACTCACATGCTAATTCACCACCTATACGTAACACTTTTGCACACATAATGGGATAAGAGACTTGAAAAGACTCTTTACTTCTTACCCTTTTCTCCACCTTCCTAGGTGAACAGTTAAGATTCTCTCTAATTCCTTCTAAGTGGTAACCATCAGACTCCTCTTCCTTCTTGTGAGGTGACATCAAACTCATTTCAAGGCGACTTGTATCACCAAATGAATGTCACATCTAGCCTAGGTGACTACCCTCCTCTAGGGTCTTATCCTTTACATCATTAATTACACATACAATAAAGAAAAAATAAGAGTACTAGTTCTAAAGACAAATCCCACAAAGTCCCTTCCTCGAAAGAACAATGAGCAATATTTGACTTCAATAAGAGGAATAGCTTTAAAAAGTCCCAATATAGATAGTCTATTCTGAATAAGAGAACATACCCCAAGAGAATACCAAAACCAAGTTATTAGTGTTTTTTCATGAAGTCAAAGATTCAAGTTCAAGGTTACAACAAAAGATATGTCAATCCTCTTCTTAGAGATTAATATTTTATTCTTGTAATTCCATCATGGTGTGCAGAAATGCCCCAAGATTGACATCAAAACATGCCTCTCTATTGCAAAGAGCCATGGATTGTAGTGGAGGCAAGATTGCAGTGGAGGCAAGATGCATTCCTAACCTTTTTCGCTTCAACACTAAAATAAATGCTTGAGATGTGGTACACCTGTATGAAAATCATCACTTCTTTACATGGGAGAAACTAAGGATAGAGCAATATGAAAAAAATAAACCTACCATGTGCCTTTTAGATAAGGAGTGATTAGCAATGGTCGAGTGAGAAGTGGGTCCTAAAACACAATCTAGGCCCTATAAACTATTACACTAAAGTCAAAAAAAGGGAAAAGTTTCTCTAGGGTTCATGGTTGTGTTTTGTAAAGATAGAAATCTCATAATAAAATGAATCACGACAAACCCAAATTTTTTTAAAAGTTATAAAACTTATCATCATACCATTAGATGACTCTCTATCTCTTATTAGCTTCAGATTCGTGGTTCATTAGAACTCAAAAGAGCGACCTTTTTTCAGATAGTTTAAAAAATTCTCTTCTCTCTTCTCAACCTCTTATTTTCATCCCCAAAACCCAAAAATTCATCTTTTTCCCCTCTATTTCTCTAAGCTTTGTTTCTTGTCCCACCTTTGTTGTACAACTTTGACATGAAATACAACAACTTGCAATCGCATACACACCTCTACAGCTTATAAACAAGGGATGAACTTTTCATAATGACGTGCCAACACATCAAAATGCTAGAAGGAGATGGGCTGCCCTAGCAGCTTTTAAAACAAGCATGGGTGTAGCTCTAACCATCTAGATTTAGTCCTCATTGTGTTCAAGATTCTGGAGATCTATCTCTTCATTTGAAGGGTAATCTCTTCGGATTTAATCATCTAAGAAATGGTTAGATAGTTGCTCGTTTAGAACATCTTCACAATGTCAACCATGAAGGTAGGAAACTCAAATAGAACTAGATATACTTTCAATTATGAATATTTCTATACTGTTTTGAATGCTTTATGGAGTCAAATGTCCAAATCAATGATCTTACTATATTTATTCTTATTACAATCATTGTATGAAAACGTTTTTTGCATCCAATGAAATTACATTCGAGGACAAACTTGAGCCACTTGAGGCTACTAAAAAAATGTAGAAAGATCTTATCTACAAACATGTTATTCGATTGAACAATTGGTGAGAGTGTGGGATGCGGTCATATAGAAGACTATTTTCAAGTATCTTGTGGATGATTTCTTAGTTTACTCACACATTTCGAATATAGAGAGAAAAAAGAATATATGAATTAAAATATGAAGTAGAACTTTAAAGTAGAGTAAGAAAATAGGCTAGAGAAAAAGAATATTGAAATAACAAAACCCAAAAGAAAGTACAATTTTACTGATTCTACCTCTACTGAAGATAGGGATAAAAGAAGAGAGATAAGAGAGGGCAAGAATCCAATAAGATAAAAGCAAGTACAAAAGAATGAAATGAAGAACCAAGAAAGAGAAAAATAAGTATTCAATGAGAAGCAAGAATCTACACAAAGAAATGAAAACATTCGAGCGAGTGATAAAGAAAAGAAGAAAAGTGCAAAATCGCCAAACGCTCTATTAATCAAGTTCTGAAAAGGAGAGAAATGCAAAGTAGATTCTAAAGGATATATTACTACAAAATTCAACTAACGATGTCTTTGGAGCAAGTTGTTCAATTGCAAAGGAATCTAAGAGTCAAATGAATCAAGTTTTGAGAAGGAAAGAAATGCAAAGTAGATTCTAAAGGATGTATTACTACAAAATTCAACTAACAATGTCTTCGGAGCAAGTTGTTCAATTGCAAAGGAATCTAAGAGTCTTTTGATGATGCAAAGGAATCTAAGATTCAATTCATTAAAAAATCTTATGGGCAAGAGGAATGCTAGAAGTATAGATCAAAATAGGAGATGAACATGAGTCATGTTTAGCTCTAGCATTGATCGATTTTGGGTCTGAGATAAATGTGATCTCAAGAAGATTGTATTTTAAATTTTGAGGGCCAAACGATAAAGAGCATTGTTGCAAAATCACAATGCTAGAAATTGAATGAGGAATTTTTCTAGGATCATGCACGAAAGTTCCTCTCAAAGTAGTTGGTGTATTGGAATGATTTCACTTCTTTTTCCAAGACATATGTTCTTATAAGTTTATTGATCTTTGGAAACCATTTATAGCCAAAATGTGGATGGAAACAAAGGGCATGAATGAGGGGTTGGCTTATGCACAAACTTGTTTAATATATACTCATACTCTTTATAAGTAATGATGATTTTTTCAAACTATGGAGAAGCTAAAGAACTTAAGAAAAACCCCAATATCTCTTATGATCGAGCATGCATTGACTATGCATTAGTGAGAGACTATGAAGCGTATTTCAACAAGAATTTCTACTAGGATTCACTTTTGACAAAGACAACACTGGAATGTGATTTTATGTCTTGCAATAGCATGTATAGAGTATTGTGAATTTATGTTTTTAATCATCCACATATATATAAATATATCTTTGAGACGAAAATGTTTCAAACAAATTCAAAATTATATATTGAATAATATTTTTTAAGATTAGGTTTGATGTCATATGAACAAAAAATTAAGAATGTATTTCAATTGAAAATAATTTCTATTGTTATGGAAGACCTAAAAAGATCTCACTAAGAGAAAAACAATTGAGATTGTAATTCTTAGTTCCATTGATGAGTATGAAGTAGTTACTAGGTTTCGTAATGAGCATGAAGAGTAGAGAGAAAAAATAAAACTATGGGTAAGAAGGTAAAACCCATAGCTCAACCATGCAAAGAGAAGGTTACAATCCTTTTGAAAGAGTGTCGAATGACCCTATGTTGACAGAAAAAAATCTTATAGGGCATCAATTCATTGAAGAAACAATAAATCAATAAGATTTGGAGAAACTACAATTCTTAGAATATAAGAAAAAGAAAATTTAATTTAAGTTATGAGAAAAATAGAAATCGATCTCCTCTTTTGCAATAGGAAATAGGATGTGTAGATCCAACATAACTTGCTCCTGTGATCATATTGAATGTTCCTCATATTCCTTGGAATATTAAACTTACTAGAGTTCCAAGGGCTTACTTACCTTGATTGATGTGTTTGTTGAAAGAGAAGATATTGATGTGAAGTTTTGAGAAATATTTAGCACCATATTCCAATAGCTAGCTCATGGTACTTAAAAGGAATGGAAATATATATTTTACTCATAATTTGTAGCCTATGAACATATTTATTATGAGAAATATAGGAGCACGAGCTGTATTAGATTTACTTGCTTAAGCTTTTTCTAGGCAAAATATTGAATCTAGGAGTGTCCTCTATTCCAGTTATGATCATTCTCAAATCGAAATTCAGAGCTATGATAAAAAGATTATAAAGAATCCACCAAGCCTTAAATACATGTGTACTTTTCCATAGGGAGCAACAAAGTTCCCCACTCAGATGATGAATGCTATGAATCTAGTCTTAGGAGACTTTATACAAGCACTAGCTATGCCTTGAGTTGATGATATTCCAATAAAACAAATTTAAGGAAAGAGTAAAATATAAAATCTTAGATCCTTTTGGATATAAGAAATTTATTAGTGACCACTTGTCAGATTGTGTAAAGTTTTTGATATATTTGAGTAGGTTCGTCTAATATTTTCCCTAGAGAAATTTGCCTTTGGTCTCAACAAAGCTCTTATAGTAGGCCATATGTGTGGACATCGTGGATGAATGCCACAAGGCTACAACATAAAGGCTATTAGAACATTTAGGGTATGTTGCAATGTTTGCAAAGTTAGAATATTTCTACAAACCTATATCTTCTATGTTATGAGGATCCCTCATTTTGATCACAATGCAAACCCATTATATGATCTACTAAAAAAAGGAATTTTCTCTAGATGTAGAGCCATTCAAAAGGAACCAAAAGCAATGTGAAATCTAAAAAGACTATTAATAAAAGCTCCACGTTAGAAACCTGTAGACTATTTAGGATAGAAGCCTATAATTATGAGTTTTCATACCACTCCTATTGGCATTTGAATGATTCCAAAGTGCTATTTTTTACATATAACTAAAAAGATGAGCATTGTTTTTCTATATTCTCTCAAGTGTGTTTAAAAATGATGAGACAACAAAAAGTGAAACAAATAGCATAGAACATTATCCAAAAATGTTTTATTACAAGAAATTTGAAGAGAATTAAAATGCGGCGAAATGGAACAACATTTGTAGTTCTCCAAGTACATTAAGACCTTTCTTAGGCTAGTCCACAAATAAGTTTAACATCATGAGGAATATTTCTTAAACTTCTTCTTGAATGATGGATTTATTTGGGGACACAATAAAAAAAAAGATCAAAGAGTCAAAAATGAGTTTAAGTCAAGAAAAGGCTTCAAACTAAAGTTATGAGAGAGATGCACGTAACCTTATGGGTGGGTCATAAGGGCTCTGTTGTGATGTACAAGAATATTAGGGGAGCCTACAAGTGGCTAGGAATTTATGTAAAACCGAGGTGTTGTGAGCACTTATGCCACTTTTCAAGTTCATTCCTCAAGTAGGAATCAAGACCTATTGCATCTCTCTTATCCTCCTTGCATTTATTACATATGGCTATTTGACGTTGAAACCATGCCCAAAGGCATTGATCATGAAAGTTCTAGCATTAAGAAGAATATCTTAAATTACAATAAGATATGATTACCAACACTATCACGAGCCTATAGACTAGAGAGAGTATCCTTAGTAATCATATAGTCCTCATAAAGACCTACGTAGGATAGTCTAATTTGAATCTCTTAGTAAAATAAAGGAATTATTTTATATTAAGAGGCTATGTGGAGTGTCTGAAACACTTAGCGAAATCCTAGTTCATGCTAGTGCATGTTGTCGGAGCAAGAAATCTCCAAATCCACCGTTATTAGCACTTCTCGTTTTTCATAGAAAACCCATAAGAAAGGCTTATTAATATTTTTCCATATGAATCTAGTCCCAAGAGAACGTTTCATATGACTATACCGTTAAGGCCTTCCATATAATAATCATATGACTCATAGCATATAAAAGGACAAGTAAAAAGGTTAGTTCACCACGTAATAGACCACTTATGAAATTTCTCGCTAAACTAAGACATCATATCTCTATCAAGAAATGTATGAATATGATGAAACAAGGAATTGCCTTGAATCAAGGAGATAAGGCATAGTTTACTTTTAGGAAGAAAACTTTGCGGTGCATTTCACCGCTTTCATACACTTGTATATATATATATATATATATATATATATATATATATATATATATATATATATATATATATATATATATATATATAATATAATGATAATGAACTGTTGGGTGATTGTGCATATTTGGTTCATAATTTTGTCGACTCCCTCTCACTCTGTCTATCTCTACTTGCAACACTCATGTCTTATCTCTCATGATACATCATTGTATGTCTGCATACTAATGTTTATGCACAAGAAAACTACATCACCATACATATTCGTATGTCAGTAATGCTCTTAAATAATCTCATTGTTCATACGTCTAAGCAAGGATCACATTCCAATATGAGTCAAATAGTCTATAGTTGTTCACTATGTTCCTATGAATTTGAGAGGACAGCTCATCTTGATTCATGATGAGTATGGCATGGTGGCTAAGAGCACTCTATGACATGCATGTGCACATATGCTGCAATTAATATATTGAGTTCATGAACAAATAATTTGCAGAAAGGCATGAGAAGCTAAATTTTTATTGCATATACATATCTTTCTCTTATACTTATGAAGAATGTCAATATTCATGGTGTCCGTATATACTCTACAGCAAGCTCATTTGATAATTATGTTCATTATGCTTCATGGTTCATATCAGCTTGATGATTATAAACCAACACTATTCATATTGTGCACTCGAACTAGATGCACATCTATAGCCCAATATACACCTTATTTCAAGGACATAGAATGTCTCTATGATTGTACTTAATTGATCATATACAAGTTTGTAGGAGATAGAATAATGAATGTTTATCAAGGCTTAATTAGAACCTTTGAATTTCACTGATTCTAGAAGCAATGTTATATATATACATAAAACTGTTTAAGTTTCATATATAACTGAAGAGTCCTTTTGGATTCAAATGAAGCTACTGTGGAATTTCCACACATACACTTATGTGTCTAAACTACTGCAGAGCAGAGGACTTGGGCATGTCGGTGGCGTTGGGTGAGGGAATGCACCTGCAATTGCTTAGCAAAAGATTCAGGTGGAAAACATATGATGTGTTAGGCAAAGCCCACTCATTTCTGGTGTTAGGTGGGGATATAGTGACTCGTTCACTTGGGATAGAGTGATTGCTCATTCTGTGAGAGCTTCTTCTCACCCGTATATTCCCAACTCAGCATTAAGATTGTGGGGCTTGGTTTTGTTAATTCAAACCCTATTTGAAGATGGTGTTTTTTCATGGGTGCTTTCAAAGGTCTAGTGGCTCTACCCCCTCTCTCCCTCCATCCTACACATCTCACACACCCTCACCTCAACCATACATTCATGATCCCTCATTGGTGTTCATTCTTGTTCTCCATGATGGTCAATAACTAACCTCCATTAGGGTCTTTCAGGGTATTTCATCTTTCTCAGTGATGGTTTTTGGTCTCAAAACACCAAGCCCTTTAATCAAACACTTTGCCATTTCCAAGTGCACCTACCTCTCTCTCCTCCTCCACAACCCACCACTCTGCCAAGCTCCACGTGCATGACTCCCACCCATTCTCTCTCTCTCTCTCTCTCTCTCTCTCTCTCTCTCTCTCTCTCTCTCTCTCTCTCTCTCTCTCTCTCTCTCTCTCTCTCTCTCTCTCTCTCTACTTCTTTCTTCCTCTCTCTCTCTCTCTCTCTGCCATGGGCGGTCAACTTTTGATACGTAGCTCCATCGGTGCTTTTTCCTCCCCCTCTCTCTTCTCTCTCTCTCTCTCTCTCTCTCTCTCTCTCTCTCTCTCTCTCTCTCTCTCTCTCTCTCTCTCTCTCTCTCTCTCTCTCTCTCTCTCTCTCTCTCTCTCTCTCCCTCTCTCCCCCCAGTTTCCCCCATCCCACGGCCAACCCCTGTGCCTCACCCTAGTCCGCAGTCTCCCATCATCCCACGAACCGCCCATTGTGCAGCCCACAGGTCCACCCCTCTGCCTCCCCGCAAGATCGTAGCTCCTGACACCCACTGCCATGTGGCACCACAAGCCTCCTCTTTCTCGCAACTCCGCATGGCTTAACTCGTTCCCTTTTCAAGTGACGAGTACACACACACATACCTGACCATGATGGGCAATGCAACACACACATGACTATTAGATGCCATGAAAGAAATAAAATCCGACCATTACACTTGTTGATATGATGTTGCCGAGATTGTTTACTTTTCTTCACTTCTTCTTTAGAAAGGGAAGAGGGAGGTGATAGAAGCTTCAACGCCATGCTAGGAACTCTAAAAATGCAAGAAACTAGTGTGCCTATTAGGTCTTGTTAGTTTAAAGGTGGAATTTGCACCTTGAATATGAGTATGCACATTGGAGTATGTCATCAGCAAGAGATTCAATGTAGCAATACATTGGAGTATGTGATGGAGAGGAGATACAATGTAACATTAATGGAGTTTTGCATCTTGTATGTTGTCTTTGATAGAACCCCAACAAGTCGTAAAGTCTAAACCCACCCTCCTGTGACCCCGCGAACCCACCACCCCACGACCCCGCGAACCCACCACCCGACAATCCCGCAAACCAACCACTTGACGACCCTCCGAACCCACTGACACACGATCCCACAGACCTAGCACCCCACGATCCCACAAAACCACGGCCTCGTGACCGTGTGAACCCACCACCCCATGACCCCATGAACCCACTGCCCCGCGACCTCGCGAACCCACTGCTGCACCTTGACCTCCACAACCAATGACCTACAAGAAAGAAACAAGAAGCAATGACCTAGGGAGCGAAAGCATGAAAGAATATTTTGAATCTCAAATACTACGAGAAATATGCATGTGGATTTGGTGTAGCATCAAATGAAGAAGCATTCTTCTCAAGTTGTGGTAGTTAAATAAGCATGTGAATTCGTATCTGTGGAGTTGGAGGAACATTCAAAAAGTGTGAGTAAAAGAGTTAATGTGTAGAAGTGACATTTTCACCAAATGCCCGTGGTGGCAGAAACCAAATTTGAAAGAAGATAATCTGAGGAGCTTAATTTCAGTTGGCTACCAGAGCCTGATTTGGCACACCCATCCAATTTTGGGGCAATCACTTTGGTGCACATTCAATGAACGTTGAGATTCAAAAAGACCCTCTTGGCCTATTGAAGCCTATAAAATCAAAGTGACTAGCACTCATTGGGGACATCTTATATCTCTTCGTCTCTACTCTCTGCACTCTCTTGCTACATGCATACTATTGAAGGCCACTCTGTGGTGAGGATACAGAGCATGGGCTTGCTAATGGATGGCTATTAGCACTATAATGTGATTGAGTGTCCTGGTTCTAGTCGTTCTGTGTGAGTTTGAGTATTTCTTTGGAGCAAGTCTGCACCTTTATGTATGCATTGGTGCAAGTCTTCATCTTGGTGTGATCATTATGTCGAATAGAGCTCTTGTACTGATTTGTTTTTTAGTTCTAGAATTCCATGCTATCCTAGACCATCATCTTTTGGAGCATTTTTTCCCCTCTTGTAATCATTTCTCTCAATGAAGGAGTGGATTCTTTCTCTACTATTGTCATTTGTCATTACTCTTCTCTCCATGAATCTACAATACAATGTCTCTATTGCTAGTGAATGTGCCTGTACATAGGAATGTTAAAGGGTATACTCCCCTAAGGAGAACCTCCCTTGAGTAGACAGAGTACTGGAAGTGTATACTATTTGGTTTTTCTAAAAGTGGGTACCCAAGTACCTCCTCTATAGTTTTGCACACGCGGTGGGACCCTCACATTTTTGCGTGAGGCCCTTAGCATAGTAAATACTTCCTCTTCCATTTTTTTTTTTTTTGCTTTTAGCATCCTGCAAGTGGGTACATGACCCATAATCAAGGAGATTATGAGCCTCTTTGTGTACATAGGAGCCTTAAAAATTCATCTTCAACTAGTAAACCTAGATCTCCTCTATCCTCTTTGAATTTATCTATTGATTTGGGTGTGACACCACTCTCAAATGAGAAGCACAAGACAACATTAGATTTTTCCTTAGATATGTGAGAAGAAATGCCAGTGCCAATGGAGGATCTCTCTCACTTAATGTCTAGATGCCAATGTACATCATTCATGTGCTCAATTTCATGCTTATTTTCAGCCATATTTTGATGCAAATGTTCAGCCTTGACCCCTAGATCCCATGGGCAAGGATTTATTGGGCCTTATCCTCTTCAGCTTCGATTTTATCATTGCTTCCTTCTACAAGCTTTTCGAGTCATGGTACATTTTGAAATTTAAGGAGGAATATATTCCTTTCCATAAGGTGTGAGTTCATACGGGCCATGGAGCTTAGCGATGTTAGAAGCTAAATTGAGATCTGAGTTAAACTTGGCTACCAGAGCCATATTTGGCCTACCCCTCCAATTTTGAAGCTAACATTTTGGCACATAGTCAGTTGACATTGGGAATCAGCAAGGTGCTTTTGGCCTCTTGAAGCCGATAGAAGCAAAGTGTCTAGCACTCATTGGGGATGTAGATCTTACATCTTACAACTTAGGGGGTACATCTTACATCTTTTCTGGTCTACTCTCTGCACTCTGTTGCTACATGCACATTGCCGGAGGTCACTGTGTGGTGAGGATATAGAGTGTGGGCTTCCTAGTGGACAATTAATAGCACTATAATGTGATTATGTGGCTTGGTTCTAGTCATTCGGTGTGAGTGAGTAGTATTTCTTTGGAGCAGGTCTTCATCTTTATGTATTCATTGGTGTAGCTCCTTATCGCATTGTGTCCACTGTGTGAGACATAGCTCTTCTACGTATTCTATTTAGTTTCTATAATGGCATGCTAGCCCACTGTATTATCTTTCGAACATTTTGGCATCCCTATAATCATTTGTCTGAACTAAGGAGTTGCTTCTTTCTCTACTATTGTCACTTGCCATTGCTCTTCTCTCGGTGGTTCTACTATATAGTGTCCCTATTGCTAGTGAATGGGCCTCCACCCCAGAATATTAAAGGGTATACTTACGTTAGGAGAACCCCCCTTGAGTAGATGGAGTACTAGAAGTGTATACTATTTGTACTTGCTGGAAGTGGGTACCCTAGTACCTCCTCTATAGTTTGGCACATCCGGTGGGATAGTTGCATTTTTGTGTGAGGCCCTTAGCATAGTAAAAACTTGTTTTTGCATTATTATTTCCTTTGCATCTTTCAAGTGGGTACATGACCCACACTCGAGCAAATAAGGGGCCCCTTCCTGTATAAAGGAGCCTTAAAAAATCATCTTTACTTCTGAAAAGTCAACCTAGATCCCCTCTACCCTCTTTGAATTTATCAATTGATTTAGTTGGAAGCCCACTCTCAAAGGAGAAGCATAGGAGAACATTAGAGTTCTCCTCAGATACATTAGAAGAAACACGAGTGCCAATGGAGGATCTTTCTCATTTTCTCTCTCAGGACATCTTAGTAGAAGCTTTGCAAGTCTCTTAGATTAGATGCAACACTTAATGATTTTGTTGCAATTGCATCACATATTGAGGAAGCTAGGCAACATTTTGAAGGGGATACACAACCAAATTATGCATCACACCTAGACCCTATCGAGCAACTCAGAAAGGAACTCGAGGCCTTGAGAATGCAGCCAAATAACCAAGAAGAGAAGTTCATGCCACTGCCGCCATGCCACAATGATGATGAAGTGGCTTAACTTTGTCGTGAGTAAGAACATTTGCAACCACACAGGACATATGAAGGCAGATTTGGTGTACAATATGTAGCAACAGTGGACATTCCAATATTTATTGTCCTAACAAGGTCAGCTATCAATTGTGTGGCAAGGATGGTCATGAAGCAAGAGATTTCTACTACCTTAAGGGAGCACAGCAGTGAGGTAACCTTCTTGTTCTTTATTTCGATTATGCTACTACTTCAAATGCACCGAATAGAGAAGAGAATTGTCCATCTTAGCCTAGATATAATAGGTCAGTGATGTGCTATGGCTATGGTGAGTATGGCCATATGTAGAATAGGTGCTCCTTATTAGAAGATTCACCTCCTTGTCAGCATTGTCCAGATGCAAAGGATCACTTTAATAGGGATTGTCCAAGATGCCATCCTACACCAATGCACATGATTGCAATCTCCCCACAAGTAGAAGGTATGACCACTCAGTCTTATGTTGTTTCTTCAATGCCCATGATGGCTAGAGCCAAGCAAGTGGAAGCAACTTGTATTGAGGAACAACAGGGACTCAAAGATAGAGATAAGGAAAAGAAGTTTGGTTGGAATGGAGAAGTAGACATTGAAGGAGCTTATGAGAGGATGACTACTTTGCTAAAGGACCAACCAGCAAGTTCTCAAGAAAACACACAAGTAGTGAGGATTGAAGAAATCTTCAAAGGTGCTGATCATAAGGTTAGTCTGTACGAACTCATAAAGATGGATTAAAAAATAAGGAGCAACTTGTCGAAGATTATACACTTTTCCTACTTGAGCCAACCGCTTAGCATAGATGTTTTTGGTTGACTTTCCCCCTACACCCTTGGAAGACTACTAAAGCTCAAGGTTATCTCTTTTTATCAAGGATGAAGCTCTCACAAGTGTGATCATAGATGAAGGCTCTAGCATCAGTTTCATGCCAGATTTCATAATGAGGAAACTAAACCTGAAACCCACGAAGGGGGCACCATTTGCAGTCACACTGGCAGATCAACACTAGATTACATGAATTGGCATCATTGAGAAGGTACAAATGAAAGTGCAAGGTTTTCAATTTTCTTTCGATTTTTTTGTTAGTGCTCTACTCGAAGACACATCTTACCCACTTCTTTTGGGAAGACCTTGGTTCAGACAAGCAAAAGCACTACAAGATTGGGGAAGGGGCTAGTTATGGATTTCCATAAAAAGGTAACCCTAAATTTCATATACATTTAGAGGAGGGGTGCGACAATACAAAGGCAGCTGGATATGTAGTAGATCCACAGGTAATGCCTTCTTTACTTGAAGAAGATGGTGCACTATTAAGTTGGATGATGGGGAATGTAGAATGTTGTACAATGGAAATATGTGAGGTAAATGAAGACTCTATAGAAGGAAAACCAACTCCATCTCTGGAGCAATGAGGACATGTTCAACTCTTGCATGAACCAATTGCTTCTTTAGAACAAGGATGTCAAAACCAATTTTTCTAAGAACAAGGATGTCAAAACCAATTTTTGTAGGTATCTATAGGAATCCAAAGAGCACCAAGTGGGCCGTTTGACCTCTCTGGTGAATTTTTACCAAAGAGGATTAGTGCTCTTCTTTCTCTAAGTGAACAAGCAAAAGTGACAAATTATTTGGATCTTTTTTTAAGCTATGTAGACCATGACGAGGCACCCCATGCTACAACTGATGATTTACTAGTACCTATGGAGGTTCGCTTTCTAGAAATATCTTTAGAATGGACCATGGAGCCCAACCTAAGGCATGAAATAAGCAGTAGACTTGTAGCTATCAATGAAGAATACTCATTGTTCTAGGTTGAAGAAAAACAAGGCTATCATATGAGAACACCATCAAGCAATGGGATTATGGTACGAGGGAAACACACTCCTCAAGTAAGATCAAACTCTCATTACAATGAGGTTAGGAAGGAGGAAAAATCTCAAAGGAAGCAACCTCAAGGTGCAAAACTTTATGGTAAGGAAAAGGCTCACATGCAAGTTACACCTACTACTTTAAAGAAGAATGCAAGTACAAAGCTAGAAGCATCCAAGAAGAAGGTAACTAGGGCTTCGAAGAGGATCAAGAAGACAGACACTATAGATTTAAAAAAGTTTGATGATATGAGGAAGGAGTTAAAAAGAAGCTCTTATAGCCAATAGTCAAGGTCCAAAGTGGAAGACTTTGATGAGGACACAAAACCTTTGGATGACACTTCAAGGGCAAGGTCTAAATTAATTTGATTCTCTATGATGTAGCCAATGCACTCATTGTAGATACCATTGTTCAATCTAGTTCATTCCAATTCTTACAATTCATTTTGTTTGATTCATTAAGCAGTTGCACTGGGACCATGTAAGGACTTGATGTGGGGGTCTGTAGAGCAGAGGACTTCGGCAAGTGGATGGCTTTGGGAGAGGAATGCACCCATCATTGCTTATTGTAGAGAAGAGGATTTAGGTGGAAAACATATGATGTGTTAGGCCATGCCCACTCGTTTACGGTGTTAGCTAGGGATATAGTGACTCATTCACTTGCGATGTAATGATTTCTCATTTTGTGAGGGCTTCTTCTCAACCTTATATTCCCAACTCCGCATTAACATTGTGGGGCATGGTTTGGTTAATTCAAGCCTTATTTGAAGATGGTGTTTTTCATGGGTGCTTTCAAAGATCCAAAGTCTATACCCCCTCTATCCCTCCATCCCGAACACCCCACACTCCCTCTCTTGTCATAAGGAAGGAGATAAGGAAGAGAGCTCACACACACACTCTCACAATCAAAAGAGAAGCACACACTCAGATTGAGGCAAGGAGGAATAATGTTCTTCTTCTTCTTCTGTTACATAAAAAGGATTGTACAAGAATGACCTAAAAACAAGAATACAAGTGCAATATATAAAGAGAATACATTCATGTCCTCTAACCCAAGCATCTTCCGAAACTTCTTCAGCTTCTTCAAATAGTTTGGACATTTTTTTGATTGAAAAATCTCAGCCATGTTTGGCTGAAAATTCTCTACACTTTCAAGTCTATTTTGCTGGAATTTTTCAGCCCTTTGAGCCTTAGTTGGCTGTTCTAAATGACCATAGTCAAGCGCACCATTTGGAACAAAGGCATGAGTGTATTGAACACATCTTATGAGCTAACTCTTGGCTGTTTTCGCACTCAAGTGGAGGGAAAACTTATTTTTTAGAAAATACCACATCCCAACTGACAATAATTGTGTTCGTCAATGGATGGTACAAATGATATCCATTACTTTTAGCACTATAACCAACAAATGTACAATTCTTTGCCTTTTCATCTAGTTTGTGGCATTTTGTGATGGCACATGAGCATATGCCAAACAATCAAACATACGCATATGACTATCCATGGGCTTATGTCCATTCTAAGCCTCATAAAGAGTGATGACTCTCAATGATTTTGTAAGGCAGCGATTCAACACATATTTTTCTCAAATGATGGCTTCTATCCAAAACTTATCACGAAGTGCTTTCCTCTAACCATACGTTGTGCCATTTCAAGAAGTGCTCTATTTTTTTGCTCGGCAACACCATTTTGTTGAGGTGTATATGGCATCCTACATTGGTGTGAAATACTTCTTTCATGAATAAAAGCATAAAACTCATGTGACATGTATTCAGCACCGCGATTCATGCATAGAGTCAAAAGCGTTTGTGAAGAAAAATTTTCAGCCATAGCTAAAAATGCTTTGAAGCAATGAAATACCTCATTCTCTGCTTTCATCGGATGCATTCATGTATGGCGAGTAGCATCATCAATGAAGGTAAAAAAATATACATGCTTCCCAAAAGATGGAGTCTTGACAAGACCGCATACATCACTATGAACAAGCTATAATTTTCTTGTAGTGTGTGTATGACTATCTTTTGGAGAAGAAGCACGATGCATTTTTCCAATAATGCAATTCTCACATGCATGCTTTTCAATGGAATCAAGTGTAGGCAAACCAATAAATATGTCCTTCTTTTTCAAGTAAAGCAAAATATTGAAGTTCAAGTGACCAGAACAAGCATGCCAAAGCTCCATTTCAACCATGGAAGAAGTATGTGCAACCAAGGCATTTGAGGCAGCCCTCTCGTATGTATCCATGTGATACAAGCCATTACATAATGTACCGGACCACGATAACATCAACATTGCTAAAAAACCATACACTTGTCATCAACAAATTGTACATAAAGTCCAGCTTTGGTAGTCAACGGAACTGAAATTAGGTTCTTCTTGAACCCAGATACATAGAATAATTTTTTCAAGCGAATCACACCTCCATTTGAAGCTATAAGCTCAATTTCTCCTACTGGAATGATAGGATAAGAGGTATTGTTTGCACACACCACATGTCCTCCTTTGGTTGCATCTTTCAAAGAGGCAAAAAACCTTTTGCATGATGTTATTTTCTTTGAAGAACCACTATCAAAGAACCAATCCGAATAAACCTCATTCACAACCATACATTTGTTGGAGTTAGACATCTACTGAAGCACGTCAACCGCACAAGGAAGAAGAAGAAGCTTGGAGCACAACACACAATAGTGAATGTATTACTAGAGAATGTACAAAGATAAGTAGTGCATTAGGGCAATAGGAGTATATACAAGCCGGGGGAAAAAAACCTCCTAAAGAGGGAAAAAAGTGTCCCGGCAATCCTTGTGTGTTCACACACATCACTACATAAATATATCAACAAATCCCTCCTGGGAGTGATGTAGTGAACAAGGAGTTGGCACTCATGTATAATTAAGTGCCAAGCTATGTGGAAATCACTTCACAAAAGGAAGTAAGCCCAGAGCTTTGCGAAAAGCTTCAAACTTCTCCCTAGGAAGAGCCTTCGTGAAAAGGTCTGCAATGTTCTCCTATGCGGGCACATATGCCAAGCTGGTCTCCCGAGCAGAGAACCTCTCCCTGACATAGTGATAATGCACCTCAATGTGCTTAGTAACTGAATCTCTAGCCGAGTAATGCATAGTAAATCAAGCATCCAATAGGCTGCTGATAGAGAACAGCATCAAATGCATCTCAAGCATCATGAAGACTCAATTGTAAACCTGTCTCCATAGGATTGGCAATATGCTTCCAGTGTCCAAGGCCAAAATGCTGCAATAATGTGTCAATATATTTCGTTTTACACAAAGCCATTCCACCATCAACTTGCATAAATTTAATGCCCAAATAGTGATGCAAATGCCCCAAATCAGACATCTCAAATGAGGCATGCAAATCAGCCTTAAAATCAGCAATATGCTTCTCAATAGGACCAGTGAGAAGCATGTCGTCAACATAGACAACAATGATTAGAAGCACATCATGAGCACGCTTAACATATAAGGTGCTTTCAGTTGGATTGTTCTCAAAACCATGTGCAACCAGATAGGCATGTATCTTCTCATACCAAGCACGTGGCGCTTGCTTTAAACCATATAATGGCTTCTTTAACCTGCACACCTCATTTTCATGCCCTTTTTGCAGAAATCAATGGGGCTAAAAAACATACACTTCTTCATGCAAGTCACCATTCAGAAATGCTTTTTTAATGTCCAACTGGTGTACACTCCAACCATGATGAGTGGCAAGTGCATGGATGCTCTGAACAGTAGTCATACGGCATGTAGGTGCAAAGGTCTCATCAAAATCAATGCCTCTTTCCTCTGCATAACCCTTTGCAACAAGCTTAGCGTTATACCTTTCAACTGTATCATCCGGTCTATGCTTCAGCTTGTATACCCACTTAGTGCCAATGGGCTTCTTGGCAAGAGGCAAGTCACATAAAGACCAAGTACCGTTCTTCATTATAGCATCATATTCCGATTACATAGCAACCATCCAATTTTCTGAATTTCATGCTTGATCAAACAAAACAAGCTCATTCTCATCACAGAGACTAGATGCAGTCATAGCATAGCAATCTGATGCAAAAGAGGCACTATGAGATGAACGAGTACGATATGATAGAGGTGCATCTAATTTGCTATCACGCAAGGTTTGCACCATCATTTTTGCATAGTTCTTGCCTTCTCAATATCAGCTCTCATATCAATCTGCATCTGTCGTGCTTTGTGTTATCACCTATTTGGACTATATGATCACCCACCTTATTCTCCAAATCAGTCATCAAAGCTATGTTGCCTCTTAGGTGATTGTTGCACCCTGAGTCAATGTAGAAAACTCTTTGATCTTCAGCTGTCTTTCACAAGTTGCATTCATAATGAAGGTTGAATCCTCTTTCTAATCTGAAGCATAATTGTATTAGGTATTATTGTAGGATTGACTTTGAAAGCCTATTTTTACATTTCTTCCAAAGAAACCTCTATTACCTCTACCTTTGAAATTACCTATTTGATTTCTACCACCTCTTCCTCTTGAATTAAAGTGTTGATTATATCCTTCACCATTCTGATTATTATGCCTACATTCATGAGCTTAATGATTAGTCTTACCACAAATCCAGCAAGCTTTGCCACCATCTTTATTGCTTCTGCCTCTTCCTCTTCCTTTGCCACCTCCTCTTCCACTTAGGAAATTTGCTTGACCCATAATGCCTTCATCTTCATTGAATTATTGCTTGCGTTTGTTAATCTTCTTCTTGTCCTTTGAGTACATTGCTTGACCTGTACTCTTATTAACATTACCTTTGATATCCTACACAAAGGTTAGCATATGTCCTAGCAGTTGATTCAAATCAGGAGTGAAATGATCTAGTGACAATTCAGTGGATAGAATGAATGGCTTCCACTTCTCATCTCCTCTCAAACCTTTGAAAATTTTTCTTACCAATTTGTCCTCTTCAATGTCTTCATCAACTCCTCCTCATGCATCTGCAATATGCGTCATCCTTGCTACATAATCAAAAATGGATTGAGAAGCCTTCTTCTTGAATGGGGTTTATTGTGTCCATAAAGATGCCTTCCTTGACTTCGTAGTGTTTTTGAAAGGCTCTTCCAAGGCATTCCATATGTCACTTGCACTTTTGAATCCTCTAATGTGAGGTAGCAAGTAATCATTGACTCCCATGTAGATAATGCTCCTTGCTTGAGCATCCTTCTTCATACATGCCTTCAAATCTGACAGCTCTTTCCTAATTGGAATGCTAGGATCCCTAAATTCTGGTTTTTCTTCTTCATTTGTGATGTATCCTATCAGGTCTTTGCTCAAAAGATGAGCTTCCATCCTCATTGACCAAGCAGGATAGTTTTCTCTACCCAATTTCTCTATCTGAAGAGAATCTTCCATCCTTTCTTCACATGTGCACAATATTCATCAAGCTTTGTGAATAATGAATGTACCTTTAATTCGAACATAGTTCTTTTTTATCCTCTTGATAGCTTCCAGGCCTCCTTCTCTATCTTTCACTTTAAACATTTACCTTTAAGAAGCTCCATCTGTGACAATAGACTGTGAAGTAGAAGAACTTGTGGGACTTCGATCTACATCTCCCACTATGTTCCAAAGTTGTTTTGCAACAAGGAAATGCTTCGTCACGTAAAAACACATTGGATAGTTGGTCCCATCAAGCTTATCTTCAGCTTGAGGCATGCCAAACAAGTCATTCTTGCCCGCCATTTCACCAAAGAACAAGAATGTGATAAAATCTTTACTTCAGCGAAAGTTGAAATGAATGCTGGAATTTCAGCTCACAAATCGTCACTCTGATGGCAATTTTTACTACATGAATGGCTTCAAAAGGGGGGTAAAACCTCAACGCACCTAGCAGAAACGTTTCATGGATGCTAAAATTCAGATTTCTATGCTTCCAAGTTGATTGAATTGTTAAAATTGTACGCATGCCATGACACGAAAAATTGAAACTTGAGAAGGAGCTAAACATGCTCTGATACCACTATTGGGTGTGTGTATAAGTACAAGAGACAGATGAGAAGCACTCCCTAGGAGCAGAAACAGAGCAAGACACATAGAGAAGAGGATGGCTGGAATACCTCTCTCTGTTGACAATGAATTGAACTAAAGTAAGATCTTAATAATATCCCTTAGTACAAAGTACCACCACATATGAGTGAATCATGTATGTGATAACACGGGGAAAAAACTTATAGCCAACACTAGAGTAAAAAGTGCCCATATATAGGGAAAAGGTTCATATCAAAGCTACTCAAAGAACACATAAGTGTAACAGCATCCATATTGTGCTTTCTTGGAGAGTTGATGAAGTGACTTAGCACTCCAATACTTAATGAGATATTAGCCCTTATATGTGTAACATAGATTACACTACCTAAAATACTTGGATACTTTTTGATACCTTTAATATGTTCTCCTTTATAAATAGTTAGTGTATGAGTCATGTCCATAGGTGTACATGAAGGCTTTGCATTATCCATCTTGAAATTCAATAGTAGGTCTGAACCTACCCCCTTTGAGTTATGTACACCCCTTGATCTATGTAGCTTATGTGCGTCCATAAGAAGAATGTGAGTTCTCCTGGGTCATTGATCTTGAATTCTTCCTACATATGCCTTTTGATCTTTTCTATTCTATTCAATTCATGAGCTATCATAATTATGTCATCTACATACAATCATAAAGAAATAACTTCATAATGAGTCTTGTTGATGAAAAAAAGAAGGATCTAAACTTGTTGGATTTAAATCTTTGATCTAGCTACTTTTATTGAGCCATATAAAGCCTTCTTAAGTTTAAACACATAAGAAGGATAATTAGGATTTTTTACTAATTAATCCTTGTGATTGTGATGTGTATACCTCTTTACTAATTAGGATAATTAATCCTTGCGATTGTGATGTGTATACATCTTTACTAATTGAGCCATTGACAAAAGCATTCTTCACATCAGATTGAATTAGTTTCCAATTCGTTACAACTACAACACTTAGAAAATTCCTAATGGTGGTCATCTTGGAAGTTCATTATAAATTTTCCTCTACTCTATGCCTTGAGTTCAAGCACACTGTTAAGAGATTGACTCATCTCTGTACCTTGAAATTATCCATCTTAATTCCTTTCAATACATAGAGCCATCTACAATGTTGTACCTTCTAATTGGTTTTTATTGGAACTAGCTCCCATGTGTCCATTTCCTTTAGAGGTTTTAGTTTCTTCTTCATGGTCTTCTATCAAGTGGGGTAACCTGTGGCTTCTTTATAGCTTGATGGTTCCTCTCAAATTGAACCTTCTTTCAAGTAAAAAGTGGGTTTGCTTACAAAGGTAGAGTCACAACCATGCCTTTTAGGTTGTTTTCTTCTCTCTTGTTGATCTCCATGGAGTGAATTTCGAGAATACCCCACATTTCTATGTCTTGTAATTTCCTCTTGATTTCAAGAGCTTGTAGTCCCTCTCGTTGTCATCTTGATCATCATTTGATTTTCTTCGAGTCCTACACATATGTATCATGCTTTCTACATAAAGGATGATATCAAAATGAAGACCATAGGATAAATTTACCTTGTGTTTATCTTCTTCATATCATGACCCATGTTCTTCAAACACAAAATCCTTGTTTCTGGTAAATTGCTCTGTGGATGGATTCTACAACCTCTAGCCCATTTGAGTTGTATCATATGCAATGAATATAGCCTTTATTGCCTTTTCATCCAATTTCCCTCTCATTTGTGAAGACACATGTACATATGATAAAGAAAACCAAAAACTTTGCAATGAAGTAGAAGTGCTTTTCTTTGATAAAGTATTTGACTTTACAACGATTGAGATATTTCTTTGAAAATTCAATCTATCAATGCAAAAGTGTTCCATACATCAATTGAAATTTTATTGTGAATGAGTGTAAATATTCCAAGCCTTCTGAATAGTTTGTGAATGATTTAGCTCCAAGAAGAATGATATTCCTTTTTCACAAGTGTAATGAGAAATCTTTTTTGAAGTGTGAAGTTGTTGCCTAACTCAAAAGTATTATGACTCTATCTATGGGCTTCTATCTTTTTCACAATGTTGTATCAAACAAGTTTTACACATTGTTCCATTTCTCATTGCAATGTTTGCCAATGGCCTCAAGTGCTTGTTTAACCATGATATGCAATAGGTTGCTTATTCATTATCTTTGTCTCTCTCTTAGTACATGAAAGGATGGTTTTGACACTCTTCATTGACGAAAATAATTTGTCTTTGGAGAGTTATTTATGGATTATCTCAACCTTTTGGTTCTATCTTTAGATTTTATTTGAAGCCTCTAGGTACTAAATAAATCAATCTAAAACTACCTTATAGTTTTCCTTGGGAATCCTCTATAGTTTTTCCTAGACCAAAGGTGTTAAAAGCTTCCCAATAGTCAAATTTTTAATTTTTCTATCATTCTAGTGAGATTTGGTGGCTCAATGCATCAACCAAGGGATTGGATGGGTGATTATGAAAAACAAAAAGAGTGAAGAATGTAGAGGAGGTACTGGGGTATCTACTTTTAACAGGAGCATGCACCAAGCACTCTAGTACTTCGCCTACTCAAGGGAGGTTCTCCTTAGGGAAATATATCCTTTAACACTTCTGTGAGCAGGCAAATATCAATAATTGCATAGAATTGTGAATAGTTAGGGATAATATTAATGACAAAATGACAATAATGGAAGAATAACCACTCCTTAGTTCGAATCACATGATTACAACATAGGCAAAAGAGATGCTCAAAAGTTTATGCTCTGGGCTAACATGCCACTCCAGAACTAAACAACATCAACACAAGGGATTCATCCAATCCGTACAATGGACACAACTAGATGCAAACTAGCACTGATCAATACAAAGTATGAAGACTTGCTCTAAGGGAAAGAGCACGAAATACCAATGTCCCACACTGAATGACAAAACCAAGCCACTCTCTTCACACTATAGTGCTATTAGCCCTCACTGGGAAGCCCACGCTCTATATCCTCACCACAGAGTGACTTCCTACAGTAGGCTTGTAGCAAGAGAGTGCCAAGAGAGGACCCCTGGACGTACGTATGTATATGTGTGTATCTGAATGTATCCCAAATGAACACAAGTCCATTGATTTTATAGGCTCCAATAGGCCAAGAGGGCCTTGCCGATTCCTCACGTCCACTGATCATGTGCCGGTTGATTGCCCAAGATTGGAGGGGTAAATCAAATTTGCCACAAGCCTTGAATTGGATCCTCAAAAATAGGCAGTCGTCATGAATGGTTGGCAGCAACTTTCATTTTTACCATTTACACATTTACTGATATTTTTAAATGTTCCTCCACTTGGTAGAAGTTGTTTCCCCTTGCATATCTTCTGCTACCTTTTTTTTTTACACCAATAGTAAACGAGACCTTGGAGGCCCAACATCTGCACCAATGCTGGTCACCTTTCCCCAGACCAGAATCTTTGTCTTCAATCCTACTATGTTAGAGAATTTCCCTTGAGAAAGCATTCTTGTAACCTTTGTTGCATACGTGAGAACAGATGAATCTTTGAATCCCACCTCGCACACATAAGGAATGAAGACGGACGACTTCCTGGTGTCCTCCTCGACTTCATAATGGGTCTCATTCTTTGGAAACAACCCCTTGGGGAGTCCATACGACCCGAGGAACTCCACAAGCGGTTTTCTTTGCATTTTTCCTCGAAGTCTGTTAAATAGAGGAATTGCACCTTCTTCAATATTATTGGATAGTGAGTTCACGTCGCCGCCCATCGAGGAGAGCTTCCTCTTAGAGAGAGATAAGGGGGGGGGGGTTTTGTGGGTTGCGGGGTGGGGAGGGGATGGTGGGCTACGGGGTGGGGGGTGGCGGACTGCGGGGTGGGGGGTGGTGGGCAGCGGGGGAGGGGGTGGTGGTGGGCTATGGAGTGGGGGGAAAGAGAGAGAAAGAGAGAGAGAGAGAGAGAGAGAGAGAGAGAGAGAGAGAGAGAGAGAGAGAGAGAGAGAGAGAGAAATAGGGGGGGCATGCAGGGGCTGAGGGGGGTCATCGAGGGAGGAAGGGAGAGAGAGAGAGAGAGAGAGAGAGAGAGAGAGAGAGAGAGAGAGAGAGAGAGAGAGAGAGAGAGAGAGAGAGAGAGAGAGAGAAATAGCGGGGGGAACATGGGGGTTGAGGGGGGTCGCCGAGGGAGGGAGAGAGAGAGAGAGAGAGAGAGAGAGAGAGAGAGAGAGAGAGAGAGAGAGAGAGAGAGAGAGAGAAAGAGAGAGAGAGAGAAAGGGGGGGGGTTTTGTGGGCTGCGGGGTGGGGAGGGGATGGTGGGGCTGTGGGGTTGGGTTGGCGGAGTGCGGGGTGGGGAGGGTGGTGGGCTGTGGTGTGGGGGGTGGTGGTGGGCTGCGGTGTGGAGAGAGAGAGAGAGAGAGAGAGAGAGAGAGAGAGAGAGAGAGAGAGAGAGAGAGAGAGAGAGAGAGAGAGAGAGAGAGAGAGATAGAGAGAGAGAGAAAGGGGGGGGGTTTGTGGGCTACCGGGTGGGGAGGGGATGGTGGGGCTACGGGGTGGGGGATGGCGGATTGCGGGGTGGGGAGGGTGGTGGGTTGTGGGGGAGGGGGTGATGGTGGGTTGCGGGGTGGGGGGGAAGAGAGCGAGAGAGAGAGAGAGAGAGAGAGAGAGAGAGAGAGAGAGAGAGAGAGAGAGAGAGAGAGAGAGAGAGAGAGAAAGAAAGAGAGAGAGAGAGAGATATTGAAGAGAGAGAGAGAGAGAGAGAGAGAGAGAGAGAAATAGCGGGGGGGGGGGCACGCGGGGGCTGAAGGGGGTCACCGAGGGGGGGAGGGAGGGAGGGAGAGAGAGAGAGAGAGAGAGAGAGAGAGAGAGAGAGAGAGAGAGAGAGAGAGAGAGAGAGAGAGAGAGAGAGAGAGAGAGAGAGAGAGAGAGAGAGAGAGAGAGAGAGAGAAGGGGGGGTTTGTGGGCTGTGGGGTGGGGAGGGGATGGTGGGGCTGCGGGGTGGGGGGTGGCGGACTGCAGGGTGGGGAGGGTGGTGGGTTGTGGGGTGGGGGGTGGCGGTGGGCTGTGGGGTGGGGGGGAGACAGAGAGAGAGAGAGAGAGAGAGAGAGAGAGAGAGAGAGAGAGAGAGAGAGAGAGAGAGAGAGAGAGAGAGAGAGAGAGGGAGAGAGGGAGAGAGAGAGAGAGAGAGAGAGAGAGAGAGAGAGAGAGAGAGAGAGAGAGAGAGAGAGAGAGAGACAGAGAGAGAGAGAGAAATAGCGAGGGGGGCATGCAGGGGCTGAGGGGGGTCACCGAGGGAGGGAGGGAGAGAGAGAGGGGAGAGAGAGAGAGAGAGAGAGAGAAAGAGAGAGAGAGAGAGAGAGAGAGAGAGAGAGAGAGAGTTTGTGGGCTACGGGGTGGTGAGGGGATGGTGGGGCTGCGAGGTGGGGGGTGGCGGAGTGCGGGGGGGGAAGGGTGGTGGGTTGCGGGGGAGGGGGTGGTGGTGGGCTGCAGGGTGGGGGGGGGGAGAGAGAGAGAGAGAGAGAGAGAGAGAGAGAGAGAGAGAGAGAGAGAGAGAGAGAGAGAGAGAGAGAGAGAGAGAGAGAGAGAGAGAGAGAGAGAGAGAGAGAGAGAGAGAGAGAATAGCGATGGGGCACGCGGGGGCTGAGGGGGGTTGCCGAGGGAGGGAGGGAGAGATAGAGAGATGGAGAGAGAGAGAGAGAGAGAGAGAGAGAGAGAGAGAGAGAGAGAGAGAGAGAGACAAAGAGAGAGAGAGAGATAGAGAGAGAGAGAGAAGGGGGAGTTTGTGGGTTGCGGGATGGGGAGGGGAAGAGAGAGAACGGGTGCTACAAAGAGATTATGGCAGCATCTCTAAAACAAGGAAGTAGGTTATTGGATCGAATTCAGGGACATTGATTCGGTCAAAGATTTGACTTCAAGACGTGATGCAATTTAAGATGCAAACGTAGTGATTGGGATGAGTCGAAGAATTACTTTTCTCCTAGCTAGGATCCCCCTCATTTGGAATGTTTGACATGGCATAATGACAACCAAATGGAGGTGACTTCAAGAATGAAAAGAAACCTAGAGTATCACCGTTCACTTAACTAGAACTGATGTGCAATTTCATCTTGGTTGAGACGGCACTACAAGTACGAGGACCTATGTCACCGAATTATTGAGAATATAAAAATGCACCCAATTATTGAGAATATAAAAATGGAAACTCCTCCATAGGGGGATTTGGACCAATATCAAAGCGAGTAAAATATGCAATACGCTCTCCTACTTCAAGTGGTGTCATTGTGAAAAGGAGAACTTAGGTCTCCTCTTCTTTTATTGCTTCAAGAGTTTCGTAATGTTGGATAGCCTCAACAAGGTTCTTGCTCTACCATACAAATTTATATTGAAGCAAGCTTTACTTGCTAAGCGATCCACATATCCTTTATTTGAGTAAAGATCCACCACCAACTTTGATAAGCCTCCTAGACAGTGGTGCTCAGTAGCCATGGAATCCCCTCTCACACAAAACAGGTGTTAGATACCCAGTATGAATGAGACCATAGAACCGGAAGGTTGGTAAAAGAAGAGGTTGGAAAGAGATGTCCTTAAATCTAGACAAGATCACCGAACTCAAAGAAGTAAGAATGGTATGCAACTTGATATCTTAGGGCATGCCATGGGGATTAATATGTTCCTTATCTCTTCATTAATATACAATACCGCGTGCTGGGGGTCTAGAGATAAGGAGACTCGGGTGCTAAAAAGAATTCCTAGAAATCTCCTCTACCCAAGTGATCCGAATAAAAGGTGGCTATCAAAACGTAAATTGCAAATCTTCTACAGTTAGTAAGACTTCATTGGTTTGGGTATTGTAGACGCTGAATCTATGGTCAGGAGTTTGTTTGGAAGACAAATGATCAAATCTTAGAGCATTTAGAGTGCCTTATGGGTCATATTGAAAAATACTTATTTCCTTGCTCTTCTCAATCTTCATCGGTGGAGAGGATTATACTTACTCGCTCTCTTTTTCTATGGATTCCTCCTAACCCCTAAAGGTTCTAATCTTGTTGCTCCTTATGGAAGGGTTTGAACAATATAAAAGTCTGCTCCATATTCAATAACAATTAGAAATGGACCACTAGCATTAGACATCGAGACTTTCTATTGTTCCAAATCACATGAATTGAAGATATAGATTTTCAAAACCCTAAAAGAGTGAAGTGATTATGGAAAAGAGGATTTCATATGGGGGGATCTCTATAAGAAGGACATAAGTTATTCGGTCTAATTTGACGACATTGATTCCCTCATAGAGTTGACTTCAAAACTTGGTGCAATTTAAGATGCAAACGTAATGGTTGGGACGACTCGAAGAATCCCCTTTTGCCTGGCTACTATCCCCCTCATTTGGAAGGTGTGGCAGAATGGCAACCAAATGGAGTTTACTTTAACAATCAAAAGATACCTAGATTATCATCGTTCACATTTCAAGAATCGGTGTGTTAAGTTCTCTTGGCCGAGATGGGCATACAATTATCTAGAATATAAAAATGGAAATTCCTCCATATAGATATTAGCACCAATATCAAAGCCAGTAAAATATGCAGTACCCTCTCCTAGTTCAAGTGATGTCATTGTGGGAGGGAGGACTTGGGCCACCTGTCCTTTTTATTGCCCCAAGAATTTTATAATGCGGGATAACCTCAACAAGATTCTTGTTCTACCATATCAAGTTAAGTTGAAGGAAGCTTTACTTTCTCAGTGATCTACTTCGATAAGCCCCCTAGAGAGTGTTTGATCAAATATCGCCAAAATTCATAACTTGAATAAAACTACCATTAAAAGAAACCGGACAACCTTCAGAAACCATAGGCTGCTCTTTTTTGAAAACAAAAAAAAATGAGGAGTAGGTGAGCCCCCTACAAAGGGGACGAAAAGATTTTTAACCTCTGACATAATTCTCTGTAATCATCTTGTGATTGATTCATGAGGTTTAATTTAAAGAAAACCTTATGATAGACAAATAACATTTATTGAAGAACAAAAACTCTGATACCTCAAATCTCGTAGTTAAAGGAAGAGAAATCTCCCATTATCTGCTAAAGTTAGAAGTGGATATTACCTAGAAGTTTGATCCGAGGCAGTTTGATCTTACTCTATTGAATGTTACAACATTCGTACAATGTGTCGAACAAAGAATCAAATGCACCGTTCACTATCATTTTATTCATACAAGATCATCTAATGGAAAGCGAAAATGCACGTCAAGAAAAATAGAGAAGAAGGTGCAAAAGACTTCAGAGAAGGTTTCTCCTAAAAATGGATATGGTTTATCTATTTTGACAATGAATGAGATATTAGAAAGCTATCTCTTTAATTTTCTATTTGATTCTATTTTCATATGGATTTCTTTAGTTTTATAAGTAGGGGAGGGGATGAGGGCTCATAATGTGAATTCTCAAAAAGTGAAGCCCCGATAAATTTTGGTACCGTGTTTATCCAAAAGAACAAGCATGCCATGTGTCAGATTTCATGTTTCTGTCACTCTCTCCCTCTCTTTCTTTCTCTCCTTTTCTTTATTCGAAGTTTTTTCATCAACCTACTCTTCGCACTATGATTGAAAGATCTAAATGAAAAACATACACACACCTTTTGGATCCCCGTGATCTCTCTCTTTCTCTCTCTCTCTCTCTCTCTCTCTCTCTCTCTCTCTCTCTGTTCATCCATCCCCCTACTCTCTTGGATAAGCTTCACGTACTTGAGAAAATAAGGAAAAGCGTTCTCAGTAGCCATGGAACCTTCTGTCCCACAAAGCGCGCGTTAGATACCCAGCATGACTGAGATTATAGAGCCAGAAGGTAGAAAAAGAAGAGCCTGGAAAGAAATAGCCTTAAATCCAGACAAGATCGCCGGACTCACAGAAGTAAGGAAAGTAGAAGGGCCTGAAGGTTCGTTCAAGAGAGTCACATGCGAGCACCAGAGTAAGGGGAAGTCAATTAAGTCGAATTGAATAAAGAGAATCAATACAAACCACCAGCTTTGATTGCACCCCATACCAATGGTTTGAGCGAATGGCCTTTAGTAGCACACCAAGGTCAATTCTTTACCCCTTGGATGGGAAGTACACTCCACGCCGGCAGCTCACTATCATCCGAACAACAACAAATCTACATAAAGTGGCGGTGGAAGGGTCGGTTTGGGAGGAGCAAACGCTTAATCCTCTTGCGCAATGCGGATAATGCTTTTGCACTTGAGTATTTTTTCGAGGTTTTCTTAGTTTTCACAGAGAGCATGGTCTCCGAAATTGTCTAAACTTACGCCTCACGAAATTCTATTGGAATGTCAAACAATATGGAACGTCTACAAAAACTGCTAATTGCCACGTGAAAATCTTGATGACGCCTGTCTCAAAGTACTTTGAAGCCTCTCTTCAAGTTCACGCACTATAATAGCAAATAAAAAGAAATGAAGAAGTCGGCAACGGACAAGGAACTTGCAAGAAAGGAAATGGAAAAAAAAAAGGGATGAAGAATGTCCCTTTTGCGAAGTCATAGTCAGTTTGTCGATCTTAATAAATTTGTGTTTTCGCACTCTCCGTCTTTCTCTGCATCACATAAATTTTTCCCCGCGCAGTCACATTTTGAACTGTACTTAGACATTAAAGGCAGCGTCTGAAAGCTGCACGAAGACGAATTTTCAGATTTTTAAGGGGTCTCATCAATGTTATGCATCACTTCGATCCCAATGTCTGTTGTCACGATCTGGAACACATCGATGGCTAGAATGGTTCGCGCTGCTGACGGAGATGGTCGCTGACGGAGTTTGCTGCTGTCGTTGCTGCGAACTATGCGTTGCTGACGGTGATGGTCGCTGACGGGCGTTGCAACTTACGATTGTCGGACCTTTGACATCTGGAGCAGGCGGCTAGGGTCTTCTTGGTCGTAGGTGCCTTCTCCTGCATCAGTGCACTTGATCCGTCCCCACAGAGCGCAGTGTCGCGATACGTGGCCTCGCCGCGACACGCGGCCCCAGCTATCGCGATACCCCTCGTATCGCTACGTGGACTGTCGCGATACCCCTTACGTGGACTGTCGTGATTAGTGGCACCGGACTGTCGCGATACGTGGCCACGTGGCCTCGGCGCGATAAGTGACCCCATCCTTCGCGATACCCCAACTGTCGCGATACCCCTGCATCGGTTCTCGTGCTCCGCAGACGGCGTGAGACTTTCATTAAATAACTACTGTTTGGGGCGCCATCTTCTCGTGGCTTTAAGAGGGAGGCGCCCTCTTTAAGAGGCTTCATCAAACGCCTCTTTTTGCGGTTCTTCGATCACAGTCCTTCTTTCGCCGGGAGCTCTTAAACTAGAGAGAAAAAAAAAAAAAGAAGAAGAAGAAGAAGAAAAAAGAGAAGAAGAAAAGAAAAAAGAGAAAAAAAAAAAGAAAAAGAAAAAGAAGTGAGCTACCTCTGGCCCTGTCGCCGCGTCCTCCTCTCCCGCGCTCGTCTACATGAGTTTGCTTCTCAAGCTCGAGTTTTTTTAGGAAAAAAGAAAAAAAAAAAAGAAGAAGAAGAAAAAGAAAAAAGAAAAGACAGAGTAAGTTTGAGCCAAAAAAGGAAATGAAAAATGAGTGGGGATTCGAAGAAAAAAGGAAGCTAAATTAGAAAAGAAAAAGGGGGGACTTGCCATTACTGTTTGACGCTCATGGGCCCCATGGATGTGGCTTCTTCCTCTCTCGTGAAAAGTAATCGGGCCCCGCCCCCTGGGGAGACCGGTATCCTGGCCGCTCTGCTGGAGGGGGGGTCGTGTGCCGCCCCCGGGGCACCCGAAAGTGCTGAATCCCCCATAGTATCGCTCAGCAGACCCGCAGTTCTGTCTGCTCAGGAGGAGCTCAAGAAAGTTTGCCTCGTCGGCCAAGTGTTTGGCCCTAGGCCCCCGCTCGAAATCGTGCGACAATGGCTTCGAAAAGAGTGGTTCCCTCGAGGACTAATTGTCAGCAAATGTCAGTTCTTACCAGCAAACCACATGCTACTAGTCTTTGAAAATGAAGAGATGGCGTTCCAAGCCCTAAGCGTTGGCACTTGGCAGCTCAGTCGGACGACCCTGTGCTTATTCAGATGGTCCCCGGACTTTACCCCCGACAAATCGAAATCACTTCGGTACCCTCTTTGGGTTGAGCTCCCTAACCTCCCATACTTCTTGTACAACTTCGTGTGGGACATTGTCTCCCCTATCGGCAAGCCGTTGGCTTCACGAGAAGACATTGGTGGTCTCATCTATGAGGGTGCAAGACACTCGTTCAATGCTAGATGGCACCCACAAATCTGCGTCGAGGCAGACCTCAGTTCGTCGCTTCCCGCAACGATCAAAGTGGACATGGGCGAAGGAGATGTTTGGGAGCAGGATATCACCTACAAAAACCTCCCCAACGCGTGCTTTCGTTGTGGCCAGCAAGGTCACAGGATTAAAGACTGCCCTCTCATGCAAAAAAATAAGCGATTTCAAGAAGCCTCCAAAACTGCTCAAGACAACTTTGACGTTCTGACCCACTTGACCAAGGAAGGGGAAGGCAAGGGCCCCCGCAATCCACAAGCTGATGCCGATGGCTTTACCGAAGTTAGAAGAAGAAGGAAAAGAAGTCCGAGGGCCAACGGGGAGAGGCACAACCTGCCAATTGCCCCACACAACAATCTGTACTGCAATCTTGGAGAGGAGATCAACGAGCTCGACTACCCAGGTGGGAAGCCACCTGCGGGAGACAACTACGACGAAGCCCTAGAGATCCCCGACAACAAAGAAACCCCCCAGGAGGGCTACACTACAAGTAAAGAAGATGGTTTCACTACTAATAATGAAGACAACATGGATAGTGAAAGCTCCATCATTGGGTCGACGATCCCGGAAACGATGCCGAGCACAGAGCCCAATTCTCCCCGGCGGGGGGCATCCCGCAAAGGAAAACAGCCTTTGGAGTTACCTTGGAAAAGCCCTCATAAGAACCGATTTCTAAGTCGGGATCAGATCCGAGCGAAAAAGAAAGATGAAGCCAAAAGAAGAAAAGACAAGGCTCCCTCCCGCAAAGAGGGATCAATACATAAATGATTGTCATCTCGCTAAATGCTAGGGGGCTAACCGACCCCTCAAGAGCGGCCATCATTGGTCAATGGCTCCGCGACATTAGCTTAAAACCAGACATTATATGCATCCAAGAGATTAAAATTGACGGAGAAGACCTTCTGAAGCGACTCAGACAGGTTTCCTCGGACCATGTGTGGATCCCAACAAAGCACCAGCGGGGATCCGGTGGAACGGCTATTGGTGTTAAACAACCCTGGCTTGAAAAGCTGGAGAACTCCATTGAAGATGTAAATCACCGCTGGATTGCGGTTTCTTTTGGTGCTCCCCTCTGTGTCACTATGGTTTCTTTGTACGCCCCTAACGGGGATTTGGAGAGACTGAACACTTGGACTTCCCTTGACTCGCTTCCCCACAAAGTGCTTATATGTGGAGACTTCAACATGGTGGAGGACCCTATGGACAGATGGATGGGCAAGGGCAGGGTCATCGACAGTCGGGAGAAAGAAACGTGGGACATGACCAAACTCCACTTGGACCTGGTCGAATTCAAAGACTCGAATGGCTTTTCCTGGTCGAATCTCCAAGCGGGCGAGGATCTGAGAAAGGCTAGACTTGATAGATGCTACATCTCTCAGAGTTTTACTCAACTGTGGGGCCACCCTTCCATCAAGCAACGTACTGACCTCACCATTTCTGATCACTACCCGATCGTTATCACCTTTCAACCTCCCAACAGGATCCACAAAGCTCCGTGGTTCCATGCCAACGCTTCCACCTTCTCTCTCCCCTCCGTCCACCAAGAGATTGCCGATGTGTGGAAGGTGGCGTTCGCCTCTGGCTTGGCCCCAGCCAAGTGCTGGAGAAGTGCGGTCGACAAGTCTCGCAAGATCATGATCAGAACTAAAAAGATGCTCGAGACAGTGCGGCGGGCTCGTAGGGAAGCGCTTTACCACAGACTCTGGCGACTCGAGGAGGAAGTGAACAAAGGAAAACACCAAGCCCAGAAAGGTCTCCGAAAAATCAGAGCAGCGTTGAGATACGAGGAAGAAATACAAAGGAAAAACCTGCAAATCTTCTTCAAGGAGTGGTGGGCTGGAAAAGCCGACAAACCCACCAAAGAGATGTGCAGTATCCTTAAAAGGAAACACAACAGAGAAACGATTCCACTACTGCTTGACCCACATGGCAATGTATGCAACTCGGAAGAAGATAATTTTGGCATCATCGAAGGGCACTTCACGAGACTCCTGGGAACCTCCAACCCCCTCTCCCACCATAGAAGGGACTGCATGGCTGCTATTTCTAGAGTTTCCCCCCGGAGAATACCACCCAACCTCCACTCCCTGCTTCATGCCCCGATCTCTGAATCAGAAATCATTGAAGTCATTGATGCCCTCCCTTTCGGTAAAAGCCCGGGACCCGACGGACTCACTAATGAGTTTTTTAAATCCTTCAAGCTGGTGGTCGCCACCCCTCTTCGGTTGGTTTGGCAAGAAGCGCTAAAATTCGGTGCTCTTCCCTCTTGCATAAATAATGGAATTATCAAGCTGATTCACAAGAAGGGGGAAAAAAACAGAATCGAGAACTGGCGGCCAATTACGATGCTCCAAACAGGATACAAGATCCTCGCCAAAGTCATTGCCAACAGACTTGCGTGCCACCTGAGATCTTGGCTTAGTGAGGACCAAAAAGGTTTCATCAAAGGCAGGTCCATCCTGGAAACCATTATGGATATTTGGGAAGGTATTCAATTTGCAAATGAGTCTAATCAAGATGTGGTCTTCCTCAAGATCGACTTTGACAAAGCTTACGATAGGCTAGAATGGGACTATGTTCTGCAGTCGCTCCAAGACCTCGGATGTAGTTAGAAATTCACCAAGATGATCGCGACCCTTCTCGGCAACGCAACGACCCAAATTAACGTTAACGGCAAACTTTCGAAGGCGATCCATCTTAAAAGATCTATTTGGCAAGGGTGCCCCCTTGCCCCCCTTCTCTTTGCCATCGCCACTGAGGGGCTGAGCAGACTTGTGGCTCATCATGTGGAGGCTGGCAATATCAAAGGCCTCCAGCTACCCCACGACCACAGTCAAATCATCATGAGACTTTTTGCCGACGATATGAACGCGCTCGTTCACAATGATAATACCAGCCTGGAGACTTTCTGGAGGTGCCTTCATACCTTTTGTGAGGCCTCTGGATCCAAAATCAACCACAACAAGACCGCCTTTAGGGCCATTGTGGGACACCAACCTGGCCCTCTCATTGATCATGGCTGCCAAATCATTCCGCAGGGCCAAATCTTTCGGCTGCTAGGAATCCCCTTGGGGTTTGGCGTCTCTATGGAGCAGCGATGGAACTGGGTGCTGGCCAAACTTGAAAACAAGCTCAATTACTGGAGAGGCATGCAAATCAATCTCGCTGGACGGGCGATGGTTATCAACACGTTCCTCCTCTCGTCTACCATCTATTTCCTTTCTTGCTGGAGACCGAATGAGCAAGGCCTGTCCAAACTGAATAGCATCTGCAGAAACTTTCTCTGGACGGGTGATCATAACAGAAGGGGGGTGCCTAAAATCAAATGGGCCATCTGCACCAGCCCTAGAGATAGCGGGGGGCTTGGCATCCTAGATATTGGGTGTATGGCTAACAAACTGGCAGCCAAATGGATGATTAAAGCTTGGTGTAATAGGGAGGCCTCGTGGGCCAAGCTGATCTTCAGAAACAAAAATGAGTTGGCCCTCACGGGGTCCCCGAACTCGAAAAACCTTGACATCATGACACTGCTATTCTCCCCGATACCTGTCTTCCCGAAAGGCTCCAACCTAGTCTGCTCTCTTTGGAAGGGCTGGAATAAAGTCAAAAGCTTCACAAGAATTAGTGAGGACTGGAAGTGGGCGGCCGGAATCAGACAAAACGATTCTATCTGGTTTCCGATTCATGGCATCAGGAGTGTGGAGCCGTGGAACACTCATAATGCCAAGAAGTTATGGAACAAAGGATTCAAAAAATGGAAACACCTCTGGAAACATGACACCAACAGCTGGATCAGCTACGAGGATATCGACCCTCGCATAAACATCTCCTACGAAGAATGGAACACCTTGCAAAACAGATGCCTCGCTTGGGATCGTCACAAAACCCGCCTTCTCATGGGACATGATGCTCCGAACGCGCGTGGTCTCAAATGGCACAATGGAAATAGCCTACTCAAAATCCCGAACATCAAAGAAACGACTGACCTCCAGATCAGCCTCAACAAGAAGTGGTGCCTGTCCTGGACGCGGCTTCGGTGGGACATGAAATTCATGGGTATCTGGCACCCACTTATAGAGATTAAGAAGTCTGTTCTCTTATGGCAAATTCTTCATCGAGGAATTTGGACTAACCATAAGGCAAACAAAATTTGTGGGATCCCTCCGTGGTGCAAGCGCTGCCACCGTGCAATTGAAGATGTCCCACACATCTTCCTTACTTGCCCCAACTCCTACAGAATATGGCAGACGGTTGGACTGAAAATCAGAGTTCAGAAACAGCTTAGTTGGAAACAAGTCCTTCTGGGAGAAGCGATTGGATGCTCTGCGGCTCTATGGAACGCAATCAGAGGGGAAGTCCTGTGGAAAATTTGGCGGGAGCGGTGTGCTCTCAACTTCGGCGACCCTCCCAGGGAGTGGTCGATTGAAAAATCTCTTTTCCTCCTTGGCAAAAGGATTGTCAACAGTAAGAAATCCCCCCCCTTCAGGCACCATCAAGTCCTCCTTTTGATCAACAACAAGCTCAAACCCAAGTGGGTCCCGCATGAGGGCGACGAGAGGGTGATCAACCTTCTTTGTAATGCAACCTAGGAATCAGCCTAGCTTCCCCTGCTTTGTGGGATTTGGGGGGTCCCGTGGGCACTAGTCCCCTTCTTTTGTACCTTTGTTTCTTAATTTAATTCAAGTCCGGGAGAGTAGGCTATTGCCGAACTTCCTTTATATTAAAAAAAAAAAAGACGAATTTTCACGTAGAGAATGTCGAGCCACTCTCAAGCCATGGAAAAACAGAGGATTCTTGTATACGTAAGAGAGTGCAGCGCTTCACACAAAAAATAATTGAGAGAACCTGAAGATATTACGAGTTCGGTTCTGGAACAACTGTCCTTCTTGTTCTGATTCTCGATAAGTGCTTTGTATAAAGCTCTTTTACATAACTTTTCTTTTTCCACCTCAGGAATGTACGAATGAAAAAGGTTAACTGTGCGATCCTCAGCCCAAGCCCCAAACGTGATGATTCACAGTTTTCTTGTCTGACGAAGATGATGCTTTCATGTTCTACAGATAAAGCGTTACATTGCTTTAAAAACGATTCCGAAAAAAAAAATTCAACTGTTTTGACAAAGACCGATGTAAGGAGGTTTCACGCATCAATCTTTAATTAATCGCTTATATATGTTATTTACACTAAGCATGAAATACGAAAACAGCAGCTCATGTGAAATTAAGCGGGAGAATAGAGTACGAATGTACTAGTCAAAACATACAAGTGGATACGTCACCTTGAATAAACCCAACACATTGACCTCCCCATTTCGGACCACTTTTTTTTATTCTCACTTTCAAATCAATTGCCAAAGTCACGAAAGCACCTTCGTTTCATGTTTGGCCGACGTCCTTTTTCCTTTTTTCGGTCCATCAAGAGTGCTTCACCGGCCAAATGTTGGACGGCCACAATTGAGAAGACACATCAAATTCTGGTGAGGACTCACAAGATGCTTCACAATGGTCAGCAAAGGCAAAGAGAGAACCTCTATCAAAGACTCTCGCATCTTGAGGAGGAAGTTAACATAAGGAACTATCAATACCACATGGGGCATTGGTGGAAATGGGGTCGAATGCAAAGCAGAAGAGGAAAACCATAAGATTATTGGCAACCACTTTACTCACCTCCTAGGGGGTTTGGACTCCCCTCTTTTCCCATAGGCGAGACTGCATGGCAACCATCACGAGATTCTTGCCCTTTAAAATACCGCATAATCTGAAGTCTCTCCTTTCAAGTAATGAGATTCTTGAAGTTATCAATATGCTCCCCAATGGAAAAAGCTTGGGTCCTAATCGCCTCAAAAATGTGTTTTTCAAATCCTTCAGATAGGTGGTGACCACTCCCTTGTGCCTGGTCTGGCAAGAGGCCTTGGCCTTAAGTGCCCTTCTTGAATGTTTAAGGAAAGGCATCATCAAGCTTATTCATAAAAAAAGTAGCAAAAACAAGATTGAAAACAGGCACCTGGTCATGATGCTTCAAACTAGGTACAAGATTATTACTAATGTTATTGCCAACAAAATCTCTAAATACTTGAAGAGGTGGCTTACTAAGGAAAGGTTTCATCAAGGGTAGATCAATACTAGAAGCTATTATAGACATATGAGAAGGTCTTGAATATGTTGAACATTCCAAGCAGGATGTGGTTTTCATAAAAGTTGACTTTAACAAAGCCTACGCACACTTAAATGGGACTTTGTCTTCCACTCACTTAAAGACCTTGGCTGTAGTAAGAAATTCACAAACATGATCGCTACTTTGCTCAAGAACCCATCAACACAAATAAATATCAATGGTCAACTTTTGAAGGCTACGAAATTAAAACGTTGTATTAGGCAAGGGTGCCCATTTGCCCCGCTCCTCTTCGGTATTTCCATAGAGGGGCTCGACCATCTTGTGAAGCATCATATGGAAATGGGCCAAATTAAAGGTTTTTCTTTGCCTCTCAACCAAGGCCAAATGATCATGAGGCTTTTTGCGGATCATATGAACACTTTTTTACACAATGATCTGTTGAGCATTGAAACCTTCTCGGAGTGCCTTGACACGTTCTGTGAGGCCTCTAGATCCAAAATTAACCACTTGAAAACTAACTTTAGTGCCTTCATCAGTCCTCCACCCCTATTGCTCATGGATCATGGCTGTCAAACTATCCCCAAGGGCTCTATCTTTTGTCTTCTTGGTATCTCGATGGGGTTAGGTGTCTAAATGGGACAATGTTGGAATTAGGTCCTTTCCGAACTAGATGTCAAGTTAGCATATTGAAAGGGCACGCAAATCAACCTTGTTGGGCATGCCATGGTTATCAATACCTTCTTCATCTCCATAACCATTTACTTCCTCTCTTGCTGGAGATGGAAGGATCAAGAGTTGGGAAAATTTGAAAGAATCTATAGAAACTTTCTTTGGACGGGGTTCCGCAACAAAAGGGGGTTCCCAAAATTAAATGGGCTACTTGCATTAGCCAAAAGGATTTTCGAGGGTTGGGCATTATGGATTTTGAAGGCATGGCTAACAAATTGGTAGCAGAATGGATCATCAAAGCTTGTTGCAACAGGGAGACCTCTTGGGCAAAACTCATTTTTAAGAACAAGAATGAGTGAACATTGGTGGGCCTCCCTAGTTGGAAGGAACTAGGCCTCCTTACCCTAATATGCTCATTGATTCGGGTTTCCCCTAAAGGCTCAAATCCTCTGCTATCCATGTGGAAGAGTTGGAAGAAGTTCAAGAAATTCATCATAATCAGAGAAGATTGGAAATGGGCAGAAGACATTAGACAAAATGACTCAATCTCGTTTCCTATCACGGGCATTAGAGGGTGGCCTCTTGGAATCTTCAAAATGCTAAGAAGCTATGCACCTTTCGAAACAAGAATCTGACTAGTGGATCAAGTTTGCAGACATAGACCCTGAAATAAGGGTGAACTATGAAGAATGGATTCTCCTCTAGAGCAGATGCTCCACCTGGAATGGATCAAAACCCCGTATCCTTATTGGGTGGGAGCCTCCTTGCCAAGAGGGTTTGATTTGGCATAATGGTAATTGCTCATCCAAAATTCCGAGGATCAAGGTTAACATGGACTACCATATCACACTTAAGAAGAAGTGGTGCCTAACTTAGACTAGGCTGCATTGGGATTTGAAGTTCATGTCTATTTGGCATCCCCTCATCGACATCAAAAAGTAAGTTTTCATGTGGGGAATTCTCCACTATGGTATCAGAGCCAATCTAACAGCTAGAAAAATTAGTGGGGCTCCACCTTGATGCAAGTGTTGCCATCATAACACTGAGGATCTTGGTCACATCTTCTTCGCCTCTCACAGACCCTTGGGATATATTTTGGGGTGGCAGGAACAAATCACCTAGAAGCAAGCGATTATGGGAGAAGTAATCGGCTTCTCTGTGGATCTATGGAACACTGTAAGAGGGGAAACCCTCTTAGACATTTGGAGGGAGAGATGTGCACACAACTTCAGACACCCTCCCAAAGAGTGGTCGATCAAGACATCTTTGTTCCTCCTTGGCAAAAGAATCACCAACTACGAGAATTCTCCACCCTTTAAGCATCATAAGGTGTTTGTCATGGATAACAACAAGATTAAACCAAAGTGGGCCCCGCATCAGGGGGGTGAGATGATTATTATCCTCCTTTGTAATGTGCTATAGAACCGCAATCTATACCCTTGCTGTGTGGGATTCAGGGGGTCCCTCGGGCAGTAGTCCCATTCATTTGTAAGCTTTGCTTCTGTCTTAAACAAAGGCTGCGAGCATAGACCAAGGTCGAACTTCCTTTATTTAAAAAGAAAAAACTAAACCCAACACTAAATAATCATCAATGTCTTGCACATGAACCAAACTTTCTTCTTTTATTTACAAAAAGTTCGCTTACATATGCATCAAATTGTCTTGATTCATTCATGAAACCTTACCTAAACAATGTCTATATTCCTCAAACCAATGCATGTCCGTGAAGTGTTCTGAGGTAAAGCAGCATTGGAGCATGCCTAGACGGTAATCTGCACTGACGAAAGATGTTGGCCCAGAAAAAGAACGGATTTGATTAAGGCTGCAAAAAAAATGGATGATCATGAAGAGTATGTCGAGACAGTCAAGATATAGACAAAAAAGATTTTCGTCAAAATACAGAAGATGCATTGCTCCATACTACACAGAACATCTCAGAGGATTTGTACCTCTAACTGAAACACAAAGTTGGTGCTTTATGCTTATCTATTCACAGAGCTGAACATTTTGAGTGATGTCACCGAATCCGACAAATAATCTCACAAACTGGGAAAAGAAAGTTACCAAGGACAGAAGGCAGAAGTATTTCTGAATTAATTAATCAGGCTAAAATTTATTGCCTTTGCACGTACGTCTACATCTTTCTGACAGCTACATGTCTGTATCACCGTATTATTTATCTTCTTAAAAGGTTCCTTTCTAATATCTCACCGCAAACGGATCTCTACCAATGTCACGTTATGCATGTATGTGCAACGAACTAGACTTAAGAGATTTCAAGGACAACTCTAACTACTAAATTCCATTGGAGCAGAAGAAAAGCCAGATGCAGGAGCTTTTGCAAGTTGTGATGTGAAAACGAAAACACGAACTAAGATGAACGCACATGGAAGGCAGCCATATGACTCCGCATAGAATTTCAAAGAAAATGATTGGACCTCTCTCTCTCTCACACACCCACACACACACACACACACAATCTTGTCGTTCTCTTTAAATGCATTGCAGAAAGCTACATAAATGTTTAGCTCCTACAGAATGCCTGCCGAAGTAATATGGGCACAAATTCAGAAACGACTAAGTGCAGAATTCGCTGGCGATTCCAAGAGAATGAATAGTAGGAAAATATCTACTAAGATGGCTCAGTAACAATGTGGCAGTGAAAAATGAAAAGCGACGAAATGAGGATGAAATTTTACTCACAACAAACAGAGCGTGGTGATTTTCTGTTGTTCTTTTTAAGCTCCATCAATTTGAGCACAAACATGATCAGAAAATCACCACCGCGACCTATAAAGAGTCCAAAGCATTTCATTCATTTGTAAAAGGAAAAATATATTTTAATACCTGAATTTTCTGTATTTGAGAGTAATTTCTTCAAGTATGTCAACATATTTAATACACCTGAGATTCATATGGATGTTGACTAAACATCACTATCCCTCCCGATGTGCATGTACAAAATAAACTTTCATCGAGTATTTTAATGATCATAAAAAAAATAACCCTTCCCAATTCGTTTGAAAAGCCTGATGAAACATGATAATGTTTCTTGTCTAGCTTCAAGGGATTGAATTAGACCACTATCTCTACACATTTCAAACAAGACCTACTTGATGAGACAGGGCGTGAATCCATCCCGTAAGAATCATAAACATCGCATCAAAGTGATCGATACTCATAATTCGTGCAATCATAAAAACTTCTATCTTTCATATCTTCACTTATAGACTTCTATTACAATCGCCCTCGCTTTTTTTATTATCAAAAACTTCTGAGACTTAATCATGAATGTACTCCCTGGACGTCATGGTGCAATGTATACAAGCATTATCCTTAGCCTTCAAGACACTCTTGAAAGTCGTAGATACTATGTTCACAAAACTAGCAAAGGATATGATAGAAAGTCCTCTAGTCTTTGAAACAAATCATCTGAGCGTTCTAGTTCTACGCTTTTCCATAAGATTACTAAGCTTAAAACACATTCTTAATCCCTCATTCTTGCACATCTGGTTCACTATAACATGAAGTTGAATGTTCTTAGCAGACTATATGATCTCTGTTTAAAACGTCATGGGCCTATTGTAGGCTATGTTATGTCAAATGGTATCATTGAAATGAATTCTGTCTTGGGGTCGCTTGCAATATACTTGCATAAAGAAGGACTAGAGGAAGCGTTTCTGAAATAATCTCCTTTTCGTGCATGTATGCATACAAATATTAGCACACATTTATCTCTCCTTACATAGAGCACATTGAAAAAATATAAAATGAAGTAGCACACAGCCTTTCTCCCTTTCTATTTTCTTTCACGTCCATCATTCTCTCTCATAACACACGCATCTGACATACTTCAATCGAGTTTCTTGTACCTGAAGAACTACTATGATAGAAACCATGTGAACAATGATGGGTTTCCACTCTTTTCGATACGTGGTCTGAATTTAGGATTATCTTCTTTTATAACTTTGTTGCGCGTGAGAAGCATTTCTATGCGCTCCATACTTGGTTCTTCCTGCAACATGGGCAAATGAAAATGCAAAAGTATGCATACAAATACATATATATTTTTCCGTAAAGTTCTAGATAATGTGGAAGACGTCCTGAAAGTCCACAAATTCGTGCTAGGAATACGCCAAATTCTTCGTCCAATAATTTGCACGGAGCATTATGAGACAATAAATGAGGCCATAGAGTTATGGATGGTTCTCAAAGATTAAAGGCGTCCATGATCACAATCGAGTGGGCGTAAACTATCTTGGACCAACTATAGAAAACCTTCCATTTATGTTTAATTACATATTAAAAATATGAATGCACTACAAGCATTTATGAGTGAAAAATGAAAAGTTTCTTTTATGGTGACACCTCATAGAAAGAAAAATCCTAGTGTGAAATCCTTTCATATGGATGGTTCCGTCTTCATTCTTATCATTGATCTTCCAAGAGAACGAAGATCTTGCTCGTTATCATGGTGAGACAAAAATCGTTTTTCCTTGATGATCTCCATCTATATATGGTCTTATAGATTCAAATATAGAAAAACTAGTTATATTTAATGCTCATCATCCTATTCTAACTCTAAAGTTATCAAGAAGGTACTACATTATCTGATTTGGTATGTGGTTTTGACAACTCCAAGATTTAGGATAACATCTACCATGTGAGAGCTAGAGTACATATCCACCTAGCCAAATCCACCCATATATATAACAAAGTTCCAAGGGTTTGCATGTCGTAAGAAACTTAAAAGTGCCCCTCCAAAAGTCCCTAACGTTGATACTTTCCGAAGGCTAGTCATGTGAATCATATTTCAAATAAAGCATTCCCTTCATATTCATCTACCATGATAACATCTACCACGTGATAACAAAATTCCAAGGGTTTGCATGTCGTAAGAAACTTAAAAGTGCCCCTCCAAAAGTCCCTAACGTTGATACTTTCCCAAGGCTACTCATGTGAATCATATTTCAACTAAAGCATTCCCTTCATGTACTACGAAGATGAGTTTTAGGAGAAGCTTCTCCCAAGGCCAAAGTTCAAATACCTTAGGATAATCAACCCTAAGAGTAGAGAAATTTCATTTGAGGCTCAAATTAAGTAAATATTCAAGGGTCTTAACAGGGTTAAAACAAAGAATTGATACTCCAACTTAAAGGGTCTATGCCAAGTAAATAATCCAATATTTCCCAAGGACTAAAGCCATTATCCAAGGGTCTAACCCCTGGGTTATAGAACATGATTCCTCTCTTTAACTTTTTCGTCCTAAAATATGTACGTTGGTATATCATGTGGAGTATTTCCCCATGCGCCATGATCACTCTAGTTGGTCATGGAGTCACTCTCAAACATTTGCCTTATTTTTAATGTAAAGCTATAAAAAATAAAATCTTTTGTTGATGAAACTTACTCCTTCCCAAGTGGGATTTTTTATCTATCCCATCATTCCATTTAACTAAGCACTCTTTGTATAAATGATTCCTAGTTGTTTTAGCTCAAGTGCATAAAATTTCTTTGGTCTGTTAGGGATGTCTTGAAGTGAGATTGCTTGGAGTATTGCATCTGAAGATGCAAGCTTGTCTTCTTAAACATGTTTTATTTTTAATCTATGGACATGAAAATCTCAATGAGTTAGAAATCATTTGGAAGTTCCAAATCTTAAGCCAAAGTCCCAATGTTTCTGATAATCTTGAATGGGCCACAAAATCTTCGAGAAAGTTTAGAAGAGATTCCTATTTTCAAACTTTCAGATTTCTTCAAAACTTTCAAATTTTCTTATTCTCCAACCTAACAAAAAATATCTCCCCTATAAAGATGGCTAAATACTGTAGGTCTATCCAAGGATCTATTACATTTTCCATAGGTACTTTAAGGTTAAAGTTCATATCTGTGAGAATCCTTAGCTACTTGGAATTTCAAATTTTGTAATGCAACTCCATACGATGCCCTTGCATGGAACCCATATGTCAAAATAGAGGTACTATATTCATTTATTGAATCCTTAACTCTCATAAGCAAATTCAACTAGAGGTAAATAGTGTTCCCAATCAGTTTGGTTTTAAGACATGTAGGCACGTAACATATTTTCAAGTTTTTAACTGAACCTTCTTTTGTCCATCCCTCTATGCATGTTTAGTTGTAATCATATTCGATTTTTATTGCTAACCTACTCAATCTTGTTCTTCAAAAATGAGTACTAAACTTTCTCTCTTTATCAGACACTTTATCTAGTGGTAGAGCATAGAATTAGTAGAGATGTTTTAAAAACAATTTAGCTGAATTCCAAGTTTTAAGTTTAGTTTGAGTAGGTATGAAACGAGATATTTTGGTGAACTATTCAATGATGAACGAAAGTAAATTATGAATTTCCGTGCTCAAATCAATCCAATAATAAATTCCATGGAAATACTTTGTCATTTCTCACTAGGAATTTTCAAAGAATGTTATAAGCCTCCTACCTTAAACTTATTTACTTTCTTTACATGGTATTTTGTACACCTGAGTACATAGTCTTGTACATATTTATGTACACTAGTCAATCAGGCAGTTCAATTTGAAACCCATTTGTTCAAAGGAATCCAAGTCCAAGAACAAGCAACATTGTGTAATTAAGACACCCTTCATCAAGAGTATGAATCAAGAATCTTTAAAGATTTGGAAATCACTACAATTAATGTGGCACATACAAATTATGCAGCTAACAAGAAGATAAAGAACAAGAAGAAGTTCATGTTCAATCAAGAAGGTATTACTTACTCATGTTTTTGCATTGAAGATCTTGGAAACACCACACCATGTCACTAGATGTTCAAAGGATCTATCATGTGAAGAACACCACGATGCTCAAGAGAGACCTAGACCGTCACCACCTGTCGAAATTGAAGATTTTGAAGGATTCCAGGTTGAACGTGTCTTAGGTTCAAAAATCTTGAATGCAAGCTTGGAATACCTTATTCATTGGAAAGGATATGATGTAAGGGATTGTACTTGGGAACTTACAAAAAATTTTCAAATAGCAATAATCAAGGTTCGTTTATTCCATAGGAGAATCCAATGAAACCCATGCTAGACAACATCCTCACTACTCCTTGAGGGCAAGATGATGTCATGGACAAGAAAACAATCATGAATCTCAAATTCCACGTGACTTCTATAACTCATGATTGGTTCAGAATTTGGAGAATGCAATGCCTCCATTGCATTGATAATGTGTCAAACCCCTTCGATCGAATGTCTTCTTGCTCGAATCTCACATCCAAAGGTCATGTTTTATATTGATTCCATCATCAATTCATAATTGCCTTTGATAATTGCCCTTGAGCACTAAGGGCTTGGCCACATACATACTCAACTCTTGGGAATACAAGTCTTGAGAGGTCAAGGTATTGTGATCTCCAAGTAAGTACTTTGCAAGTTTGAGTTCTAGTTCTAGTCTTCTCTAGTCTAGTTTCTTGGACATCTTATTGTGTCCTATTGTAATCTCATAGTATGAGAACCTTTCCTGTTACTCCTTGTATCTAGGTAATCTTGTTGGAGGGAAATCTTGTAGTCTAGAGATATTGCTTCATGCCTATAATCCCGGGTTGTGGGATCTTGTGTATCATCTCTAGTGGAGTTATATTTACCTTTTGGTCTTTAGTCCTGGGACTTCTTATATCAAGTACATATTCATGTATTATTTCCCTACAGAGGGATCTTGTAATCAAAAGTGTAGTTACAAAATCTTATCTAGTCTAGTCAAAGGGCACAATCTAGTGCTCCCTAATAGATTCTCCTTCATGATTACTTTGGAGGAAATATAAGAAATGAAATAGCCCTCATAGTTTCAAAAAGGAAGAAGAGATGAAATGGAAATCTAGTACTTCTCTAATTCTCTTTCACTTATAGGTCAGCTTATGCCATGTTAAATAACTTAGCATTCCACCAACCCACACATGATTGTTGTAAATGTGCTTAAAAATATCTTAAAAATCAACTCTTTGGTCTCGGTTTTTTCACCAACATGTGAAGAAGGAAGCTTAGCGGAGAGACAGAATGAAAAAGGTTCCATGCACTACCATCGTAATCTTTGAATACCCCATATGTGTGAATTTCAAGTGCATTCTGAGTATATAACTAAGAGCTCTTTAGAGGTTGTTCCAACAAGGAGAAAGAAGAAGAAAAGGCTTGCAATATGTTAGATCTTTCACACCTTCAAAAGGCACGTGGGAATCATTCCAAAGGTACCTCCTCTAGCCACCCATGATGGTGTTTGGGGGGAGCCTCCCTTGATGGGGGTCATCAAATAGTAGAAGATTCACCTATAGAAATGACTTACAAGGCTCTTTCGCAACATTGACCACCAAGTGATAAAGTAAATTTTCTACAAAAAAAAAAAACTTAAGAAAAAATGAGGTCAAAATATAATGCCTATACACATCCTCAATTAATATATGACTATTGTGAGAACTCCAAGCTTGAGGATTATATCCACTATTTGAGAGTGAGAGTACATATCCACCCAACCAACTCCACCCATATATATACTAGAGGTCCAAGGGGTACATGTTATAGGATACTTCCAAGTGTTTCTCATGTGAGAACTTTCCCAAGTCTAGTCACATGACTTCCATTTCACTTAAAACCTTCCCTTCATGTAGAAATCAAGATAGAACTCGGGAGAAGCTTCTCCTAAGATGAGCTTTGTTATGCATTGTGAAGAGAGATGGTGGATGCAATCCAAAGATGAGTAGGTGCTGCTACAACCAGCTTCACACCAGCCAAATGAGACTTTAGAGTTGATTAGTAGACCCGTTGAGCTTCCTAAATCCACCAAAATATCAGCCAAGTACTTTGGAACATGTATCCCAAGAGTTTAAGTCAAGACAGACAAGTTGCAACATGTGTAGCTCCCAAAACTTGCTATTTTTGGACATACACTTGCTCAAAAAGATGAACAGTGCTCTGAACCTGGTAGGAATTAGATAAATTCCTTTTCCGCATATCAAATATACTTAGCAAGCTCCCAATCCAAGTTAAAACACTTCAAATGATGGAGTGAGCACTCAGAAGAAGATTTATCAATTTCTGGAACATGCCCACCATTCTCGCGGCTCTGTAGAGATAGAACAATGAGTAGTAAAATGCAGATATCTCCAAAATTGTAAATCTCACTATTTACATGAAAAAGAGGACAGTAAGAGCTATCCAACGCACATTAAAACACTAAAAAATGTTGAGTAGAATGCAAGATATGACCGTCTGAAGTTACTGCTCTGAGTGAGTATAGCAGAGAACAAAACAGAGAAGTAGATGGTGATAAATGTATGGATTCACATATGATTACAACCACATTCGCAATGAATCTTTGCACAATGGAAGTAGAATGATAGAGCTATGGAATAAGATCTTCAATCTCTACAAAATGACATGAAGTGGTCACGTACAAGGCTTGCTAATCGCCTCTTCCTTCTTGTTCTTTTTAAAGCTATTTTTGGAGGGAGTTTTGAATTCGAATTCGAATGGCTCCACCTAAAAGTGATCCCCAAAGTTAGGAGATATTCCGTCAGCTCAAAAATTCGTGGTTTTAGGTAGATAGAGCCACGAATTTTCTTTTACAGCATGCATGAGGTAAGCCATCCTTTTCCTTTTTTCTTTTTTTCAAATACAAGAGATAAAAATGAACTCTTTTACAAGAGGTGTTCACATGACTACACATGTGACTTACAAATGAGGATAATATCAAGCATATCAAGCATGTAGGCTTGGGTAAAATGCACCAACAGCTCCCCCTCAAGCCTAACATGCTTGGCCTCCAAATAAGTCTTCAATTGTCCTTAATTTCCTGCAAGCCAATCATCAACTTGAATCTACTTAACTTTGTACCATCAAGAGCTTTAGTCAACATGTCGGCACATTGCATATCTATAGAGACATAGGAAATTTGAACATCCTTGCTCATTAGCTTCTCCCTTACATAATGGTAGTGGACTTCAATATGCTTGGTTCTAGCATGGTATACTGGATTAGCTGCTAGATGTAGTGAGCTTGTGTTGTCACCAAAAATGTGAGGTGTTGAAGAATGAAGTCCAAGATCTATGTACAAAGAATTTAACCACATGATTTCTTGAGTTGCATTAGCCAAATCTCTATATTCGGCTTCAGTAGAAGGTAAATTCCACGGTTGGTTGCTTCTTCGATGGCCAAGAAATGATTTTTGAGCCTCCAAATGATGTATACCCGGATGTGCTTCTTCTATCATCTCTAGATCCGGCCCAATCTGCATCTGAGTAGACCTTTAGCTCAATATCTGAAGTATATGAATAAAACAAACCTTCATTCATGGTCCCCTTTAGGTACTTGAGGACTCTCTTGGCTGCTTCCATATGTGGTCTTCTCGGCTTATGCATAAACTAACTCAATATGCTAACACTATAGCATATATCCACCCTTGTGAGTATTGCATAGTGTTGGGAGTGATGGTTGGATGCACTCAAGAGATTGAGTTGAAGCTGCTAGACCTGCTTTGCTCCAGCCCTCCTTTGCTTCAGATATTCTTAGTAGACTCCTTGAGCTCCCAAAAGATACCAAAATATGCTATATGTACTTTGGAAAAGGTTTGAGTAATGATTAGATCAAAACAGGTAAGTTTACACTTCACTAGACTTGAAAACTTTCTATTTTGATCTTGATACCTGCTCAGACTTTCACTCAGTGTGACCAGCACACTAACAATTGATCTAATTCCTTCTGGACATATTAAATTAGCTTAACAAGCTACCATTTGCAAGTGGAATGAGATAAAATGATGGACTATACTCAGAGAAAGATGTTTAGCAAAAAATAGTGTACACCCGACTTTTTAGGAATTCTGCAGACACAGACCAGTGTGCACTTCGATCAAGCTTTCTCCAAGATGGCTGATCCTTTGACCTTGAGATTTTGTAGGCATGTATTATGCGTAGGGCTGGTTCCAATGTGCTTTGAATCACTTGATTTGGTTCAGTAGATCCTGAGATATGCCCTGTTGAAGTTGACAGACTTGGAGTAGATGACTTAGAGAAAACCAGAGATAGTGAATGTAAATCTTTCTATTAGTTCACATGAATGTACAATCTCATTGGCTTGATAGATGTAGCCTAATGAGTTGGAGATGTGTAGGCTATGGTGTAGCACTCACACACTCTATGATCAAGAGTATTAGCCTCGGGAAAAGTGAAGGACACCCGCGACTTTTTGATTGCATCTCTTATAGAGAATGAGTTGAGATTTGAATTTGAATTCAAGTTCAAATATCCTATAATCACTCCTCTAAAAGTAGGGACATATTCTCTCCAATTACACCATCCAAATTCCACGACTCTAATCAATTAGGTGTGTATACATAATGCCAAGTCACTTAGACTTTTACAAGGAGTAAAAAGATAATAAATCATAGGTATGGGTTCCTATGCCCTTTCCTTCAAGTAAGGCCTTGATGAAATTTGTCCAAGCTAATCTTTCAAGGTTCCAAGCCAAGTGTGAAGGCTTGAAATGCACCAACAGCTCCCCCTCAAGCCAATGGCTTAAGTCTTCATCTTCAATCTTCAATCACATCCTGCAATCCAATCATGGATTTGAATCTGCATAGCTTGTTTCCATCCAATGCTTTAGTGAGTAAATCTGCACATTGCATATTAGTAGACACATATGTCAATTGAATGTCTTTACTAAGCAACTTCTCTCTCACATAGTGGTTATGAACCTCTATGTGTTTGGTTCTAGCATGATATATTGGATTAGCTGCAAGGTGAAGAGAGCTTGTGTTATCTCCAAAGATGATTGGAGGCCTAGTGTATAGACCTAACTCTGTATACAAGAGCTTCAACCAGATAGCTTCTTGAGTGGCATTGGAAAGCCCTCTATATTCTGCTTCAGTGGATGACAATGCCATTGTGGGTTGTTTCTTGGCTGACCAACAAATAGGCTTATCTCCTGCAAAACAGATGTAACCTGATGTGCTTCTCCTATCATCCTTGCAACCTGCCCAATCTGCATCTGAATACACTTTAATATCAATATCTGATGTATAAGGAAAGTACAAACCATGATTCTGAGTTCCCTTCAAATACTTCAAGATCTTCTTTGCTGCCTCTAGGTGAGGTGTCCTTGGTTTGTGCATGAATTGGCTTAGCACACTAACTCCATATGCTATGTCAATTCTTGTCAAGGTAGCATAATTCAAACTACCTACCATGCTTTGATATCCTGTAATGTCTTGGACTTCTTCCCCTTCATGAGCACTTAGCTTTAGGTTGACCTCCATTGGAGTAGTTGAGACTTTAGCCTCCTACAAGCCAAACTTCTTGACCATATCCTGTACATACTTCTTTTGAGTGATATATATACCTGAGTTGGTGTAGACTAACTCAAGACCTAAGAAGTACTTCAACAATCCAAGATCATTAATCTTGAATTCTTTCATCATCTGACCTTTGATGTGTCTAATCCCATTGACATCATTGCCTGTAATGATGATGTCATCAACATAAACACACAAGTAGATTACCTCTGTACTACTTCTCTTTATGAATAGAGAAGTATCAGCTTTGCTCATCACAAATCCTTGATCTAGGAGGTAGGTTGTCAACCTGTAATTCCATGCTCTAGGTGCCTGCTTCAAACCATATAGAGCCTTCTTCAATTTACAAACATAATTTACCTTCTTGTGATCTTCATAGCCAGGTGGTTGTGACATGTAGACTTTTTCAGATATCCATCCATTCAAGAAAGCATTCTTGACATCTAATTGATACATGTTCCAATTCTTGGATGCAGCTACACTCACCAATATTCTGATAGTTGGCATCTTAGTCATAGGAGAAAATGTCTCCTCATAATCAATGCCTTGGGTTTGTGCAAAACCCTTGGCTACCAACCTAGCTTTGTACCTGTTGATTGTTCCATCTGAATTTCTTTTTAGCTTGTAGATCCATCTGGATCCTATCACCTTCATAGATTCCTTCTTGGGTACCAAGTCCCAAGTATCACTTTCCTTGAGAGCTTCAATTTCTTCATCCATAGCTGCTTTCCATTCTGGTTTGGTGATTGCTTCTTCATAGGTACCTGGTTCTTCATTCAACAAATCCTTTGCAAGATATACAGAATGTTTAGTTACAAGTGATGTGTCATACCCAAATCTGATTGGTCTTTTGCTTTCTCTCTGAGATCTTCAAATTGCTTGAGTTGAGGATTCTGGTATATCCTCTAGCTTTTTCATCTTCATCTTTCCTTTGGACTTCCAAGCCTTGAATTCTTCAAGGTTAATTGTATCATCATCATCTGAGTTTGAGTGTTCTTTCTGAATTGGTTCCTCCTTGGTAAGCCTTGGGAAGTCTTCTTCCATATCATATGGTAGACTAACCTTCCTGCATTCATTCTCATACCATGAGTCATTCTCATCAAAAATGACATCTCTGCTTACCTTGAAGCCTTTGTTTGTTGGGTTGTAGAATCTATATCCCTTTTGGTTCAAATCATAACCAATGAAGATACATTTTTCAGCTTTAGGGTCTAGCTTACCTCTTACCTATGAGGGAACATGCACATATGCTACACAACCAAAGATTTTGCAGTGATCCAGAGAAGGTCTCTTACCATGCCAAGCTTCATATGGTGTCATGCCATCAAGTGATTTGGATGGCAACCTATTGATGAGATAGGTGGCAGTAGATACACTCTCTGCCCAAAGATAATTTGGCAACTTCTTTTCATTAAGCATAGACCTAGCTGTTTCTACTATGAGTCTATTCCTTCTTTCAGCTACCCCATTTTGTTCAAGTGAGTACCTTGTAGTAATCTCCCTTTTGATACCTCTTTCCTGCAAGAAGTCTTCAAACTCATTGGAGAAGTACTCTCCTCCACCATCTGACCTTAGCCTCTTCAAGCTTCTTCCTGTTTGGTTTTCAACAAGTGCAAGATACCTCTTGAAACAATTAAACACTTCATCTTTATGTTTCATAAAGTATAAAATGGTCCATCTGCTATAATCATCAATGAAGGACACATAATACCTTGAACCTGAAATGGAAGGGTCCTTGCTAGGTCCCCAAACATCTGTGTGTACCAAGTCTAGGTAGTCTTCATGCATGAAACCTTTCCTTGAATATGGCAACCTGTGAGACTTACCAAACTGACATGCTCCACACTTGTAAATCATGTGTTGCTTGGATACATTAGGTATCCCAAGAACACATTGATCCCTGCACATTTGCTTTAGGGTTCTTTCACCTATGTGACCTAACCTCTTGTGCCATATTTCTAACTCTGAAAGTGTTTGATCCTTGTAGTTGTATAAAGCAATATTTTTTGTATCTTCTAGCTCAAAAGTAAACAATCTACCTGATTTCTCCCCCTTGGCAATCCTTCTGAATCCATGTCTTGGGTCCTCCACATATGCTCCATGTTGTGTGAATCTGACCTGCAAACCTTTCTCCACAATCTGACCAACACTCATTAGATTCTTGGTGATGGTTGGTACATAAAGTACCCTGCTCAATAGATTCTGGTTACCATCACATGTCTTCACATTTCCAATCTTTACAACAGAGTGTTTAGTATCATCACCTGTCTGTACCTGATGTTTGCCCTTGGGTTCTTCCAAATCAGAGAGTAATGCCACATTGCCAGCTACATGGTTAGAACATCCCGAGTCAAGGTAAAATAAGTGATCATCATTTGTACCTGCCTTGGAGGTCATATTCATGATCAATAGGGAGTCATCTTGCTCCTCTGTGTAGTTGTTGTAGTCTCTTCTATTTCTGAATCCACCTTGGTAATTACCATTATGGTTGTGGTTGTAATTGTTGTTGTATTGATTGTTGTATCCATTGTAGCTTTGATGTTGGTTGAATCTGCCTCTCCCTTGAGAGTATCCACCTCTTGAGTAGCCTCTTCCTCTCTGATTCTTGTAGTTCTTGTAGCATTCATCTGTGGTATGATTGGAGAATCCACAAATGTTGCATGGTGATGAGTTGTAGGGTCTCCCCCTACCTGACTTACCTCCTCTGCCCCTGCCTCTTGATGATCTACCTCTCCCTGCATAATTAGCTTGGGAGGTAGAGCCTTCTTCATCCTGTTTCTTCCCTTTACCTTTATCCTTAACTTTCTTATCACTATATAGAGCAGAGGGGTTGTTACCTTTTGATTGATCTCTTGCCTTTGTAAACTTTGCTTCATGTGTGAATAATTGGCCCATGAATGTTGTGAGATCTGGGGTATGCATGTCCATATAGAGGTCCATTGCAGTGGTGAAACTTTCCCACTTATCATCTGCCTTGAGTCCATTTGTTACTTGCCTGACTATTTGTTCTTCTTCAATCTCCTCTCCAATGCTTGCTAATTGGTCTGCCACATCTTTAATCTTTGTCACATACTCTGAGACTGATTGCTTGGGCTGCTTCCTAAGGGTTGTGAATTCAATCCACAGTTGATTCTTCCTGGCCCTTGTGTTGGAAGAGAAGTATGTTGACAAGGTTTCCCAAGTCTCTTGGGAAGTCTTACAATTCCTTACATGAGGTAAAAGAAAGTCAGATATAGAGTTAAGAAGGTAAGACCTTGCCAAAGCATCTTTTGCACACCATTGGTTGAGCCTCTCATGTTCATCCTTGGTGGGTAGTCCTCTAGTTTTGAATGAGGGCAATTCCTCATCTCCTGATATGTATCCAAATAAGCTTCTGCCTTGTAGATATGTCTTCATTCTCAAAGACCAAGCTTGGTAATTGTTCCTGTCCAATTTGTCAATGAATGAAGGAAAACCATCTCCCATATTTACCTTATTTGCTCTGATACCACTGTTGGGAGTGATGGTTGGATGCACTCAAGAGATTGAGTTGAAGCTGCTAGACCTGCTTTGCTCCAGCCCTCCTTTGCTTCAGATATGCTTAGTAGACTCCTTGAGCTCCCAAAAGATACCAAAATATGCTATATGTACTTTGGAAAAGGTTTGAGTAATGATTAGATCAAAACAGGTAAGTTTGCACTTCACTAGACTTGAAAACTTTCTATTTTGATCTTGATACCTGCTCAGACTTTCACTCAGTGTGACCAGCACACTAACAATTGATCTAATTCCTTCTGGACATATTAAATTATCTTAACAAGCTACCATTTGCAAGTGGAATGAGATAAAATGATGGACTATACTCAGAGAAAGATGTTTAGCAAAAAATAGTGTACCCCCGACTTTTTAGGAATTCTGCAGACACAGACCAGTGTGCACTTCGATCAAGCTTTCTCCAAGATGGCTGATCTTTTGACCTTGAGATTTTGTAGGCATGTAGTATGCTTAGGGCTGGTTCCAATGTGCTTTGAATCACTTGATTTGGTTCAGTAGATCCTGAGATATGCCCTGTTGAAGTTGACAGACTTGGAGTAGATGACTTAGAGAAAACCAGAGATAGTGAATGTAAATCTTTCTATTAGTTCACATGAATGTACAATCTCATTGGCTTGATAGATGTAGCCTAATGATTTGGAGATGTGTAGGCTATGGTGTAGCACTCACACACTCTATGATCAAGAGTATTAGCCTCGGGAAAAGTGAAGGACACCTGCGACTTTTTGATTGCATCTCTTATAGAGAATGAGTTGAGATTTGAATTTGAATTCAAGTTCAAATCTCCTATAATCACTCCTCTAAAAGTAGGGAGATATTCTCTCCAAGTACACCATCCAAATTCCACGACTCTAATCAATTAGGTATGTATACATAATGCCAAGTCACTTAGACTTTTACAAGGAGTAAAAAGATAATAAATCATAGGTATGGGTTCCTATGCCCTTTCCTTCAAGTAAGGCCTTGATGAAATTTGTCCAAGCTAATCTTTCAAGGTTCCAAGCCAAGTGTGAAGGCTTGAAATGCACCAACACATAGTTCAAACCTCCAACCAAGCTTTGATAGCTTGTGATGTCTTGAATTGGCTCTCCTTCATAAGCACTAAGCTTATGATTTTGCTCCATAGGTGTACCTACACACTTGGTATTTTCCCTCTTGAACTTGACGAGCATGTCATGCACATACTTCCTTTGTGTGATGTACATACCCGAATTTTTGTAGATCAACTCCAATCCAAGAAAATAAGTGAGTGGTCCGAGGTCACTTATTTTGAACTCCTCCTTCAATTGACTCTTTACCTGTTTGATTCCTTCAAGATCATTGCCTGTTATAATAATATCATCAACATACACACATAACTAGATCACTTCAGATCCATTCCTCTTTATGAACAAAGAGATATCGGTCTTGGTAGATTTGAATCCTTGGTCCTACAAATAAGTCACCAATCTGAAATTCCAAGCTCTTGGAGCTTGCTTCAATCCATACAAAGCTTTCTTTAGTTTGCATACATAGTTAGGATAATGTGCATCCTCATATCTAGGAGGTTGTGCCATATACACTTCCTCAGAAATCCATCCATTCAAGAAAGCATTCTTTACATCAAGTTGATAGAGATTCCAATTTCTAGATGCAGCAAGACTAATGAGAACCCTAATTGTAGGCATTTTTCCAACAGGAGAGAAAGTCTCCTCATAATCAATACCATGGGTTTGAGCAAACCCTTTAGCAACTAACCTTGCTTTGTGTCTATTTATACTTCCATCTGGATTCCTCTTGATCTTGTAAATCCATCAAGATCCAATTACCTTCATAGATGGCTTGTTAGGTACAAGCTCCCAAGTGTCATTCTCCTTCAAGGCTTCCATTTCTTCATCCATTGCATCTCTCCAAGCTTTCTTGCTTTGTGCTTCTTTGAATGTGGTAGGTTCTTCATTGGTTGAATCATTTGCAATGTAGATTGAGTGCTTAGTGACCAAAGAAGTATCATAACCAAACCTCTCAGGTTTCTTCTTCTCCCTTGAAGACCTTCTAAGTGGTTGATGTGAGCTCTCGGGTCCATATGTAGCATACTACATCTTTGCTTTACCTTTCTTCTTCCAAAGCTTTAGTCTCTCCAAGTCTTCTAGGTCAATCTCCGAATCACTTTCTTCAATCTGCTTTGGCTCCTTTGGTTGATGTGATGGAAGATCTTCATCCAAGTCATATGGCAGCTTCACTTTCCTATCATCATCAAACCATGATTTGTTTCACTACAACATATCAATTGAATACTGATGGTCAGTGTACCCACGTGCAGCCGTCGGCGTCGGTATACCCCTCGGGAAATTTGGGAAAGCTGCATTGCCTTGGAATCATAGCCGCGTCGGTTCGGAATGACAGCGCCGATGTAAGCGCCGGTATAGGCGTCGGTATATACGCCGGTAAGTATCGACACCTATACCAACGCATATACCGACGCTCCCTTTTTAACTGGGCCCGAACCCGAAATTCATCATTTTTGAATGTAGAACTCCCTTCGAGCTCGCGCGTGCCAACAGCAGAGCAGAGCTCTGTCTGTTCTCTCTCTCTGTCTCTCTCTCTCTCTCTCTCTCTCTCTCTCTCTCTCTCTCTCTCCCTCTCTCCCTCCCTTCCCTCTCTCTCTCTCTCTCCCTCCCTTCCCTCTCTCTCTCTCTCCCTCTCTCTCTCCCTCCCTCTCTCTCACTATCTCTCTCTCTCTCTCTCTCTCTCTCTCTCTCTCTCCCTCTCTCTCTCTCACTCTCTGCTCCTCTCTCTCCCTCTTTCTCTCTCCCTCTCTCTCTCTCTCTTAATACATACCTCTATTTTTGTAGATCTGAAGTTTTTGTTTTGCTAATATGTTCTTTGTTTGATTTTGCAGGAGAATTTCACATCAAAGCTTTGGAAATTCGATGAAGAAGCACTTCAAATGGAATACCTGCACATACATCAATGTAAGTAAAACATATATCACTTTATATTTTTGTATATTTTTATCTTTCTTTTTATTTTTGTTTTCTAATATCTTCTCTTTATTTTTTTTGAGAGAGAGAGAGAGCGACAGAGAGAGAGGGATATGCATATGCATACATGCATGAGTGCACATGCATACATGCATGCATATGCATACATGCATGTGCATGCATGCATATGCATACATGCATGTGCATGCATGCATATGCATACATGCATGAATGCACATGCATACATGCATGAATGCACATGCATACATGCATGAATGCACACGCATACATGCATGCATGCATAAATACATGCATGCATACATGCATACATGCATACATGCATGAATGCACATGCATGCATATGCATTCATGCATGAATGCACATGCATGCATATGCATGAATGCATGAATGCACATGCATACATGCATGAATGCATATGCATTCATGCATGAATGCACATGCATACATACATGCATACATGCATGCATGCATGCATACATGCATACATGCATGCATGCATGCATACATGCATACATGCATGAATGCACATGCATGCATATGCATACACATGAATGCATATGCACACACATGCATACATGCATGAATGCACATGCATACATGCATGAATGCATATGCATACATGCATGTATGAATATGCATGCATGTATGCATATGCATGCATGTATGCATATGCATACATGCATGCATGCATGCATATGCATACATGCATGCATGCATATGCATACATGCATGCATGCATATGCATACATGCATGTGCATGCATGCATATGCATACATGAATGAATGCACATGCATACATGCATGAATGCACATGCATACATGCATGAATGCATATGCATGCATGTATGCATATGCATACATGCATGCATATGCATACATGCATGCATATGCATACATGCATGAATGCACATGCATGCATATGCATTCATGCATGAATGCACATGCATACATGCACGAATGCATATGCATTCATGCTTGAATGCACATGCACATGCATATGCATACATGCATGCATGCATATGCATTCATGCATGTATGCATATGCATACATGCATGTGCATGCATGCATATGCATACATGCATCAATGCACATGCATACATGCATGAATGCACATGCATACATGCATGAATGCACATGTGTATGCATGCATGTATGCATATGCATGTGCATGTGCATTCAAGCATGAATGCATATGCATTCATGCATGTATGCATGTGCATTCATGAATGAATGCAGATGCATGCATGTGCATTCATGCATGTATGCATATGCATGCATGCATGTATGCATATGCATGCATGCATGTATGCATATGCATGCATGCATGCATGTATGCATATGCATGCATGCATGCATATGCATACATGCATACATATGCATACATGCATGCATATACATACATGCATGTGCATGCATGCATATGCATACATGCATGAATGCACATGCATACATGCATGAATGGACATGCATACATGCATGAAATCACATGCATACATGCATGAATGCACATGCATACATGCATGAATGCACATGCATACATGCATGAATGCACATGCATACATGCATGAATGCGCATGTGTATGCATGCATGTATGCATATGCATGTGCATGTGCATTCAAGCATGAATGCATATGCGTTCATGCATGTATGCATGTGCATTCATGCATTAATGCATATGCATGCATGTGCATTCATGCATGTATGCATATGCATGCATGCATGTAAGCATATGCATGCATGTATGCATATGCATACATGCATGCATGCATATGCATACATGCATGCATGCATATGCATACATGCATGCATATGCATACATGCATGCATATGCATACATGCATGTGCATGCATGCATATGCATACATGCATGTGCATGCATGCATATGCGTACATGCATGAATGCACATGCATACATGCATGAATGCGCATGCATACATGCATGAATGCGCATGCATACATGCATGAATGCGCATGCATACATGCATACATGCATGCATATGCATACATGCATACATGCATGCATATGCATACATGCATGCATGCATATGCGTACATGCATGCATGCATGCATATGTATACATGCATGTGCATGCATGCATATGCATACCAGCATGGATGCACATGCATATGCATACATGCATGCATATGCATACATGCATGCATGCATATGCGTACATGCATGCATGCATGCATATGTATACATGCATGTGCATGCATGCATATGCATACCAGCATGGATGCACATGCATATGCATACATGCATGTGCATGCATGCATATGCATACATGCATGAATGCACATGCATACATGATCACGATGAATCAAAGATATATCATATCCGTAATGGAGCTCCGGTTATGGATGCGGCGGGGAAGTCAATGCGGCAACGTATACGACAACTCTGCTCGATCGAATTCGGTCATTGAGTAATGTTTAAATGGACCGAACAGGATAGAGACTCTAAAAATCATATCACACAATGCATATATGAAGAGTACCGGCCAGCACTTGGCAATCCAGTTGTGAGTTCCGATTGGATACAACATACAACACGCGAGGTGATGTCGTATCGACGATCGGAAGCTCGTGATGCTTTCAAAGCAGGCTTTCCGAAGCCTGTATGGCTAGACGCCGAAGAATGGGAATCGATTCAGGATGAGCATCAACATACTCCTGATCGGTATCGACAACAAAGAGATGCGGCGGCCACTCGGTTATATACGGTTGGAAAGTCGTATTTAGGTAGCGGCGGATACGACAGTATGCGCTACCAATTTGTAAGTATGATGTTAATTATTGAAGTTGTTTGTGTTAAGTATATTATGTATATTAATCTAACATTTTGCATATTTACTATAGGAGTTGGCAGTGGGTCGTCCTCCAACACGAGCAGAAGAATCGTATGGATATCGACATGGATTGACTGCACTGTTACAAGACATAGAGGGGCGCGGTGCAATCGTCTCATGGGAGAATATTCTTGATTAGGTAAAGTTATATCTTGGTTTCGTGTTTCTTGTTGTTGTTTATAAATGTCATATTAATTGGTTTTATTTTATACATATGTTTTGTTGCAGGATTGTAGGTGTAAATATTTTGATCAATGCCACAATTTTGTATCACACTCCCATACGACAATCATGAACCATAACTTTGTATTCAATTCCTATATGGAAGTGTTTTGTCACATTGCCACAATTTTGTATTACACTCCTATGTGGAAATGATGTACAATAATTTTGTATTTGATTCCTATATGTAAGTGCCATTTATGGAATATACTACTTTCTGTACATGAATCATTGTTCATTTTTGTTCAAATAAGTTTATGTTTTGGTTGCCATTGGAGTACATAACACATGTACTCAGTTGGGCAGAGTGTATTGTCTTTTGCTAAACAACATCATGCTATAGCAAAAGACAACACACTCTGCCCAAAAAATTTTGTGCAGGTTTGGTCGTCGGTATACGTGTCGGTAACTCCAGTATTGTCGTCGGTATATGCGCCGGTGCACCCAGCTCGGATGTCGGTATACGCGTCGGTATAAACGTCGGTAATTCCGACGCATATACCAGTGAGTATACCGACGCTCATACCGACGTTTATACCGGTGCCATACCGGCGCTTTCTTTCCGACGCACACACCGACTGTAACACCGACGTCGCGCTCGATTTCACGCCCGTTCATTTGCCTCGGTAGCAACCTCGGTATACCCTCGATATGTTGTAGTGTTTTCATCAAAAATTACATCTCTACTAACAGAAAATCCTTTATTGGTTGGATTGTACAATCTATATCCTTTTTGGTTTTGATCATAACCAATGAATACGCACTACTCTGCCTTGGGATCCAATTTCCCTCTTACTTGAGAAGGAATGTGAGCATAGGCTAAGCATCCAAAGATTTTACAATGCTCTAGACTAGGTCTTCTTCCATTCCACACTTCATATGAGGTTGTTCCATCTAGTGACTTAGATGGAAGTCTATTTATGAGATATGTGGTTGTAGACACAACCTCTGCCCATAGGTAGTTTGGCAATCCCTTTTCGTTGAGCATGGACCTTGCAGCTTTGACAATACTGTTTCTCCTCTCTGCTACACCATTGAGTTCCGGTGTATACCTTGTAGTGACTTCCCTTTTAATGCCTGTTTCATGCAAGAAGGCATCAAATTCAAAAGAGAAGTATTCTCCTCCACCATTTGATCTGAGTCTTTTCAAAGTCCTACCTGTTTGGTTTTCAACAAGAGCAATATACTTCTTAAAGCAATTAAACACTTCATCCTTGTGCTTCATGAAAAACAAAATGGTCCACCTGCTACAATCATCTATGAAGGACACATAATATCTTGAGCCTGATATAGATGGCTCCTTACTTGGACCCCACACATCCGTGTGCACTAGATCCAAAGGAATTTGATACATATATCCTTTCTTATTGAAAGGTTGTCTATGAGCCTTGAAGAGTTGGCAAGCTTCACACTTATAAATCATGTGTTGCCTTGTGATATTAGCCAAACCAAGTACACTTTGGTCCCTGTAAATTTGCTTGAGTGTCCTCTCACCAATGTGAGCAAGCCTTTTGTGCCATATCTCCAACTCTATAAGAGTTTGAGATCCATAGCTAAACAAAGCTATGTTATTTGTATCTTCCACTTCAAAAGTGAAGAGCCTCCCTGTCTTTTCTCCTTTGGAAATCCTTAGAAAGCCTTTCCTTGGGTCTTCAACATATGCTCCAAATCGGTTGAATCTAACCTACAATCCTTTTTCAACAATCTCTCCAACACTTATTAAATTTTTGGTAATTGTAGGGACATACAAGAATTTGCTTAAGAGGTTCATATTCCCACCTGATGTCTTCACATTACCTATCTTCTCCACTGAGTGCTTTGTGTCATCTCCTGTCTGCACTTCATGCTTATTATGAGGATCTTCCAAATCAGAAAGTAAAGCCACATTTCTTGCTACATGGTTTGAGCATCCCGAATCAATGTAAAATATGTGATCATCATCCTTACCCTTCTTCACTGATAGATTCATAATCAGTAATGAATCTTCTTGACTTTGGTGCTCTACATAGTTACTGTAGTCTCTTCTTCCTCTATGGCCACTTTGATAGTTGCTATTGTTGTAATTGTTGTTGTAGTAGTTGTTGTTGTTGTAGCCTCCATTGTATCTGCCTCTATTTGATCCATAGCCACCTCTATTGAATCCTCTTCCTCTTGAGTTCCTCGGGTTCCTGAAACATTCTTCAATAGTATGGATAGATAAGCCACATATATTTCAAGGTTGAGATGATTGGAATCTCCCCCTTCCTTGCTTTCCACCTCTGCCTCTTCCTCTAGCTCTTCCTCTACCTGCAAAGTTTGCTTGGAAAGAGCTACCTTCATCTTCATTCTTCTTATTCTTTGACTTGTCCTTGACCTTAGCTTTATGAGAATATAAGGCAGAAGTTTGATTACCTCTTGAGGACTCACCACCTTTGCTAATCTTTGCTTCATGAGCGAAGAGTTGGCCCATGAGTGTGTTGAGGTTGGGTACATGCATATCCATGTATAAATCCGTGGCTGTTGTGAATGACTCCCACTTGTTGTCTGCTTTGATTCCATTTATGGTTTGTCTAATGATTTTCTCCTCTTCAATTACCTCTCCAATGCTTCCAAGTTGGTCGGAAATCTCCTTCATCTTTGTGACATAATGAGTCACATTTTGCTTCCGGCTTTTCTTCATTGTTGTGAACTACATCCACAATTGGTTCTTAAACACCAATTTGAAGGTCCTTCCACTTCTTCATGTGATGGTTGCCCTTTGTTCCTCATGGTTGGCATTGCTTCATCTCCGGATATGAATCCATATAGATTCCTCCCTTGAAGGTAAGCCTCCATCCTTAGAGACCATGCCGAGTAGTTGTTTCGATCCAATTTGTCAATTGTTGATGGAAATCCATCTCCCATGTTGCTTGACTATGCTCTAATACCACTATGAAGAGAGATGGTGGATGCAATCCAAAGATGAGTAGGTGCTGCTACAACCAGCTTCACACCAGACAACTGAGACTTTAGAGTTGATTAATAGACCCTTTGAGCTTCCTAAATCCACCAAAATATTAGCCAAGTACTTTGGAACATGTATCCCGAAAGGTTAAGTCAAGACAGACAAGTTGCAAGATGACTAGCTCCCAAAACTTGCTATTTTTGGACATACACCTGTTGGAAAAAATGAACAGTGCTCTAAACTTGGTAGGAATTAGAGAAATTCCTTTTGGGCATAGCAAATAGACTTAGCAAGCTTCTCAATCCAAGTTAAAACACTTAAAATGATGGACTGAGCACTGAGAAGAAGATTTATCAATTTCTGGAACATGCCCACCATTCTTGGGGCTCTGCAGAGATAGACCAGTGAGTAGTAAAATGCAGATATCTCCAAAATTGTAAATTCAATGACCTTGAACATTTATTTGCAAAAAGAGGATAGTAAGAGAACAAAACAGAGAAGTTGATGATGATAAATGTATAGATTCACATATGATTACAACCACATTGGCAATGAATCTTTGCACAATGGGAGTAGAATGATAGAGCTATGGAGTAAGCTCTTCAATCTCTACAAAATGACATGAAGTGGTCACGTACAAGGCTTGCTAATTGCCTCTTCCTTCTTGCTCTTTTTATAGCTATTCTTAGAGGGAGTTTTGAATTCGAATTCGAATGTCTCCACCTAAAATTGATCCCCAAAGCTAGGAGATATTCCCTCAGCTCAAAAATTCGTGGTTTTAGGTAGATAGAGCCGCGACTTTGCTTTTACATCATGCATGAGGTAAGCCATCCTTTTCCTTTTTTCTTTTTTCAAATAAAAGAGATAAAAATGAACTCTTTTACAAGAGGTGTTCACATGACTACACATGTGACTTACAAATGAGGATAATATCAAGCATATCAGGCATGTAGGCTTGGGTAAAATGCACCAACATGGATTAGGATAACTAATCATAAAGGTGAAGTATATTCAATTGACACTGCAACTAAGTAAATATACAAGGGCTTCTACAAGGGTTGAAACCAAGCATTGATACTCCAACTTCAAGCCTATATACCAAGTCAACAAAACAAGGCTTCCCATGGATTAAATCAATTATCGAAGGGTCTAACCAAAGGGCTATACAAAATCTTGTCTCTTGGAGCTCAAATGGGTTGTGGTTTACCAAACATAGAGATGGTTTCTATGAGGGGAAAATTATGGATCATTATGTTAAATACCTTAGAGTTAAGAAGCTTTCTTCACAAGGATTTTTCATGTGGAATGATCTTTTAAATCATGAAAAAAAAGACATTAGATCATACTCAAAGACATTGTTCCTAATCATAGAGGGAATTATGAAGATAATTTCCACATAAGACATAGAATCAATGCATCCAACTTTTCAATATCTTGCCTCCTTATTTTCTAGACTCTCCCCTCCCCTATTTGATGGGTCTTATGTGGTGCAAAAGTAAAATGATGGAAGATATTTTGACAATTAAAAGAAACATTTATACTCATTATTGTCTAAAACAGAAGTGGTGCAAATATTGGTATTTCATTTGATGGGAAATCAAGTTTAAGGACCTAGCATACCCACATATAGGAATCAAGAAAGTGGTTTCCTTGTTGCAAGATCTTCATATAAGGATATAGACCAATGTCAAAGTGAATAGAATTTATGATGCCCCTCCATGGTACAAAAGATGTTTTAATGGTAAGTAAGGCATATGTTAAATCTTCTTTTCTTACTTTAAGATGACTATGATCCAATAGTATCTCAAAGAATTCTATTTTTTGGATCCTCAACTCACATGGAAGCAAGCCACATCCCAAGAAGCAATTGATTTCTCTGTTCCTTTCCACAAACATGAGTTTAATAGAAGAACGTAAATTAGTGAAAGGACCTACATGCATTCATATGTCATTTTCCACTTTATGCATGCAAAATTGTGCTGTCCTTTTTCCTTCTAGCTTTACTGAACAACTTTGTACTTGTGCATAAGAAATCAAAACCATATCATCTACAAATTAATGGTCAGGCAAAGATTTCAAACTTACGGATATCTAGACTACTATTTACGCTTACCACTAATGTTTTAGTCTAGGAAAAACGACTACCCCATAGATTTTTCATCTATAGGATTTCAAATAAGTAAACTTGAGGAATAGTTCCATATGTTGTTCTTCTTTGATTTGTAAATTAATAACTATGATTTAATAGGAATATATTTGCAATGACTGTGAAACAACCAAAACTACAAGAAAGTATGAGTTGGAAAATAGCGAAGATGTATCTTACCAAATCATGGAGGAAATCTTATATTAAAAACCACATAAAGGTAAAGAATTACAGAAGGGAATGTTGTTTTAGATTCACACTCTAAAGGAACTTGGGAAGATATTATAAGAGGAAGGAAATGGGCCACCAATTATCACTTAAATAGCCTTCGAGAGTCCCTTTCAATGTGCAACACTAGATGGATGAGTTCTTTTCATTTGCATCACATGGATGGAAAATCATTATGAAGAACCTCCCTCTAAAGCGACTAGGGAAACGCTCAATAAAGCAAAACAACGTAAAACTAGAAGAACGCGTCCTACTAGGAAAAAAAACCATTTCAAGGCAATTAAATAAATATAATAAGAAAAACTAAGGGAAACATAGGAACATGAATATAATCACGATCATGAGATACCCAATCAATACCTATGGCAACAACTCAGGTTAAAAACTTAGGCTATCCATCAGCATCAACAATGTACATGTTAAAAACATAATCTAAAAGCCAAATAAGGATGCTTGAATTCTATTTTTATGATAGATTATGATCCAATGATTCAAGATAAAGTTATATCTATCATCGAACATGCCATAGCTACAAGAGGCACGCAAAATCAATCTAACATTAAAGGCTTATCGACTCTATCCATTGGTAGAAATTCATTAAATTTTTTGTCTACTACTACCTCATAGACTCAATCTTGTTAGCATAATATTGTACGTTTCCATTTTAAGATTTCAAAAGAGACTTAACTAAAAAACTTCATGGCACACAATTTCTTCTTTCTTAGAATAACTTGAGGGCAAAGTGATGTCCTAGACAAGAAAACCATCATGAATCTGAGAGTCCACCTGAATTCTATAACTCATGATTTGTTCAGAATTTGGAGAAAGCAATGCCTCCATTGCATTGAGAATGTGCAAAGACCCTAAGATCAATTGTCTTCTTGCTTGAATCTTATATCAAAAGGTCATGTTTTATATTGATGAAATCATGGATGCATAACTACCTTTGATAACGGCCCTTGAGAACCTATATAAGGAGGGCTTGGCCACATGAATTCTCAATCTTGGGAACACCACTTTTGGGAGCTCAAGGCATCATGATCTCCAACTAAGTACTTTCCAAGTTTGAGTTCTAGTTCTAGTTTTCTCTAGTCTAGTTTCTTGGACATCCTATTTTTCCCTATTGTAATCTCGGAGTATGAGAAAGTTTCTTGTTACTCCTTGTGTCTAATTAATCTCCTTGGAGGCAGTTCTTTTAATCTAGAGATATTGCTTCATACTACAATCCCATATTTGGGATCTTGTGTATCATCTCTAGTGGAGTTATCTATACCTATCGGTCTTAGGTTGTACGACTTCTTATATAAATTACATATTCTTGTATTATTTCCCTAGACTACAAGAAATAGGGGGAATAGCGACACCCCAAAATTGAGAAAAAAACGGGAACCATCATGCGAAGGTAGCGTCGCATAAGCGACGGCCCTGTATTTTTAGAAATAGGGGGCATAGCGACACCCCAAAATTGAGAAAAAAACGGGAACCATCATGCGAAGGTAGCGTCGCATAAGCGACGGCCCTGTATTTTTTCTTAAAGGGTTATCGTCGCATAAGTGATTTTAGCATCACATAAAACTATGCGTCAAAAATAGCATCGCTATCTAGCGATGCTATTTGCAATGTTGGCAAACTGGCAGTGATGCTTTAGCATCGCATAAGCGACGCCCTATGTTCGAGAGCGTCGCATAAGCGACATTCTGGAATGTTAAAAAAAAAATCGATTTCTCTCGGCACATTTGTACCGGGAATCAGATGCAGAGAGAGAGAGAGAGAGAGAGAGAGAGAGAGAGAGAGAGAGAGAGAGAGAAAGAGAGAGAGAGAGAGAGAGAGAGAGAGAGAGAGAGAGAGCAAGAGCAAGCGAGAGCGAGAGATCGACACACACTATGAAGCCAGGTATGCACACACACACATACACACACATAGATATGCATACAGACACACATATACACACGTAGACACACACACATACACATAGACACACACATTACACACACACACATATATACACACTAATTTACATACACACATACACATGCATACACACACATATATACACACACATAGACACATGCATACACACATAGACACACACACATACACACATACACACACACATACACATACACACACACATAGACACATACACACTTACACACACACACACATCGACACACATTTACACACACATGCACATGCATACAGACACACATATATAGATACACACGTATATACACACATAGACACACACATACACACATACACACACACATAGACACACACACATATACACACACATACACACGCATACCCACATACACATACACATACACATATACAAATACACACATATATGCATACACACACACACATAGAGAGACATAGACACACACATACACATACAATTATACATATGCATACATACATGCTTACATGCATACACACACATACACATGCATACACATGCATACACACATACACACATACACATACACACATATATATGCATACACACACACACACCTGTAGAGAGACATACACATACATGCATACATATGCATAGATATGCATACATAATGCATATGCATATGCATACATACATACTTACATGCATACACACATACACATGCATGCATACATAATGCACATGCATATGCATACATACATGCTTACATGCATACACACACATACACATGCATACACACATACACATACACACATACACACACACATACACTTACACATACACACATAAACACACATATATGCATACACACACATAGAGAGACATACACACACATACACATACATGCATACATAATGCATATGCATATGCGTACATAATGCATATGCATACATAATGCATATGCATATGCATACATAATGCATATGCATATACATACATGCATACTTACATGCATACACACACATATGCATACAGAATGCACATGCATATGCATAGATACATGCATACACATACACACACATAGACACACACACATACACATAGATATATAGAGAGATTTACACACATACACATGCATACACACATAGACACACACACATACACACACACATACACACACACATAGACACATACACACATAATGATGCATACACACACATACACATGCATACAAACATACACAAACACACATACACACACAGAGACATAACACACATACACAAATATGAATACATATGCATACATACATACTTACATGCATACACACACACATACACACACATGCATACATTTGCATACATAATGCACATGCATATGCATACATACATGCTTACATGCATACACACTCACATATACACCTACATACACATATACACACATACATATGTACATGTATATATATTTATTTCTGACCCATATTGTTTTATATGTATAGGTATTATGGATCCTAGTAGAGAGAGAAAGACAAAACTCACTCTCATAAAAAGTCTTATGAGAGCAAGAGTTCTGCCTGATACTCTAGGGATCATCATGCATGAGTACTCAAAGATGCTTGATTATGAGCTAGATTATATGATCCAGATGCTTACCCAGTGATTAGAGGAGGGCTCTTATGCGGCTCCACATATAGGAAGACGGCTATCTGCTCATAGGTATGTTTTTTTTTCATAAACTTTTTAATGATATTATAACACATACATTTATTTATTTTTATCTATCTATTTTTAGGACACCCATACCACCTCTAGATCACTATAGTAGAGCAGAGATGCCTATGAGGACATGCATAGACACCTTAGGGCTAGAGTGCCATATAGAGCTAGAGGGGAACATTGTGTACATAGGGAATGGATTGGAGTTCAAGAGAAGAATGCGGGCATTATGCCACTCTTAGGTGCACCTTGTCCACTTAGAGTGGAAGTAAGTATAAATTTTACATATAAATTGAAATAAGTATCTTATGTTTTATTTACAAGATTTCTTTTATTCTTGTAGTGAGCATGATGAAAGGGATAAAAAATATGTACTTAGTTCACTTGAGACAGAGTTTGGGACAGGATGGTTGCATAAGTGGTGTCTAAAAGAGATGCGGACACTTATGGCTCATCGTCATGATAATGCACGGTACGCATTGCTTTTATGTATATGTACATGGATATAAGTATGTGTGTTTATGTATGTATCTATGTATGTATATGAGAGAGAGCTAGAGAGGAAAGAGTGAGACTAGAGGTACAAATACATGCATATACATACATATACATCATACATGCACATTTACACACATATACACATACATGCACATTTATACATACACACACATACATGCACATTTTTACACACACATACACATGCATGTAGTTACACACATATAATGAATACACATAAACACATACACATACTCACATACACGTACACATACTCACATACACATACACATATACATACATAATCATATGTACACACACATAGACTCATATAATCATATTTACATGCATATATACATATACATATGCATATACACACACGCACACACACAACACATGCATATGCACATATAGTTACACATACATACACACATGCATATGAACATATAGAAACACATACATGCAGACATGCATACTGATATATGTATATATATATATATATATATATATATATATATATATATATATATATATATATATATATATATGTGTGTGTGTGTGTGTGTGTGTGTGTATGTGTGTGTGTGTCTGTATATATATATATATATATATATATATATATATATATATATATATATATATATATATATATATATATATATATATATATATATATATACAGATATATATATATATATATATATATATATATATATATATATATATATATATATATATATATATACATATATATATATATATATATATATATATATATATATATACATATATATATATATATATATATATATATATATATATATATTATATATATATATATATATATATATATATATATATATATATATATATATATATATATATATATATATATCTGTATATATATATATATATATATATATATATATATATATATATATACTTAGATATCTATATGTAAATAAATAAATCATATTTCAAAAATCGTAATTGGAAAACACAGATGTTCATATTAGCATTTTAAAGCCCTTAATTTAGAAACTCTAATTCAGCCTTTTAGCCATATGATTGAAATATATGTACACATTGCATCTATTCCTCCAACATCCTACTAGAGAGATGTCTCTCCTCCAACCCTTATTCCTCTATATATAGCTACTCGAATCAACGAGAATCATAATATATATAAAGATATATACACATCATTTAGATACAGATGAATAAATATACAATGGAGTAGATACATTATGCATCACACATACATGCCTAAATGCACACATAAATATATATACATGCATACAAATTTACATGTGCACATTTACACATAGAGAGATATACATATATACATGTACACATCACATATACATTCCTACATGCACAAATGTATACTTATACATGCATATACAATTATAAACACTTGCATATATTACAGGAACACATTAATATTTTACACAAATGCATATGCATATATAAACATATGCATACTAAGACATGTATACATATATCAAACATATGCACACACATACATATACATGAAATACATATATGCATACTAACACATGTATACATATAATACAAGTGAATACACACACATATGCATACATACATGATAAAAATTTGCTCCTCGAAGATAAAACTACATATAAAATAATTAGGCATATCCCCGAGCTTCATGCTCTAACTTAAAAGAACATGATTTCATCTCTCTAGTAGGATTCATCGTTATTCAAGTTGAATAAAGAATCTATTATCTGATATCCATTCAGAAGCTTCAAGTTATTGATCGATAACTAGAGTAGATATTACTATCTAATCTGCTCATATGTTTTCATTATTGCCATCATTTTGGTACGACAACAATATAGTCTCATCTTTATTATCCTTATTGATTTCATTTATTTCTTCTATTGTTAAATGTGTGTTCTCATGAGTCACATCATCTATTGATGGATTAATATCAATTTCTAGTAATTCATCTTCCTCATGAGTAGAATCAGCATGTAGAGTATTATCCTCTTCATCAAAAACATTAGTATCATTATCACATATAATGATTCTCATGTCTCTTTCAGATGTTGATGTATCAGTATTTGATGCTAAATCATCAAGAAGACTTTCTTCGATCTCTCTAACAATAAACTATTCAAACAATGACCTACCTCTAGGTTGAACATGAATGACTTGCCGCCAAGGTTGAGCATCTGGGTTTTTATAAAAAAATGGTTGTTCAATATTCCTAGGAAGAATATATGGTTCTTTAGTAGATCACATTACCTTGGAAGAATCAATTGCCCAGAACCTAGATAATTCCTTTCTTAATGTGGAATTACTACCTTTATACTTGGCTCGAAACCAGTCAACCTTCGAAATGACCTATCAGAATATATAAAAATAGAAACCCATAATTAGCTGCTTAAAAAAATAACTAACTCTATCATAAAAAATATAAACTTTTTTCTACCTGTTTGAATGTAGGAAATGAAATTTTGTAGATACCAATAATAGTTCCTAGGTAACCAATTTCACGATCTATAAGGTTCGTGTCTTTTGAGCTAGCACGTGATAGTTTCTTGAAAGAAGAAAAAATACTAGAATCCTCTATTTTACGTAAAGAATCAATGGCTTTGATTCTAATATGCTATCCAAAAGCCCACATATTAGTGAACATTCGAGCCTACAAAAGAAATTAAATAAGTAAATAGAAACTAATATACATGTATGAAGAAAACATAATATTATTAAAATAAAATTACCTTTCGTTCACAACCTATCATTAACTCTCTCTGCATCTGAGATTTCTTCATTATTTGCATTGGCGCGTTGCAAACGACTATATAGCCAATCCGTGAAAGAAGATATATTTGTAATCTCATTATTATTGAGATTACTTCTATATCTTTTATTTCTTTGCATTTTATTTTAGAGATTTTGAAGTTGTTATTCGTACTCGCTAAGGAATGCTTGCATGCATTCGTTAATATATGCTACAAAAGTAGAAACATCATTTTTTTCTTGAATTGTAAATAAAAATGGAACTCCCTTACCTCATAATACCTCATCTGTTATTTTTCAAGAAGACTAGTTGGTCCATGCACGTGGAGCTTCTTCATGAACTCTTTCAAGGTACTCACTAACGTAATACATGCACTCTTCAAACATCCAACCCTTTGCCATGGATCTGTCTTGTTTTGCTCTTTGTCGCACATAACCTTTTAATATTCCCATAAATCCCTCGACCCAAAACATCCATCGAGGGTTGACAACACTTGCAATCTCTATTTCATCTATAAGATGGACTAATAAATGAACCTCAATATCAGAAAATGAAGTAGGAAGCTCTTTCTCCATCAAACATCGTAGCTCTTTGCATTCATGTTTTTTTTTGTGAGATCAAGTTTTTGTCAATCTCCTTTGATGTAATCCACCTATACATATCATAAAAAAATTTATAATGAAGTTAATTCTAAAATAAAAGATATCCAATATTCATACATATTAATTATAAAAGTATCATAATTACCTTATAAGCGATCCAAGATGATAGATCACATCTTGTACTCCTTTCGTTGTACATCCATCAATAACCAAAGGTAAAATATGTTTCAAAAAGTTTGCCAGTCATGGGTCTTTAAACTAGATAAGCTCTTATCATCCATAGTAAACAAGTTTTGAAAAGATGCTCCATATCCTGTAGGAGTCCTAATCAATTGAATCCTATTATTGATGGTTTGTATCTCTTTTGTTGTAAGTACCCAGGGAGCAGGTGCATAAGTCATTTCTTCTCGATGTCTATCAAAAACCGGCCATAACTTTGGTTTTGATTTTTGATCTTTCAAATCATTCCTTGATGTTATGGTATCTTTTAGTCCAAGAAGATGCTGCCATAGTGAATAACCAATATTCTTGAATATATGCATATGATCAAAAAGATGAGATACTTTTAACTCTTTCCAGTACTCCAAAGAATACCATATTGATATGTTCTCTGCGAGTGCCAATTTTCCTTTACCTCTCTTCACATACTCATTATCTTCATCATCACTGAAGATTTCTGATTCTAGATCTATAAGAGGTCCATTTGACCTTTTTTTATACCAATCCATAGGTGTCATGGGTTTTAGACACTGACCTATTTCAAGCTTTCCATTAAAATGTATCGCTTCTATTATAGATCTTAATGGATGATCATTAGGCAAGAATCATCAATTTCGAAGATAAATATTTTTGTTGATATTCTCACTATAGATTGATCTCAACCAATCACCACAATATGGACAAGCTTTATAACCGTTAGTAGATATTCTTGCATCATGAAACCGATAAAAATACAATTAGATTAAATTACATTTATTTATATGCATATTGAATAAAAAATTTACATCAATACTTGAACAAACACCATATCCTGGAAAATCATGAATAGTCCAAGGCACAATACCATGAACCATCATATAGTTTGGATCGTCATTTAATCAATGGTCCACACTCGACGCTTCTTATCACGCATTTTGCAATTATATAGCGACAAAATTGTGTTGCCTTAACCGTCGCTATGTGCCCGTATTCCTTGTAGTGCTACATTAGTGATCTTGTAATCAAAAGTGTAATTTGAAAATCTTATCTAGTCTAGTCAAAGGGCACATTCTAATGCTCTCCTAATAGATTCTCCTTCATTATTACTTTGGAGGAAATAAGAGAATGTAAAATCTATCACACCTTCAGAAGCCATGTGGGAAGCATGGGGAAAGTACCTCCTCTAGCCACCCACGATGGTGGTTGGGGGGAGCCTCCCTTTATGGGGGTCATCAAATACTAAAAGATTCCGCTCTAGAAATGACTTACATTGCTCTTGAGCAACGTTGACCACCAAGTGATAAAGTTCAATATTTGAAAAACATCCTTAAGAAAAATGAGATGAAAATATAATGCCTATACACATCGAGGCTCAGGATATGATTGTTGTGAGAACTCCAAGTTTGAGGATTATATCCACCATTTGAGAGTGAGAATACATATCCAAATCCACTGATATATATACAAGAGGTGCAAGCGGTGCATTTTATAGGATAATTCCAAGTGTTTTTCATGTGAAAACGTTCCCAAGTCTACTCACATGACTTCCATTCCAATTAAAACCTTCCCGTCATGTACAAATCAAGATGGAACTCGGGAAAAGCTTCTCCTAAGATAAGCTTTGATATTCCTTAGGATAACTAATCATAAAGGTGAAGTATATTCAAATGAGGCTACAATAAAGTAAATGTCCAAGGGCTCCTACAAGGGTTGAAACCAAGAACTGATATTCTAGCCACAAGCGATAGAACAAGTCAACCTAGGGTTGCCATGGATTAAATCCATTATCCAAGGGTCTATCCCAAGGGATATACAACATCTTGTCTCTTGGAGGTCAAATGGGTTGTGGTATTCCAAACATAGAATTATTGTTTATGAGTTGGAAAATAGCGAGGTTCTATCATACCAAATAATGGAGGTAATCTTATATTGAAAATCAAATAAAAGTAAAAATTTACAGATTCGAATGTTGTTTTATCTTCACACTCTAAAGTAACTTAGGAAGCTATTATAAAAGAAAGAAATGGGCCACCAATTATCGTTTGAATAGCCTTCAAGATTCCCTTTCAACGTGCAACACAAAGTGACGAGCTATTCTCAATAGGAACATGGATATAATGAGGACCATGAGATACCCAATACATACCTATGGCTACAACTTAGGTTATCCATCAGCATCAACAATATATATTAGTGAGATAATATACAAGCCAATTAAGGATGTATTAATTTATTTTTTATGATAATTAGGTCACGTGAGGAGCATGAGCTTTGAAAAAAGTATCTATTATCCAACTAATTCAAGATGAAATTATATCTATCATCGGCCCTACCATAGCTACAAGAGCCATGCAAAATGAATCTCACATTAAAAGTTTATCAACTATATCATATGGTAGAAATTCATAGAGTTTTTCCTACTACTACCTCATAGATTCAATCATGTTAGCATAATATTGTACATTTCCATTTTAAGATTTCAAAAGAGACTTAACTAAAAAACTCTATGGCACACAATTTATTCTTTCTTAGAAGAACATGAGGGAAGGTGATCTCGTGGACAAGAAAGCCATCATGAATCTCAGATTCCACGTGACTTCTATTACTTATGATTGGTTCAGAGTTTGGAGAAACCAATGTTTCCATTTCATTCATAATGTGCCAAAACCCTAAGATCCACTGCCTTCTTGCTTGAATCTGATATCCAAAGGTCATGTTTTATATTGATGACATGATCGATCCATAACTACCTTTGATAGCCACACTTGAGCACCTATATGAGGAGGGCTTGGACACATACATCCTCTGTCTTGGGAATACCACTCATGGGAGCTCAAGGCATCGCGATCTCCAAATAAGTGCTTTCCATGTTTGAGTTCTAGTTCTAGTCTTCTCTATTCTAGTTTCTTGATATCCTCTTGTGTCCTATTGTAATCTCGTAGTATGCGCACCTTTCTTGTTGCTCCTTGTATCTATTTAATCTCCTTGAAGGAAGTTCTTGTAATCTAGAGATATTGCATCATACCTACAATCCTAGGTTGTGGGATCCTATGTATCATCTCTAGTGGAGTTATCTATACCGATCAATCTCCGATCGTGGAACTTCTGATATCAAGTACATATTCTTGTATTATGTCCCTAATCTTGTAATCAAATGTGTAATTCCAAAATCTTTTATCCTCTAGTTAGAGGGCACAATCTAGTGCTCCCCTAATAGATTCTCCTTCATGATTACTTTGGAGGAAATAAGAGAAATGAAATAGTTCTTCCTAATTTTGAAGAGGAAGAAGAGATGAAATGGAAATCTAGTACTTCTCTAATTCTCTTTCACTTATAGGTCAGCTTGGGCCGTGTTAAATAAATCAAACTCTTGGGCTGCTCACCAAAAATGTGAATAAGGGAGTTTGGCTGAGACATAATATGAAAAAGGTTCCATGCACTACCATCGATAACTTTGAATATCCTATATGTGTGGATTTTGGGTGCTTTAAGAGTGTATAACCAAGACGTCCATAGAGGTTCCTCCAACAAGGAGGAGGAAGAAGAAAGGATACCCAATATGTAAGCTCTTCCACACCTTCAAAACATTTGTATGGTATGTGAACAATGTGCATGGGGAAGATAATGATGAAAGTATTCCAATTATGTAGAAAACCTTTTGAAAGAATATGCTGATGTATTTCTAGAAGACTTGCTTGGTATACGTCCACCTTGGCAGATTGACCATGCCATTGACCTGTATCCGAGGAGTGAACCATATTCTCGAGCACCCTATCGATTTAACATTGATGAATTAAAGGAGCTTAAGATTCAATTATATGATCTTTTGAAGAAAGGCTTGATAACACCATGTGTGTCACCTTCGGGTGCACTTGTATTACTTGAGAAGAAGAAAGATGGCTCTTATAGATTATGCATTGACTATAGGGGGTTGAATAAAAGAACAATTATAAATAATTATCCATTCCCTCACATAGATGACTTAATAGGTCAATTAAGTGGAGGGATTGTATTCATTGAGATTGAGTTAAGATCTGGATATCACCAAATTAGGATCAAAACACCGGATATTCCCAAGACAGTCTTTCGAACATGATATGGTCACTTTGAGTTTACGATTTTACATTTGGATTAACAAATGATCTTGCCACATTTATGTGCTTGATGAACATATTATATCATGATTACCTAGAAAAATTCATGTTAGTATTTCTTGAAGATATATTTGTATACTCTAAAGATGAGCCTGAGCATGCAGTACATCTCTAGAAGACTTTGCAAACTCTTACAGAACACAAATTATATGGAAAGAAGAGTAAGTGTTTCTTTGCTAAGGATAAACTTGTGTATCTAGGGAGAGTCATATCCAAAGAAGGAATCCATATAGATAAAGATAAAGTAAAAGCAATAGTTGATTGGCCGATTCCTAAGATTGTGAGGAATGTTAGAAGTTTTGTAGGCTTGGTGCAATATGAAAGAGGTCATATTAAGCATTTCTCTAAGATAGCAACTCCCTTGATAGAAATGGCTAAAAAGAATGTAGGATTTGTGTGGAGTGATGCCTGTCAAAAATCATTTGAAACATCAAAACAAAAAGTTTCTAAAAATTGTGTTTTGAAAATACCACAAATGGGAAAGCCTTTTGTTGTTGCATGTGATGCAAGTCGTAGTCAGATAGGATGTGTTCTTTCACAAGATGGTAGGGTGGTCGCATATAAGTCAAAAAATTTAAGAAAACATGAATTTAATTATCCTACTCATGATCTAGAAATGTTTTCTATTATGCACGCACTTAAGGAGTGGAGACATCCACTTTTAGGGGTTAAGTTTGAATTGGAAACAAATCATCAGAGTCTAAGATACATTTTCACACAACCATTACTTAACAACAAGCAGAAGCGTTGGATTGAATTATTAAGCGAGTATGATTTTGACATTAAGTATTTGGCTGGTAAGGAAAATAAGGTCAATGATGCATTGAGTCAAAGACCTTTATGTTCTCTACTTTTTGTAATAAATTCAGATTTTCTCAATCAAACTCAAGAAGAACTGAAACATGAGTCTTTTTATGCACCTATTTTAAATTTTTGGAATGCAAATAGGGGTTCGATGTATCAGGACAAATTTCATTTGTAGAATGGATCCTTGTATTGTAACAATGGATTATGTGTATCTACTAAATCTCCGTTAAAAGTTAGAGTACTGGAGGATTGTCATGATGCACCTTTCTCTACACATCTAGCTTATTCAAGGACCTATGTTAAAACAAAGTATTCTTATTTTTGGCCACATATGAAGCACGATATTTTCTATTAGTGAATGTTTAAAGTGCTAAAAAGTGAACATTGAGTTTAAGAGAGTGTTTGGAATACTTCAACTTTGGATTGTCCAAATCAGAAGTGGGAGTCTATTTCTATGCACTTTATCACTAAATTACCTATGACCAGAAGTAAACATGATACCATATTTGTTGTAGTTGATCGACTTACCAAGATGACACATTTATTCCCTATGAAAAAGACTAATACTGCTTTGAATGTTGCAAGAATCTTTGTAAAAGAAATTTTTTGATTGCATGGAATGCCTAAAAGCATAATTTCTGATAGAGACTCTAGATTTACATCAAACTTCTAGAGAACAACATTTGAATCCAATGGAACTCAACTTTGTATGAGTACAACTTTCCATCCACAAAATGATGGGGAAACTAAGGGTATAAATCGAATAACTGAAGATATGTTGCGTATGTATATGAATGAAAATTAGGATATTTGGACTGAATATTTACACTTGGGTAAGTTTGCATACAATAGTGCATGGCATGCATCTATAAAAATGAATCTGTTTGTGGCTATGTATGGTTATAATTGTTTGAATCCACCTTTATTTTCTGGTTTCCCAAATAAAGTACAGGTGTCCAAAGAAATGCTTGACAAGATGGATGAAGAACTTGGAAAAATTAAGAAACACATTAAAGAAGCTTAGAAAAGACAAAAGAAATTCTAGGATTTAAAGAGAAAACCACCTGAATTTCAAATTGATGATATGGTATATCTTAAAGTTAATCCTCATCGATCTAACTTGTTTCTAGGGAAGGATCATAGAATTTCTCCTCGATATGTAGGTCCTTTTAAAGTTTTGTATTACCTAAACATTTAAATCTGCATCCTGTATTTCATGTTAGCTTAATTAAAAGATATATACCTAATGTTTCTCATTTTTTGCAAGAAAATAATAAGCTGAAAGATGATGGCTCTTTTGAGCTTCAACCTGAAATAATTTTAGATAGGATGGAAAGATTGCTTAGAAATACATCTATTGTAGAATTTTTGGTGAAATGGCACTCATACCGAGTAGAAGATTCAACTTGGGTAAACTTAGATGATTTTCCAACAGATTATCCTTCTTTCCAACTCTGAGGATAGAGTTCCTTAAAGGGAGGAAGAATTGTAATAGGCCTCTTTCCTAGTGAAATAAATAATTTCAAACTTTTTGAATCTCATGGTGGGGATAATGCTTAGAATGCACAATTCGGTCATTTTATGCATGTAAGCAAAACATTGGGATGACGAGTTTCATATTCTCACTCTAGACCTTATTTGCATCATGTTTTCTAGTTGAAATTTGAAGGTGAAGATGAAAGAGTTAAGAAAAACTTTGTATGAGAGAAAGGTAGAGCAAGTATAAAAGATTAAAAGTGTCTATGTGAAATTTTTGTGAATCATATTCTAAGTACCTCATTTAGGGCCCTATATTTAGTTCATTGTTAGAAAATGCATTGATTTACTCTCTTTGTCTCTAGGATTTCGAAACTTGCAGGGCTCAAAATTGGCATTTGGAGGCGGATTTGGACATAGGTCTTTAAAAAGTGCCATTTTCCAACACTTCAAAAAAGGGGGCTTCTCTAATTCTGTTCAAATCCATGATTCTAATGCTTATGTGTCACCTCTAATTATGGATATTTTCAAATATCTCTTTTTGGTGTTTTTCTCCTATTTTTGATGGTTATGGAAAAGAAAGAACAATATGATCGCATGGCTTTTTGAAAACGTTTTGGAGAAACTCAACTTCTTTTTAATTTGGTGGATTGCACACTTCTTTGGGCAGCGATCAAACTTTGCTATACAGAGACCTATGCATCAACAAAGAGGATCCATAAAAATCAGAGAATTACGTTGTGATTGAGAGTGAGAGTGTGATTAAGAGTGCGAGTGTGAATGAGATTGTGATAGCTCGGGGGTGGTCCGGGGTAGAGGCTTCATCAAGAATCTATTTTTGAAAGCTATTGTAACCATTTATTCTCATATATAATGTCAGAACTCCTATTCCTAT